>VXBU01016433.1:89666-231537 GCA_013400315.1 Bombycilla garrulus
CCCCTGTGCCCAGCAGTGTCCCAGCGGTGTCACTGGAGCTCCCCTGTGCCCAGCAGTGTCCCAGCGGTGTCACTGGAGCTCCCCTGTGCCCAGCAGTGTCCCAGTGGTGTCACTGGAGCTCCCCTGTGCCCAGCAGTGTCCCAGTGGTGTCACTGGAGCTCTTTACGGAGAGAGGGGCTTGCAGCAGTTCATCACGGCAGGCTTTTAGGGCCTAAGGCTGCAATTCCATCAAAGGATTCTGGTGATGGCATCAACTACAAAAGTAGAACTTGAGTGGCTTGTTAATATCAACAGAACTTTTCTTTGGAATTATTGCCTTACTTTATGTATATTTTGTGGTACATTATTTATTATATGTGAATCCTGATTAATGCCTGTGGAGCCATGGAAACCTGCTAGAAATACTGGTGGCCATTCAAAGCTGCTGAAACGCAGTGGCACTGCTCTAAACCACTTTTTGCAAATCAATTTTTTGATTAGTTTTTTAATGTAATTTTGGTGATGTTTATGATGATGGTTTTTTATGTACTCTCGGTGATGTTTCAGTCTTACGTACTTTTCTGTTGTCAGGAAGGTACCAGTGGTTGTTTGCAGTCTTATTGTGTAATCAGCCTATTACAGGCTTCCATGTATAATAAAGTTATTAACATTGTGCAAGTGTAAAACACTTCTGTTATGAAAGTGGTGTATTATTAAAGGAATTGTTACAAAAATCCTGGGTAATTTCTCCTGTTGTCCCTCACCACTATGAATAGAAACCTGAGCCCATTCGTGATCTCTTTTACTAGTAAACTTTTTTTTCCCCCCTCACTAATCTAGTGTTTGTTCTCATAGAATCTGTTAACTCCATTAACTTTTTATTTATACTTGATTCTGTATTTCATGCTATTTCAGTTTAAATAATCAAACAGTTGTTCTCTAAACACAGAACCCAGCCTGTTATCAGGGATGGAATAGTCCGTAACCACTGTGTTGGCTTTTTTAGTACCTTTTCTTTTGTTTTACAGAGGTTATAATTTACATTCTTTATATTGTGTGTAGTAGAAGTTGCATATGTATTGTTCTGGCTGTTTGCTTTAACTTAATAAAACCCATTATTCACAAAATCATAAAGGCATTACTTCTATTATCCAGTCATGCTTTTGAGAACTTAGTAAGGAAACATTAGGAGATTAAATTTTGAGGAGTAATATAACTTACTGGATGGTTTTCAGTTTGTTTTGTTTTTTTTGTTTTTTTTTTTTTCAGTTTCCTTTTGAGTCAAATAATCAAAATGTGCTATTTTGGAAACCAGTGGTCTAATTCATACCTTAAGCTTAGCAAAACTTAAAAAAATTTCCTGAAGTTAAAATGTTTATACAGCCTCATATTTTGTAATCTGTGATTTTAGTTAAAAATATCTAAATTAAATATTGTTAACTGCAAAGACTTTCATAATTGTTGGAAGTTCAGAATGACCAATACATAGTATAGTAATTTAATTCAAGGTAAAGATTGTAGAAAATCCTCTTACCTGCTCTTTGGGGGTCTTGTTTGGTTGTAATTTCCCCCTCACCCTCCTGTTAATTCCTGCATTATAAGGAAAGCCCTGTAAAAGTAGTCATATAGCAAAATACTTTAAAAGCATTTTGGGTAATTGGAAGATAGGTTGTGGATTTACTTAGTCTATCTTTTTCTTCACTTTGCATGTGAATTTGAATCAAGGTAATGATATGGATGAGAAAAATCCTTGGCATGTTGAAAAAGAAGCACAAAAACCTTGCAGAAAGTAAAACCAGAATATGCTCAGTCTCTAATATTCAGAACATTGCTAGGAATCATTTAAAAGTATGATGGGAAAATGTAGTGGGGTTTTATAAGTTCTTTGCACAGCTTAGTGATTCAAATATGTTTCTGAACAGAGCAGAACTGAACCTTTTTCTACTTTGAGTTCAAATTTTATTTTAATGAAGGTAGGGGTATGTTAAAATGGCACGGAAATCAGGCTATGGCTTTACCTGGTACATATTTGAAAACTGCATGACAAGTAGCAGTTAGCTCACAGGAACTTTATCTAGGGATGTGGCAGTGAGAGAAGGAAAAGGGAAAGCAAAACGGCTCTTGAATTCTTTTCCACTTTATTTCAAGGTTTACTTTGCTATTGTTTTTAAAGGAGTTATGGGAGGGGAATGATAACCTGCTTCCTACTGCTAACAGGACTGTAAAGAAGAATTCATAGATGTAATGATAGAAAATGGTGCATAAACTGTAACTCTTCCTCTTAGAGCAGTTCACATTATTCCCCTGGAATCCAGTGCATTATGGTACCTTGAACTGTGACTGCACCTCTGTGTCCCAAGCCACTGAAAGTGCATGTCTGACCTGCCTGCATAGCATCTAAAAGAGCTAACTAAAATTTGTTGTAGTTGCTGAATTACTTCAAATGGATACAGACTTGTGGGAGAAATACTAGAGGTAGAAACTGAAATTAAAGGAGAATGAAAAAAAAAAAAGTGAAACCAGAATGGTGTGAAGGGTATGCAATTTCAGATTTATGGACTACTGATGAAGAAAAGCAGCTTGATGCCTCATGGAGAAGCATTCCTTTAGAAGCTGCTGGAATTATTCAATGTATTCTATTAGTGTTTTTTGTTGCTTAAATTGTTTGGTCTTCCCCTCACCCCCAGCATTATATGCTTGATAACAGTGTATTTTTCTGAATTATGCTTCTGCTGTTTTTTTCCCCACCAACTAGAAATCAGTCTTGTTCATGTGAGGCTGCTGTTGTGGTTGAAAAGAATCAGTTCACTTTAAAATCAAAGATCCTATTTACAGTCCCTGCTGACTACCAGCTTCAAACATTTGAGCTGTAATTTTCCAGTCTGTCTCATGCTCTATGCACTATCTTTCTCTGGGAAACTTCTGCAAAAATTGCCCACATATTTCCTAAAATTAGATTAAGGAAGAAAACTTTCTTGTTCCACTGGTGTTTTCATCCCATGCTTCTACAAAACCAAATCAGAATCATCCTTCTTCAGGTAGGACTTTAGACTGTGTTCATGGATGTTTTTGAAACCTGGTAAGTTTTTGAAAAATGCTTTTATGTTCAGAAATGAGGAAGTTTGGTAGCTATAACTCCAAAGATGATCCCTCCAGGACAATGCATCAGGCTGTTTCAATCATTTGGTATGTAAGCCCATGTAGCAATCTTTTTTCTAATGTGTTGTATATTGTCAGACTGGAATATTTTCTTGCTGCTTATATAAACTGCAGAGTCTTCACTTTTAATGTTCTACTCGGGTGATTTTTGTGCAATTTTTTGTTTGTACAAACACCGAGGAAGATACAGTTTACTATTGTGCACATCATTTCCAAATGATGGATATATACCTGTATACCTGCTTAGCAAATGCAAAACTCTCATACACTTTGTAATCTGTCTTGTTTGAAACACATTTCTTGTGCAGCCTTATCCTGCAGAGTTCTGCTTCGTGCTCCGAGTGTCATCCTGCTCGATGTGGATAAAACAGCAACACAGTGCAGCTTGGAAGAAATTCTCTGTCATCGTGTCATCGGCCTGTTGTACATCCAAGATGGGGTGAATTGAGGAATCAACAGAACATTAAGTTCTGGCATTTTTTAAACTTAAAATGCTTCATAATCTTTACAGTAACGTAATTTTTTGTATATATTTTACTGCTTTTTTCATATTGATCCCTTTCAATATTTTGACTTTATTATTGGATAATGGATCTGGTAATATTAAACCCAAGGTGCTCCTCAGTAGTGGGATGATGCCACACTAGAAAGCTGTCTGTGTGCTTGGTGACTTGGCCTGAAATTTGCTAAAATACTGTGTAGCTAGATTCAAAATGAAGAAAGAATTAAGATCTAATTTAAGAACATATTTTTTGATTGTTTTAATATACTCTGTCTTACCTGAAATGTGTGTTAGGTAGTCTCTTATTTAGTGTTACAGTTAGCAAAACACTTTGTGAGCTAGTGTGGCATGTAGTGGTCATGATGCAGGATCTGCAACAAACAGGTATCTGCAAGATACAGATATTCTGTAGTAGCTCATGTGCCACCCTTGATGCTAAAACCTGCTTTGTCTAAAACTAGGTTATTACCCTTCAGAATATTCCTGTGTCTTGTTCAGCAGGAACCTTTACTTTGCGCTGTTGGCAAAAGATTTCATTTTGATTTTTATCTCAAAGGTCAAAAGGCTGGTTGTTTTTTCATCCCAGATTTCTCCTTACAGTGTGTGCACATACTCTGTTCCCACTGGATAGGTCGGAGTCTTGACTGGGATATGATGTGTGTGGGAGCTGGCATATGGCCAGAAATCATATTGAGGATGGATCAGGCTGCTCAAAGATTCTGAATACTTTTTTTTTCTGGAGAGGGGAACAGTACCTCACAGGTGGGAATATTTCCAGGTGGTATTATAGTCTGAGATGAGTGGGAATAAAACTGGGCTGAGACCTGTGTAGAGTAGAATTTACAAAGAAAATCACGTGCAATTCGATGACTGACAAGGTTTGGAATCACTTTAATTTGCTTTCCAGTAATGTGTAAATATATAGATGTGTAATAAAACATCTTGCATATTTTGCTGAGGTGCTTTAAATTCTAGTGGGTAAAATGTGTCAGTGGATCTTCTTACCTCTTAAAGAAAATGATCTCTAGATTTAAAAATGCATTCTCTTGGAAGCTGCTTGGTAATACTGGAAAAATGAGACTAATAAGGATTAGCTTCAGCTGCAGAGGGCATTCATGCTGTGTTAGCTATCTGCTTGGAATTCGGTCAGGGTGGTGGTAACACATTTACTTGTGGGAGCTCGTGCCCTGAGCAGTGTCCAGGGGCAGAAGGCGCTGCCAGGCTCCTGGCAGAGAGGAGGTGGCCTGCCTCGTGCAGCTGGGCTCGGGCCAGGGGCTGGGAACGGGGAGAGACAGCGCAGCCGGCTCCACTGCTTGCAGCACGGAGGGGTTTTGGAAAACCTGCTCTTTCCAAGTATTGATTCCCTTTGTGAAACTGAAATGCAGAGATCTGTGCCAAAAGTCTGCTGGCTCAGGTTTGGCCAAAGGGCTGAATAACCCCAGGGGTTATTCAGCAGTGATCAACGGAGGTGTGACACTAAAACTATTTAAGCTGTTTAGCTTTAGAAATCTGTGAAAGGTAGGTCAAATCGTATCATATTCATGTACTTGGTCCATCGAGCCTTCTAACTGAACATCTACACTTGGTGATCTTAGTGCAGAGTTAAGTCTGTATGAAGTGTGTAGGTGATTTAAAATTTTACTTCACGAGCATTCTTAACTAAAACTTCTTTCCAGTCATTTAATATTCATCTGGGGACATGAGAGTTAAACTAATTACTCTTTTTGAGTTCTTGGAACTTGCATTTTTGGAGAGATGGCAATTTTTGTGCAGAGATACTAAATTTGATTATTTTGGAGTTGAGAGACTTTAGAGTAAAAATATTTCCATATTTTGTTTCATGTGGTTGTGGAAATCATACTTCACACATGTTGTCTTAAGAGAGGATGGCAAAGGGAGTAAGACTGCTGAAATAGTTAGTTTTTACAATTTTTGACACCATATTCTGGTGCTTACATGTTTTGTTCTTCTCACAATGAAGCTAAATTAAAATCTCTGAGAAAGAGGTCCCTCTAATATAGCATAATGAAGTCTTTAAATGGGTACAGTTGTAGGTCATCGTGAATAGGAATGCAGTGACCTTTGTCTTGACAATGAAGCTGACACAAGCTTCTCAGAGCTGGTTTTTTTTTTATTATTTCTCCACCAGAAAGGACACAAATAAAACAGAGGATCCCCTTTCTCCCATCAGTGAACAAAATCAAAAGACTAGAAAACGTGTTGTAACTTGTCAGTTTGCAAAATCTAGAAATAACATGGACTTCTTTCTCAATATAGACACTGCTGCAGGAACAATTTGTGGCAAGGAGTTGGGGAAAAAAAGGAAAGTCTACTTGACTGGCCATATGACTGCTAAAGGGCTTTCCAGTTTCTTAAGGTACTTTCTGATAGCCTGTTTTGATTTTGAGATACACAGCAGGAAGGCATTCAAGGTTATTAGTTGTACCTAGTACAGTTTTGTATCTAGAAAAATCACAAATTTCCTGTCATCCATTTTACACTCACTTTTGCAGTACATTGCAGGCTTGCAATGCACTGTGTTGGAATCTAGAAAGGTTTGAGTTTCTTGGTGGCCTGTGTAAAAAAGCAAAGCATTTTGCAGAAAGCACATAGATGTGGCTGTCTCCTATGGGGAGACACCGTTGCTCTGTCCAGCTTCAGCAGAGGCTTGTGAACCGCAGTGCTCAGCAATTTTCTTTAACCACAGAGAATCATCTGTCATTCTTAAATAATGGCACTACCTGCTGCTTTAGGACTTTCTCAAGGCTTCAGCGAAGTTGATCTGAATTGTGCTGCCTTGTGTAGAGGAGAGGCCTGTGTAGCAGAGCAAACTCTAATGTGTGCAGTCAAGGTAATGAATAGAGATCTGTTCCTTTTGTAGGAAGTCGTATCTGTAGGACTGGCTGTCTATGATCAGATAATGGTTTTATTTATTTTTAGCCAAGGACTAAACTACATGGTTTTTTTGAGGAGAAGCTTGTTTATTCAACGGTGATGAATGATATTCCCATAAGGCTACAGCCTGGGTGAGTACCTAGAACAGGTATTTTTATTGGGAATGTCCCTCTCTGAGAATATGCTTCATCAAAAGGAAAAGAAAGGAAAGAAAATAAAAGTTTAGCATATGCACATATTATTTTAGAGCTGTGTAAACAAAAAGAGTGAAACAGCAGTTAACATACAATATTATAAGTTTTTAATACCTATTTCAGGAAAACAATACACTGATACCCTATAAATGGATCTAGTGGAAGTGAGAAGTGACTTCAGTAGATAAAAAAAAAGGATATGTGGGACAGTATGTTAATAATTGGCTAGAAATATTTAACTTTTTTTTCTATAAATGAGAAGACTGATAAATCTTACTCTAATAAGCTAGAATGTGACCAATTTGATATCAGAACAGCAGTGTGCCCTTGTGGCAAAGAGAGGAGTCCAGCAGTGCCACAGGGATGAATAAGCACCTGGATTCTCTGGTAATAGGAGGGGCTGAGAGAGCTGCAAGTATTCAGCCTGGAAAACACCGGGCTCAGCGGGATCTCATCAGTGCCTACAAACACCTGAGGAGAAAGAAAGAAGATGAGGGAGCCAGACTCTGCAGTACTGCCCCCTGACAGGACAAGAGGTAAGGGACGCAAATTAAACCGCATGAAATTCCACAAGAAAATTCCTAGGAGGGTTGGCAAACAGAGGAGTAAGTTGCCAGAAAAGTCACGGAATGTCTGCCTGTGGAGGTATTTGAAGCCCAGCTGCACATAACTCAGGACAGACTGCTCTACATGACCTGGCCTGAGTGGGGGATTTGGTAAAATGAACTCAGGAGGTTCTTTCCAGCATCAATAATTAAGTGAATCTCTCTAGTTTTGTTTGATTGGTGGTCTGTGCCACAAGGTTCTGTGCTGAAGGGCCAGTGAATGTCTCCAGGAAATAGTACAATGGTGTGTCTGAAAGTGCATTGTTTAATGGAACAAATGGGCTTGGGAATTCAGGATGTTGCTGGGACTCCTGGTAAGTAGTTCAGTGTTTCTGATGTCTGGCTTGGACACTTGAGTCTGCATTAACTTGCAGGCCTTTTCCATGACCAGTCTTCCTTAGACTGTTGTTAAATATTAAGAAGAAAAGATGGTGAAAGCATTGTGAAATGAAATGTTTGCTGTTTCTATTAAATACAATACAAAATATATAATGTAAAATATCCAATATATAATATTTTTTTTCATTTGTTGCTTTGTTTTACTAACTTTCTTCCTTTCAATTCTTGTTAACTGTAGGTTACAAAAAGGAAACATCTAACTGACACTAATTTACCAGATTTGGGAGATGGTAATTGCTTTTTCCCTCTTCTCCCCAAAGTTAGCTGAAATGGCCTGACTTGAAGCTGCTCTTGTTCAGACCTCATGCAGAGCAAAGCAAGGAGAATGCAGCTTCTGGTTTTGGTTCAGACTTTTGACTTGAAATCTTTCATCTGGAGAAAGGCTGGCACAGAGCATTATCTTATCAGTCTGTTGATAACTCCTAACAGCATTAGGCTCTTTCAGGCATTGCTGTCAGCTGTTGTTCTGGTCACGGGCTCGGTTGTTGCAAAACACTGTCTTGACAGGGTGAGACAGCTTTTTTTTTTTTTCTTTTTAAACAGAAAGCAAAAAATGATTAAAAAGGATGAGGATTAAAATGTATACAGTGAATGGATGACAGCAGGAACATAAGTTTTGTATTGCAGATGTTTTTCTATGCCTAATCAAAGCTGGGTATTATGGCAATGTAATTTGGGTCGTCGTTGGTGGCTCTAGTCTGGCTGCTCCTCGGCATCAAGGCAGCAATGCCCTGGTGCTGCAGTGAATCCTGAGCTTCCATGTGGTGATGGCTGTCAGTTATAATGAGCAGTTTCATAATTTTCATCATCTATTCATAATTTCACATCTATTGTAGATCTAGTTTTAAGAAATGGCTTTTAACAGAAGTCAGCATTTTTCTGACATACTTGCAACAGGCCTTTCTTTTCTCGGCTCTACACTTCTTTTGTTTGTTAGACGTGATTTCATCACAGACCTTGGGTTTTATCAGAGAGTGTTGTTTGGACTAACTCAATATTTCCATCTTCAACTTTTCTGGCTTCTATAAACGGTAAGTCTTTGTTGGTTTATGCTTACAGATACATGTTTACATGCATTTAAACCCTTCTTTGTGCATACTCTGTGTACACTTGTGCATGTTTGTCAAATATGCAAAACGTAAATGCAGTAAACATTTCTGTGAAAATCCCTAGTTCTCTGAGATGTTGCAATAGAAAGATGTTACATTTTTTAAAGGGTAGGTACTGGACTGGTGTTTCTCTAAAGTGTTAGAAGATATTATCCTTTTTGACATGCAAAGCCATATTATTGCTGAATGCAGTGATTATTGATTTTTATGAAACTTCTTGCTCTGATAATGTGGGAATGCAGCCCTTTATTCATGTATTGCAGTCTGTAATTACTGAACTTAGGGGGATTTTCAGAAAATATTAAACAACTAGCCTCAGGACAGATTTACGGCTTCAGATAATCTTGATATTATTCTACAGTTTTTCCGTATATATTTTTCCATTTTCTGTTTTTGTTTGGTGTTGTTTTTTTCAAGATAGCAATTTGAGAAAACAGCCAAAATGCCCCAAGGTGGACTTTCTGTTGGGAATCATCCTCTGGTTCTGTAAGTGTGTCTGAAGTCCTTGGATGAGAAGGACCATTGACATTTGAGAGTCACTGAGTCACTAGAGAGTGACTGATGACAGTAGCTGGTTTCACCCTCCATGGTGCAGGACCAGGGGAGAGCTGATATCTCAGTAATGGTGTACTTGGTAATGTTACTTTTTTGCATGGCTAGGAAGCAGTAACTCAAGAGGATGGACTCTTGTTATCTTGGCCTTGACCCTTGTTCCTTCTGCCTTGTTCCAGTCCTGCTTTTCTTTGTGCACTTAACTCAGTAAGCAAATACCAGTTGTCTCATTCAGATCTCCCTGTTCTACGAGTCTCTGCCTCTCTCTTAGCTCCTGCTTTGCTATCTCCATCATCCTGTGTGTACCCTCCTTGAGTCCTAATCTTGTTATTTCTGCTCCTGCACTCCTTGCCAGATCAGTTTCTGCATCCTGCTACATGTTCTGTTTTTTGCTCCTGTTCCAAATTCCTTGTCTCTATGTGTTATTTCCCTTTCTCTGTGCACAGATTTTAGTCTGGCATGAAATGCAGAGGATTGTATTTACTTGCCATGTGGATGTCTCGCTGCTGTTGGGATAAAGAGCTGTTGTAACTGGCCTTTACATGAATAATTGGGTTTTACCTCTCTTGGCAGGGCAGAAGACACATATCTTAGCCCACTGGAAGAATAGGCTGACTACATTTATTCAGAAATTTATATCACATGGATGAATTTAGGTAGATTTTTCTTGACAATACACAGAAGTCCTTTTTTTAAAAAATTTTAAATTTTTTTTGGTGATAGTTAAGACAATGCATTTTTCATTAGCATTCTTCTTTGAAATAAGCAAGGTTTTCTGAATAACTAATGTATATATTTTCAAGCACACGTGTGCACAAGAAGGCATCTGACAGTGTCAGATGTGGTTGATGAAAATGTGATCAGCTTTGCAATCACAAGCTTGACAAAAAGATTGTGAAAGATTTTGTGGTAGTGTTTTAGAAGGCAAACTAAATTAGAGTAGATCAGTTGAAAT
This sequence comes from Bombycilla garrulus, assembly GCA_013400315.1. Taxonomy (NCBI): domain Eukaryota; kingdom Metazoa; phylum Chordata; class Aves; order Passeriformes; family Bombycillidae; genus Bombycilla; species Bombycilla garrulus. The sequence continues at coordinate 100,016 of VXBU01016433.1, forward strand.
AATATTAAAGGTAATGGAGACGGACAGAACTTTTCACAACTGAAGCGGCAGGAATTGAATTGCCTTGGGCAAGAAATGTAACCAGATACAATAGGTAGTTTGTCTGTTGCTGCAGATTCCATATTCCTATGGAGGAGCTAGTGCTGCAAATTATCCAGTTGTAATGCAATAATCCATCAGACATCTACTCCTTTTGAAGGCTATTTAATCGAATGAACTGCAGTATAAACAGGTTGTATGGTTACACAGGTGAAAGTCCCAGAAGGATGTCACTTACTCATTCTGTTGCCCTTCCAATTTTTTTTAATTTGCAGTAGAGAATTTTACAAGGATGTTTCATTGTAGTAAACATTTAACTGTTCTAAATATCTCTATGTAACTTAATACCAAATCTTCCACCTTTTTTTAAAAATAATTGGAGTTTTATGGAGGATATTTAGGAAAGGCACCTTCTTCCCATAGTACCTGCAGTGTGAAATTAATTTTGGTTTATATGTTAAATTGGTAGTGTTGCTTAAATGAACCACTCTAAACCTGCAGGGATACTGAGCAATAGTTTTGGGAAGTGTAATTGGAACTGCTTAGATAGGGAATTAAATGCTTGTACAGTCTTTTCTCACTGAGTAAAGATGACATCAATTGCACTTAAAATGTACTTTTTGAACCATTTAAATAAAACTTTTGCAGTTATTTTGAGTTGAACCAAATTAACTTAGCTTAAGTTGAGGAGTTATCTATTTTGACCTAAATGGGAATCGCCTTCACACATTGCAGATTGACCACAGGAAAGATGCTATGGTTTTATTTTAAAAGTTTGTCATAAGCTGAAGTGGTGCATCACACACAATCGAATATACACTTTCCAGTCTGTCATAAGCACTGTCTTGTTGACTAGTGCAGAGTGTACGAGTACTGTAAGTAAACTTGGTTTCAAGTGGTACTTTTTCATTCCACCTTTTTTGTGGAATGAAAAGGAGTAACAGTGTGAGAGATTTAGGCTTTTGCACATTCAGTGGTCTTGTGTTCTGGGGCTGCATTTTGGATCCCCGAAGGTGGCACAATTACTGAAAGACACCCGCCTGCCTTCTGCAGTCCTTGGCTGCTTGCTCTCTCCAGCAAAAAAAGAACAAAAAAAGGCAGCTTATTTTTCATGTAGATAATACATTTCATCCCATTCTTTGCAGCTCACAAAAATACTTATCCCTGCAGGGGTGTGCATGGGGGCACTGAATAGGACAGAGCTAGTGGTTTTCTGTGAAAAACTTGATTTAAATTGATCATCAACATGTCTTTCCATTAGTTTAATTGCTGATTGTTCCTGTTCTTTGTTGTACTCCATCTAGAACTTCAGGTCAGGAGGTCAAGTCTGCTGGCATATTTTCCTGTGCCTTCAGAACGGCGTTGCCTCTGGCCCATGCATTCATCTCCCCGTGTGTCATGCTGTTAGTGCTTTCTTTGCTGTACACACTTGAAAAGCACTATTTATGGGTTGAGATACTCCCTCCAAAACATAAACATGAATAATTTAATTTATATGTGACAGCCCTGTAAGTGATATAAACATAGGTAATTGTGTACAGTTTGCTAGGAAAGAATTATGTCAGTTATAATGCCAGTTATTTCTACCTGATTACACTTTGTCTTTGCTAAATTCATCTAAAAAGGAAGAAATGGCAGAGAGCTTCTTTTGCAGTTGACCTTTTGAAAGTTGAGTATTGCTGCTTGATGTATGCACAGATTTTTTTACTTCTCACAAGAAGAAATCCTGTCATCCTCTTCTCAGAAATGCTGCCATTCAGGTGCAGAACGATGTTCCGAGTGTACAGTTTGGAATATGGTGAGGATCCTGGTGGCTTAATTACTGTGCTGCTGCTTTTCTGATTAATGACTGAAACCTTGACTTGTTGGACAGCCAAGGACCATCTGAATTTCATTGTTTCTGAGGACATGCATGGCTTTGACAGGTCAAGAGAAGGAAAAAATTAACTGACGTTTGGCTAAAATTCACTAATTCCTCAATTGCTTCTTTGAATTAATCAGATCCTCTTGCTCAGAGAATATCTATAAGTGTGAGAAAAAGGAACTTCCTAATTCTTTAATCATTGAGTTTTATTTAGACAATACATTGGTAGAAGTTACAGAGTCAAAATATATTGCGGACAAACTGGCACCTTTCTGAATTCCAGTAGAGGCACTTGTGTCCATAGTTAGGACAACTACTTAGCAGTTTAACTGATTTCTTAAGAAGGGGAATTTCTGAAGGTAACAGGGTCTCTGAAAATTGCATTGATTAAAAAGAAATCAATCTCACAGCTGCATAGTTTTATAATCTGTTTGGACTTGTATCTCTAGAAGACCACTTGGTTGTTCTGTGGGCTCTGATGCTGGGAGTTGTTGAATGCATAAGCATTATCAGTACTGGCTGTGCATTGCTGGAAAGCCTTCTGTAGTTTTCTGCTTTTAAAATTGACTGTAGGTTGTGCAGCTCTTAAAGTACAGCAAATGCATTAACAGTATCACTGCATCCCAAATCAAACTTACCTGGCTGTATTCTCCCCTCAAAATCAGATGTTGTTTACCAGAATATATCAGCAAGCTTTTTGAAGTTTTTGGTTTGATTTTTTTTTTATCATCTTACACTAATATAGCACTGCAATATTTAGGATTACAAATACAGCTTTATTTAAAACAAACAGCTTTCAGTGAAATTGCATGACTTTTCTATTACTAAACACAGATTTATATGTGAGGACTAGAACACTGAAGGTCTCAAAGTCCAATGTTATAAATGTGAATGCTTCCAGTAGCTAATATTTATGCTTTTTCTTATTTTCTGGAAGGTAATATTACTTGTTAGATACTCATAGTGAAGAGTTGAATATCCTTTTCTTTGTATGAAAGTGTAACAGTCTTCTCTGACTGATTGTGCAGTCATGACATAGCTGAGGTGAAGATCCAACTTCAAACATTGCAAGATAAATCATTTCCACATTCTTGCTTAAGTGGCTATTTTAGTGTAGAGAAGCACATTTTCTGTTGAGTGCTAATGCCACTGTCTCCTTGACCCAAGGTCTTAACTATTCTGAGCAAAGTAGATTTGGTACTTAGCGTAAGAAAGAGTTTGCAAGTAAAACAGTTGTGCCATGTAGAAATTTTGAATTTTCTGTACCTTGGGGGGTTATCCACTGACAAAAAACATTGATTGAATGAAATATGCTTTATACAAGGTATTAATAGACATATTCTCCTTTCTTATTTATAGAAACTGTAGTGGGTGGCTGGGATCACAGCTATGTATAGCTGTGAAGGGTGCATGTTTCTCAAGTTATTGTTTTGGCCAGCTGCTCTGCCCTTGTTTTCAGCACTGAGATCTATTAGCATCAGACATTTTGCTAAAAGGGGAGGAAGTAGGAGTGTTTAATGTTGCTTAATGGAAGAAAAGACTGTAGTTTTATCTTAATTTTGCTGTTTGAGGGCAGTCTGGCAATTAACTCATAAGAAACAAAGCCATGGAGTTATTTTGTGGTCTTAGCAGATAAATCTTTGTGATTTTGTTAACTAACAATGTTGATTAAGCTTCACTAGCTTTATTGCCAGTAGGAATATAATGGTGTTAACTACAGTCAGCTACATTTAACATGAGCTCAGGTATGGCCATTTCTGCTTTCACCTTTGAGATGAGTTGCTGCTTTCAGTCTGAGGTGCCAGTACTGTGTCGTGATGTTCCCAAACCCATTGGGCAGGGCAGTCCCATTACAGAAGAGCCTCTTCTGTCCCTGGATTGTGCTAGCTTGTGGTGTCAAATTTTTCCACAAATACAGAAAGGCTTTATATATATGAAAGGATTTCTAAGTTTCAAAGAGGAACAACATTTGCAGAAACAGGGAGAAAGTATAACCAATTATTCTGCTATTCTTTTAGCTGCTTTAGTGGCTACATAAGACAATTCTAAAATTGAACATTTATATGGGAGTAAAAACAAGGATACTCTTGCCCTGCTGCTACCTAGTGATTCTCCAGTTATTTTTCTAACACAGAACTGTCCAGCTTTATCTGCCAGCATAGAAAGAGTATGGGACAGGGTTTCTGTCTGCTTCATGCTGTTCCTGCCTTTTTCAAGAGTAGTCTTGCATCTCTCAAAGAGATTAGCTATTGTTTGGAAAAACCTTTTCCTATTTTTGTTGTTTCCTCATCTCAAAAAAATAGACTGTAAAAAATAGATGGCATTTTAAATTAATTTTCGTGGGTTTAATTCAAGCAGCAACTTCAGTGACTGTTTATCAAATATCATCACACTGCTTACTTTTTAAAGGAAATGGAAAAAAACATCTGACACAAAGGCATCTGAAATGAAGTACTCAATAATCACAGTATACCAAGATCTTACCTACTGGAAATACCGTATGTTAGTGTTAAAAATAAAACATAGGCTCATTCAGTCCTGAGCATTTGAAAGTAAATTGTTTGAAACTGAAGAGGATGGATGGAAAATGAGTTTCCCTGGGGAATAAACTTGGGTACATCAGTCTGTGCTTCTTACAATAGGTAATTTAGTAGTGTGCATAATACGTGTAAAGTTGTTATTGAGTAATGTGAACAATAATGCCAGCAATAATAAGGATGGGTAATGACAGTCCAGCAGCGTTTTCTGGCTGAGGATACCAAGGGAAAATTTGTTAGTACTCTGCAGTTGGTAAAGTATTGTATATGTATATTCTGTTTCTCACATCCTCCAAGCTGCTGTCAATCAGCTGTTACTATGCTCTTTTATGTCAGTGCATTATAGGGTGGACTAGAAAAGCTACTCATGAAAGATTCAGTTGCATTAAAAGAATTCATTAAAAAAGAAACACCTTACTGGCTTTACAGGACTGCCCAAAGGAGTCAAACATTTATGGATGTGGCAAGTAGCTACGTGTGAAGCATAAGGAACCATAAAGTGTAAGTATGGAATATTGAATCCTGAAAAGTAAGAGCAAGTGTGGTGTATGTTTTGTGTAATAAACATCTTTAAGGATGCAAAGTAGCCATAGAGAAGTCACTCAAAACCTTGCTTCCCTTTCTACTCCTTTTCAGTTCACATGTGCGCACAAAATTAGATTTTACTGAGTAAAAAAACTCAACGCTATTTTTTCCCCTTTGGAAACATATTTAATGACACTTGCCTAGCTGCTTCATATTTCTAGCCTTTCTTTTCCCTCCTTGAAATGGAAAGATTTACACAGGGTCTGCAGTTGTATGAAACATGACAAAACGATTAGGTAATTGTTGGGCACAGTATGCTGAATATATAAAGCTTCATGTGACAGCATAAGGTATTAGCTGCAATTGAAGATAAATGTATATTCACATACTCTGCATACTAATTGGTGAAGTTCTGGTTGAGCTGGTGTCTCCCATTTCCTTCCAACCTGAAAAATGTTTTCTTTAAAGTGGGATTGCAGTGGTGGTTTGTACTTAAATTTAAGATGGTTTTGTATTTTTTATTTTTATATTCCTTGATTCTAATAAGAATAGTCGTAGATAAAACACAGGACAGATTTCTCTATTTTAGCTGGAAGTACTTTTACAAGTATCAGATCTTTTTATTGTCCTTTCAGTTAAACAGTGAAATATGAATTAAGAATGGGTTGCTTGCAGGATGAGTTTACAGTTCTCAGGTAGGGGAAATGTAATAAAGGAATAACTGATATTTCACAAAGTGTTTCTGAATATACAAAGTCTATTTAGTGTTAATTTACATATTCAACTTTACAAGCCTTTAATCATAAAGATTTTTCTTTTTTAAATTGATATTTCCTTTCACCATTGTTCTGAAAAAGGAAGGGGAAAAAGAAGTCTTTGAAGTAAGTACCTATAGTTGAAATTAGCGTGGACTGAGTTCAATGGAACACAGAAGAAACACCATCTAAAACTGACACAGAGGAGGAGACTTAGCTCATAAAGCACTTGGTGCAGTCAAAATATTTAGTTTGACATTTTTCTTGCTATGGCTTTCAAGGCTTTGATCTCCTTGCAGAGAAGATGGAGATTTGCAAGGGGTAAATTAGAGCCTAAATACTTAGTAAACCTTATGGTATTTAGAACAATAAAAAAAAGGAGCATTTATTAATTGAACATTAGCATTAATTATTAGTGTGAATAAATGCATGATTAGTTAGGTTATTATTTGGCACCTTTAGTGTCTAGAAAAAAAAAACCAAAACTTAAAAATTGTTTTCATTTGTGCCTTAAACACAAATTTGTTTAAGGCACAAATGTGCCTTGTGCCCTTTATTTCCCTTCATGTTTATTACAGTAATACTAAATTTGTAGGTTTTTAAATGTTGGAATTTCCTCAGCCTCTTTCTGCATTGCCTCTTGCCTCCTTGCCTTCTGCTTCTGTCCAGTTACCTTTTTCTTACCCTGAATCATTGTCTGTTATTGCTCTTTGTTTCTTTTCTGGCCCAACATTGACATTGACCTTTACCACACAAAGAAGGTCAATTTCTTCTTTTTTTGGTGTTATAGGTTTTGTACAGGACTGTAATTGTGTTTGCAGAGAAACTACCTCTTTTGTTGGCTTCAACCAACTAAAAGCTCTGCATTTAAATTCTTCATTAAGATTTCTGTGCATGTAACTTTTTTTTCAAAATCATACACCTTCCATGTGAAGAAAATGCTCACTTGCAAGGTGCTACCACTGCTATTTCCCTTTGACTGTTGTATGGTTTTTACACCCTTTAACTTTCTCAGTCTGGGAGATGACTGCAGTGCATGGTGGAAGGAAGCACCAGGGAGCGGAGTAGCTCTGACTTTAAAGCCAAGCCAGCTGTGTTGTAGAAGCTAAAAGCGAAAATCAGCAGTGTGGTGAAAATAAATTGTTGTCTGGGAGAAATATTTTGTCTGTGGTGATTCTCTGACATCACTGAACAACTGAAATAAATGTTTGATAGATGTATCATGAAAGCAGCCCAACATCCTCATTAGAGGAAGTTCAGAATTTTTAATAGACAAAAAACCAGATTAGATGACTTCTGCATGTCTCTAAAAACTGATGGACAAAAGTTTCTAATGTTTAAGTGACTCTTTAAAGAAATGTATTCTGGTTAACTTCTTACCCCTAATTGCATCAGTATTTGAAATTTTCTTTTGCATTGCCACTTGTAGCTCTGACACATTCATTTAAATAACCTAATGTTTTTCAGATCTGTCTCCTTGGAATGGCTAACCTCTACTGTGTTGTAGAGGAACATACTCCACGCAGGTGCTCAGTGGAAGCATCTTCTTTTGGCTGCCTCAAAAATAATTTTTTTGTGTGTTCTCCTCCTTTTGTAAAGTTCAAGGTCAGTTTTATTAAAAATAATTGCGTCATTTTGCCCAGCCCATCAAAACAGAAATGGTAAGGCCACCACAGGAGTCTGCCTTGGGTTAATATCATCAGTGTGTCAAACAGGGAAAGCTTTAGTATGAAAATATAAACAAGGGTATTGGAAAATCCTCAGCAGAAGAAAATGGGCTGTCTGTCAGTTTTGTAGTGTTTACACGCTTTTCCTATTGTGACAACAGATTTCATTTCCTACAGGCTCTTTAAACCTCAGTGTCACCGTGCTCAGCCCGAGGGGCTCCAATATCGCCCCCGAGCGCGCGCGAGGCGGCTGAGGCGGGACACGGCGTGAGGGCCGCGCCTCGCCGCGGGGATCGGAGCCCTTCCCGCAGGCACGGAGCCCTGCCCGGGCCCCGAAACCCTCCCGTCCCCGCGGGTCCCCGCCGGGCAGGGCCGGCTGCAGGTATGGAGGGGCTGAGGGCAGCGGGGCGCTCGGCCCGGGCTGTGCACCCGCGGCCTTCAGAGCCCCCGGCCCCGCCCCGCCTCACAGCCGAGCGCTCCGCGGCCGGCCAGCCGCTGGAAATGCTGTGAGGGCTGCCGATGTGCCGGCCCTGCCGAGCAGCTGCATTTCTAACACGGCCCTTGTATTGGCAGTGAAGTGCTGAGGGATGAAGACAAGCCGAAGAGTTCAGCATTCCTATTTTGCTGACTTTGGGGCTCCGAGTAACATATTTCCATTGTGTTTTCTTTCTAAAGATTTTTTTCGAGCGAGCATAAAGCCTGACTCATTCCTTGAAAGTAATCAGATTCAGCTTTCTGCAGTTTGAATGAACAGCTTAAAGCAGATTTACAAAATAGTCAACAGATGTGTGTCCCCTGCCATCAAATGGGAAAGCAGTTATGGGTTGTTTATTTTCTTTTTCTTTTCCTTTTCCTTTTCCTTTTCCTTTTCCTTTTCCTTTTCCTTTTCCTTTTCTTCCTTTCCTTTCTTTTCCTTTTTTTGGTTTATTTTAGGGTTTTTATGGTTTTTTTCAGTATGTATAATACAATATTGTCCAAGACACCCTGGAGGGAATTGGGAGTTTCCATGAAGTTGTCTTCCAGTATTCTTTTAAATGAATACTTTTTATTCCTAAAATACACGTTAAGCAGTTCCTCATATTGCCCTTTTCTGCCAAGAAACATGATTTCTTAATCAAGCTTGTATGATCTGTTTTTGTTTCAAATATTCATTGTAATTGAATCCCGTGTTATCAGAGTGACTGTACTTGTTCCCAGTCACTAACAAGCTGCATAGTTTGCTGACATCTGCATATGGATAGGTTTGAAACTTGTTGTGTCCTGTAATCATTCCTCCTCAAAGAAAAGGATTGGTGAGGAATGAGCCCTCAGGAGCTACAGACTTGATGGCAATCACGGAGGGGTCGTCAAAATTCCTTTAATAGTTTGTTATTCAGTGGAGTCATAGCCTATGGTACTGTCTTAAACTCAGAGTTTCACAAGTTTTGCTCAATTTTAGAGCACACTGTTATCAAGTCAATGATTCTTAGAGGGATTTTTTTTTTGTTTTTTGATACCATTTTGATCTGATCACTTCAATCATTTCCACCAGCTAGACAGTGTTGTGAGGTATTAGTAGTTTAAGCTGATCTCTGTATCCCAATGATAACAGAGTTGTTTATTTTCCATATCATGATGATTCTGAATGTTATTCTTTCCCTCCAGGGCTTACAGTTCAACGGGAGAATTTTACTGCAGAAATAATAACTTTCAGGTATTGCTTTAGAATTGAGTTTGTGGTGACTCAGATGTTTTAGTATTTAAATAATTCCATTTAATGATGAATTTTGTAGTAATGATTACTTAGTTGTAATTTCAACTCTGGTTTTCTTATTCCTTAACTGAAAATAATTTTGCAGATAATGTTTGATTTTTTAAAATTAATAAATATGGGATGGCTAGGGTTGGAAGTGACCTTAAGGATCTTCTACTTCCAACCCCAAATTACATGTTGGGAATATGCAAAATTTCTGCTCAGGTGATTGGGGAGAAGCTGAACAGCTCTGGATGTTACTGTTTTCTGCCCTAGCTAAGGGAGAAGGAAATATGCTCAGTATCATGAAGAAGTTGCAAAATGAACTACAGTGCTTGAAGAAGGCAATGAACCTGGAAAATTATTGTCTTGATACCACTATATGTAAAGGTGAACGAAAATTAAGAAGAAGGGGAAGCTTATTTAGCAGGGTGCATCTAAGTGTGATTTCCAGCCTGCTGAGTGAAGAACTCTGATAAGCCCAAATTGTCCTTACCTTCTCTCTGCTATTGAGGTTAGAAAACTGCAGCAAGGGAGATGTCATGATGCTGATCATTAATTTTCCAACAAATACACTGTTAAAGACAGGTAGGAAGTAACCCAGGATTTGGTTTTGTGTTTATTTTTTTAATCTTTAATATTGGCATTTGAGCTTGTTTCAAGTAGTTACAGATGTAACTCACAAATGTTTCAAAAATTATTTTTCTTTTCTTTCTCTGAGAGGTACGATCTTTAAGCAAGGAACTTTTCACCACTTTTTCTTTAATTTTTGGTTTTTCTTCCTTTGCTCATTTTGACCTGAAGATTTGGTCCAACTATCTATTATTTTGGCCTGCTAAACAATTTACAGTAGTGGTGTAGTTGTGCAGTATATGTAAGCTGTGTGCTATAGGTTGAGAACAATTTTATTCCTCTATTAATTAGTTTATAATTCCTACTAACTTTTGTAGAATTTAAAGTAATTTAAAGTAAATATGTTATCAGTTCACAATAATGTATCTTGCAGAGGTATGTAATATTGAATATAAATTTCCATGCATGAAAACTCCTGGAATCCTTTGAGTCAAAACTGTCATTTGTTACAACGTGAAGGTTGGGGTTTTTTTTTTGTTGATTTTTTTACCTTTTTTTTTTTTTTTTTTGGTTTTTTTTGGAATTTGCAAGTTTCACTCAGCTTTAGAGACTGTTGTACTGTTAATTTAAAAGATGTAAATCATAGCACTGAAAGGATTCATTTGAAAAGACCGTAAGTTAAATCATATATTTACTATGAAATTTTATTACTAGATGTTCAATCTTGGACAGATGGAAAAAGTGATGATTGAGTAACCTGTCTGTCTGGTTTGTTTGACTACTGAGTTAGGGAGCTGTCTTCCTTCTGCTAATTGTAGTACTTAACACATGTTATGTATTCTACTACTGTTGAGGAAAAAAAACTGGAAATGAAGGATAGTGGATCCTTTGCAGCTTTAAGCAGATGATTCTCTAAATAAACCAGTGGTTAAAATAATTGGAAGCAAGCACTATTTCACTTCTACAGCCAAAAGAATGGTGGCTGCTGTCATGAGCATCAATGAAGAAGAGATATAATATGTGTGCTCAGGAGATTTTCCAAAGATTCTACAGCACAAAATAAAGTGGCCTAGAAACATTTTGCGTGAAGCCAAGCTAGATCCTGAAACACATTCTTTATGTCTAATGAGTGTTGATATAATTTTCTTTTTAAATATAAACACTGTTTTGAGTAGTGTTCAAGAATCATCCTTAACAGTGCTTTCCCTCCCTTTTGGATTATCAGAAGTGAGGTAGACAAAATAGCTGCAAACATGTTATCTGTTCTGCCTTTGCTGTGGATATTTGTGGTTCACACACATGCATATCAGTGTCTCAAGGGTTTTTTTCCTCATCCTTTCCTTTTGCTGTAATAGATTCACAATTAGTTCAGAGTAAATGCAGAGATGATCTGTAGTGCCCATGGTCTGGCAGCCTGTCACAGAGCCACTGCACCTCACCTTTCCTCTTGGAAAGCTGGTCTCCAAGAGCCACTGCCATGCTGTGTGCCTCAGGGAGTGACTCTCCATTCTGAATAAGTTGTATTAGCACTTTCTTTTTCAAAACTGTATGTGCTCCTGCATTAAGTTATACTGGCTCTGAAGTCTGGTATTTTGTTAGATTAAGGTTTACTTCTTTCTTTCTTAGTGTCCCTGACAGTTGTGTTCTATGAGACTTGGATAAATCAGCCCTGTTGTGTTCGTGTGCTGTTTCAGGTATGGTTTTGCATGTGTCGAACCAGTGAGTAGTGAATCTCAGGATGAGCTAGAGTTTGTCTGCTTCAGCAAATTGGAGTACTGGTCTCTTCCTGCATGTTCTTGTTAAAATACCCATTTGCTTAATAGCTGAAGACAAATGCATTAAGGATACTGTGACCTATGTCTGGAATCATTAAATAGGGTTGTGATGATGAAGAAAGGATCAGGAAAATTAGGTATTCCTTCAATGCTGAGACCAGCTTTATTCACTAGTCTAACAGATCTCCCCTGGCTGTTCTTGTCCACAGACTTTGAAAAAGATGATGTCTGTTTTTCATTATTAAATACTATCTTTCTCACGTGGATCAATGTAGTGATGACCTTAAAAAACTGACTGAAGCACAGATTATGTTCTTATGCAGTAATTACTTCAGCATGCAGTGATCTTGCTCTACTCCTGTCAGCTATGTAGTAGTTTCAGTTAACAGATCCACTCCCTTGTTTGAAAGTGCCCTGCTGAATACAGACTTTGGTGGTGCCTGCCCAGCCTGACTTCGAGGAGGCTCGGTTCTGGGCTGTTTTCCTTGCCTGTGAATCATGCAGCCCAGTGTATTTTTAGTGCTGCCATGTATTTACAGCACTAGATTAGCAGCAGCCTCTCCTGGACTGGGCAGTCACACACGGACAAAGCTAAACCAACTGGGAATGCCTCTACAGAAGATGGTGCTGGTGACTCTTGCTGCTGATATTCTAGAGGGACTCTTAAGGAGTGTTATGTTATCCATCTGATATCTTAATAGCAGCAAATCGTTCAGGTGCAAAACATATGAAAAGTTGTGAGTGCAAGGAACAGTCCCAAAGTACCTTAATCCTTCTATCGATAGCACTGCTATTGGGTTACACGGTTTTAATCCCAGAGGAGTTGTTGCCTGACATTAAACTGTCCAAATAGTATTTATATCTGCTGCTGCCCTGCAAGATCACTTAACCCTGCACAGCAGTTTAAAAGTAGTTAATGACAGACCCAGCATGACTTGCCCCTTATGAATGATCACATAAGTTCGACCTGTGCTGTCATGGTTTATGGAGGAAGGCAGTTTGTCCATAGCCTGCTTCAGCCACAGCAGGTAATTTGAAATGAAATGAGACAGTTTCTACAAGCAGATTGATTTGGGAATCTTGCCTGTTCTTCCCTTTGACCCTTGACAAGTTGACACTACAAAGATTGTGACTTTAAAAAATGATTGGGTGCAAATACATTTAGGTAGATGATTTACTATGTGTTAAAGCAAGGACAGTGCATTTAGAATGGAGCTGTGAGGGAAGGTAATTGTAAACTTTAACAACTCGTGTTTTATGTTTCTGTATTTTATTAATTATCTGAGTAGGTGAATCTTCTGATAACAGGAGACCAAGTAGTGTATCTAATAAACTGTGTGTGAGAGTCCACAGACTCTGCATACCAGTATTCAGTATTTTAGTGTTCTGTATGCAGAAATAAGTGTATGGGATTTAGAGATGCAACTGGAATGAGCTTTGAGCTGCAAGGGTTAAGTCTGAAGATGAACATCTGGATGTATAGGTTTCCCAAGCCAAAGATTCTTTATTTTGTTATTCTTTTGTAAATGAAGTCATGCAAATACAAATATTGAAATAGCAAGTTCCAGCATACCATAGATAACTGGCAAATAGTGAAATAATGAAAGGATGCCAGAGAGAGAGAAAAATCACAATTATGTGTCTATAAATACTCTGTTTTTGCAAAATATACACCCTCTTAGTTAAAAAGAATTATGTAGACTTTATAAGACACTAAATGAAGTTTTTATTCAAGTATCTTTTTCTAATTTATGTAATTGGATTTTTCCCAAAGTATTACGAGATTAATTACTTGATTTGAAAATAAATAGCTAAAATGTATTGCTTCTGAAGAATTACCCTACAATGATCCAGGATAGTACGTAAAACACAAGTACAAATGGTGCTGAAGTATGTATCATATAAATTTCATTATAATTTAAAATTGAATGTTTAATTAAATACCAGTCCTAGAAAGCATAAACTAATCTTTGATAAGCCACCTAGGATTAAACATGCTGTGAGTGTGTAGTTGTAAAGGCATAATACAAAGTAAATGTTTGCACAAAGTTCATCTCTGCAGATCTTTCTCCAACTGTCTGTTCAAAATGCTTTGTATGAAGTATTATTTTGAAGATGCTTATAAAGAAATTCTTATTGGACTAGGTTGAAATTGTTTAATACCTTTTTGACTGTGACTTTACTGAAGAATATTAGAAGTATTTTGCTGAAATGTTTCTTTATGTTGTCCATTGGGTTTAATAGACGTGCCATTTAATAAGCTCTCTACCTGTAAGGATAGACTATTTGACCTTTATGACCTGCCAGTGGTAGACATAGTATAAGATTGCTTTGTGAAATAAAGCTGTCGGTAACATCAACAAAATAAAAAATGATCGTATTCCAATACTCTCTGCTCAGTACTATGACAGCACTGAAATATGGAATAAAATTGAAAGTAGATTAGTTTTGGGTCCTAAGTCATGTTTTGACAAGATATAAGAGAGGAGAACATATCTTTGAACTTTTAGTTTTAAAGTTTTTTAATGAAAATATTTATCATTTTGTAAGGTTCCTTCTTTCTTTATCACAACGGGGCTGTATAACCTTAAAACAATCCATTCTCTTATTGTGAGGGATATAAATACTGTACTATCTTTTATATTAAACATCATAAAGGATACATGCACAGTGTGAAATTGCTTGACACTTGCAAGTAAAGGACTGTCATGTTAATAAAAAGCTTATTGGAGAGGTTGAAAACAGTCATTAATAAGCCACATATTTTTAAACTATGTAAAGCATGTAAATACTGCAGACAAGAAAGCAGGCTTTGCCATATTTTCTCCTCTCTTTTTGAAATACTTAAGGTCTAAAGCGATAATGTAAATGAAAATTATCCGATTGCTCTTCTGTGCTCATTGGAAACTTTTTATGATTAGAAAACAAATTAATACTTTTAGTTGCAGCTATTAAATCAAATGAAGAGTCTGGGGGGGAGCAATGATGACATGACTGTGAATGCTAGAATTTAGACAGCTTGCTTTCAGTGTCTTCTGAAGAAGAAAAAACAAAACCAAAGAAGAAACCTTTAAAGAGGGAGTGGGAAAATCCTGTCACCAAAATGCACTTTATACTATAGCTATGTAGTGTGGGAAATTGAAGCATAAGTATAATTAACAGTAAACATAGTCTCTCTGTCTTCATTTCTGTGCATCAAAAATAGAAATCAAATGAATTTTAACTTCTCAGTCTAGGGTTAACATCATTAGCTGTTTCTCCTTGTTTATTTTTTAATTACCACCTTTATTGAAAATGCCTTTTTGTTTGGTTATTCTCATTTGTCTCTTCTCTTCCTCTAAGTACTCAATTGTTAGTCTAATACAAATGCAGGTTGTTTATTTTTAATTTTTTAAAAATACTTTTAAGTTAATGGAGTGGATTTTTTTTTCCATGGCAAACATTTATTTTTGAAGCCAAAGGAATAAAATACCTTTCCTGAATGAAGTCACAGTATTTCTGCAAAGATGCTAGTCTCAGCAAATTAGGGTATTCTCTAAGGAAATATGAAAAATTTTTAATGGTAACTCATTAAAAAAATATTAACATAAAATCATGTAGAAAATTCATGCTGAATTTCTGTCTTACTCAGAGCCTCTAAGAGGACTGCAATGATGTGCTTTCAGCAGAGGTTTATCTTCTTGGAGCACGATAAAACTCCAAAGTTTAGTAAAATAATACAAACTGATAACAAATGAATGTTGCCCATCCTCTAACTGTGCCTCAAGTTGTTTGAAATGAAGAGGAGAAAAGTTTGCAGGAAAATCTTGCTCTGCATTGGACTGCACTGAAGGACAAATGCATTTGCCTGTGTTATGACTTTGTGGTTTTGTCCTTTCAGATGATGTGAAAGCAATGTAATTGAGGATTATCCTCTGGCCCCACAGATGGCTGAGGTGCTCTGTTGCTGAGATCTTTGGTGGAAACTGTTCTCTCTCTCTTTGAATGAGGTTAATCCTCATTACTGTTGGTTTCTGTGACTGTAAGCCAGGAGCCATGGCCCCAGAAGCAGCAGCTTTGCTGTTTGGAGTTCTCAGCACTCCAGGATCATTTCAGTGCCAATGGCCAGCGTTGCTCAGAAAGTGGGGCAGGGGTGGAGAGCATGGACTATCAGTCATCGGCGAACACTGAGGAGGAGTCTCCAGCTGGAAGTACCATGTGCCCCTTTTTCAGTGGTGAGAAGCTCCTGGAGAGACTGAACTCTTCCCGGCACAGTGAGGTACGGTTTCCATATGTGCCTGGCTGGGGTTGTCAGCAACAATAGGATATGGCATTTTACAAAATGCATAAGAGTCGAATTTACTGCTAATTGTTTGTTCTTGATCTTACAGCTCAGTTTTTTATAACCTTTTTTTCAAAATTCCGCGAAAGATTTCAATTGCACAAATAGGACTAATTCGGGGAGCAGTATAAACAAAGGAATTTTGTCATTTTTTTTATTCCATGATATCCCCTGTCACTGGGGTGCCAGGACGCTGTGGCGGGAGCGGTCCCTGTCGGAGTGGCGCTCAGGATTTCAAGGCTCGCGCTTTGGCCGGGCACAGCGGCCCCGCTGGTTTTGCTCCCGCACTGCTCCGAGTGGCCGAGAGGTGGCAGCACCACCTGCGCTGTGCGTGCGCGGGCCCGCGCTGCGGGGCACAACTTGGGGGAGACCTGCTAATGTGGAGACTGCCTTGTGTTAACGTAAAGTACTTTGTTAGCATAGAAAAATATTACTGGAGCTGTGCTTTGCCGCCTGCTCTGTGCTAACAGAGACACAGAAAGTCATGCTAATGATTTTGAGTGTCATATGCATGAAATTTCAGTGACTGAGTAAACGTCTGTTTGTGTAAACCCAAATATTCTCTTCCCCAGTGCAGGGAGCGGCAGTTGATAATACAAGTCTCAGTCAGCTGCACGAGGCCCTGGCACACTGCATCTGTGAGCTGCTGCTCCTGTCAGCCAGGGCTGCAGCAGAATCCGTACAATCCTTCAATCCTTTGCTAGCTGCCTGCTGTTCACTGAAGGTTTTGATTAATAACTTCCAAGAGATGAAAACTGAAAGAATTTGCGATGGTGGTTTGTCTGCAGTTATTCTTGTAATTATTTTTATGAGTAGGACATGCTAAAGAAATGTTCTGCATTTTGACTGGGATAGTTTGCTTGGGAGAACAGCCTTTATAGCAGCTATTACTGCTGCATGTCACTTTTATGATCACAGGGAAATAATCTGAAATACAGCTTATTTGTGTTGTAATGAGGTTTTCTTCTTTTTGAGGATTATTTTTTTTCCATATTGAGTTAAAGTCAATGGTGCTGCCTAAAAGCTGCACATTTTTTCCTTCTTTCTGCTTCTGCCAAATGCTTTTCCATTTACTCTTTCTTGACGTTGCCTGTGTGGTGTTTTTGGGGGAGGATGAGTTAATGTTATTCCCTTCAAGGGCTTCACCAACTGGTTTTCACCTTTCCATTGGTACTCTGTGAGAGGTCAAATGCACATCACTGTGTGTGTAATTCCATTCTGTCAGGCTCCAGAGTTTGTTTCAGAGTTAAGCTTGCAAACAGAAGGCACGTGCTGGAGCTGATGGAGGTCTGTTAGCAGCCTGTATTGCTCTTTCATTGTGTTCCTAATATGAACAAATATTGAGGGAGCTTATAAAATACCTATTTTCTCAGACACAAGAAAATGGT
Source organism: Bombycilla garrulus (assembly GCA_013400315.1). Classification (NCBI taxonomy): domain Eukaryota; kingdom Metazoa; phylum Chordata; class Aves; order Passeriformes; family Bombycillidae; genus Bombycilla; species Bombycilla garrulus. Next base: position 117,192 of record VXBU01016433.1, read on the forward strand.
AATAGACTTGGGCATTGAGAATCACAGGAAAGTCCTTAGCAACGGGAAGTGTGCTGCTTTCCCTGTGGATGAAAGAGCTGTTCTCCACTGCAGTTCAAGTCCCAGTCAGCTTGGGGAGAGAGACAGGAGACCATAATGATGAATGAAGCTGAGTGTCCCAGGTGACAGTGTTGTTCACTTATGAAGTACTCTAAGTTATTTACTGATCCCCCGCCCCAAGGTTACACTGCTGTACATAACACAGGTCAGATCTGTACAAGAAATACTATAGTCTAAGGTGTTTCTGGTAGTTCTTTTTCTGCCCTTTCATCTCCTCACACTCTTCCTTCCTCCTCTTCTCCCCACCCTCTTCTGTTGGAGGTAGAGTTTAGATGATGACAAACCCCATCTATCTGACCGCTGCTGGGTCTGCCTGTACAGCTCTGTGTTCCTGCAGTGCACTATGTAGCAATTGCGTGTCAGCTCTGAAACAAAGTTTATGATGTTTTTGAAGACTCTCTTAGTTTCTGCCAATGTTAACCTAGAAACAGCAATTCACTGCTCTGCGAAGTTATTTTATAGATCTGGTGAAGCTTGCCAAGAGGACTGTAACCTAGAAATGGTGGCATCCTGCAGAGAAGAAATCAAAAAGGAGTGGGGTGGATATTCAAGTGATTAAAGAGCTGGGGGATTGCATGGCTTTGTCACTGCCACTATGGTAAAGCTTACCGTGGAACTGCTCTTTCATGTCAGCAATTAGCCACAGGAGCTCAGTAAGATACAAAAGCAACATGAATAACAGTGGTTTCCTTGCCACATGTATTTACCTGGAACTCATATCCTTGAATCTGAAAGGAGATTATCTCTCTTAATTCTGGAAGGGACTTTTATTGGATGAATTTTTAAAAATGGACCAAAATATTATTAATATGAAGCTTTATGACGTATGTCAGCAAAGTTTTCTTCTTGTTTGTATTTTGAATTTGACTTTTTTTTTTTTTTTAGTAATTATGACTCCGTATGTTACTTCTGCATTATCCCAGCTGCTGGAAAAAACCCGTGAGAAACATGTTGTAATCCTCTCCTTGAATATGTTATTTTTCTTTCTGCCTCATATGGCAACCCCATAATATGTGAGGACAATCAATTGTGCATAGGTTTATCTACAGTCCTTTAAGGAGATAGTGAATACTATAGAATGGCACCTGAAGTACAGGGTCTTTGGGAACTTGTGTTCATCACATAGGATGGTTGGCCCTGGAGTTTCTGACTGCAAGATCTATGTACCATAAACTATCTTACTTCTCTAATATATAACAGAGGTAGAGGACTAAATCTGAAAACAAAACCAAAATAAAGAGACCTCAAATGTGCATCTTGAGTGTTGCAAAAAGACTCTGGATGTTTGAAATTTGAATCAATAACACACAGACAAGATCATGTGCACAGCAGTCTGTGCGCATAATAAAGAGCTTCTTCTTCATGTGAGCATGTTTTTCTATGGAATTATAACACCCTTCAAATACTCCTTTGTGATATTTTAGTATAGTGCTTTCATAAGAAGATAAGACTTGACCAGTGTCCTATTAATCCTCTGTATTCAGAAGAAATGCAGTTAAGTGTTGCTAGACTTGTTCCAGCTATTTCTGTGCAGGGCAGCTGGATGCAGCCTTGTCTTTTTCTATCTGTGAAAGTTCTAAATGCCTTTTTTGTAGTTTCTGACACAAAATTCTGTGTTATATATTTTTTAGCACTGTATCATGGTAACATTAATTTACCTTCAAATATTTTGTTGCTCAGATTTATTTTGTACTCTCAGGCAAACTTTCTGCCATGGACATTGCGCTCCTGCAGGTGGCATATCCTTGTCTTCCTTTGGGGTGTATGGTAAAATGTGTATCGGCCCTTCATTCGTCACTACTCATAGTTCAGAGGTTTTAGAGATGAGGTGGGTTGAGTGGGAGCTGCTCTGCACTGCCAGCTTTCTGTAGCTCCATAGGGTACTGGCTGGCCTCCTTTGGGAGTCAGTCTAGGGATGGTGTTTGTTGGATGATGGCTGCTGGTAGCAGGCCACAGTAAGCAATGCCCTCATTCCTTCACTGAGACTGCTGCCATGTGCTGCGCTGAGAGAAAGCCAACATCCACTTCAGCGCCTCAAATGTCACGTGGCTGAATTTTCGCCATTTAGTGACCACTGTGAATCAAATTCTATTGTCCTCAAGTAAATAAAGCTCCTCTGCAATCTTTAGTGGATGTTTTGCTTTCCTTAATTTAGCTTGGTAAAGGTTCTGCTCCAAAACTCTTCCTTGTGCATTTCCCTTGTTGAACTTAGAATTTATATCACTCAAGTTTCTTGCTTCTTCTAGACTAGGGTCTGAGGTAAATGAGATGATCACAATGCAGTATGGAACACTTTAAGGGACTTGTAGAATCCAATTTTGCTGTTTACTTCATAGGTTAAGTTGCAATGAAAACTTAATCTGCAGAAGGAAATAATAGTCCCTGGGACGAAAGCCGTGCTCCAAGATTTTGGACATTGGTTTCATACTTGGTTTTACCACAGATGACTTCTATAAGCCAGAAGCCCTTCTGGGCCTCAGCACCTGCAAAATGGGGATAGCAAGGACAATATCTTCCAAAATGTAGCTAAGGGCAAAAGTAGGAAGAGTGTCATTGTTGAAATCTATTTACTTCTCTGCCTAAAATATTTTTCACAGCATTGGTAAAGAACAGCTTCTTTGCAGTACAGCTGAAGTAAGGGGCTGCTGAGTATCCTGATTCCCTTCAGACCTGAGACCTGCTACTCCCTGCATCAGGGACAGGAAGTGTTGTTGGTTTTGAGGGACAAACTATGTCAGTGCAACTGTAATTCCTGCTTGTCCTTCCTGTTTCAGGATAGCCACATCGTGGGGGTATTTGGTGAGGTTGGAGATGTGGTAGTGATTTGTGCCAAGTTTGTGTGGTGCTGGCAATGCTTCATTGCCGTAATCCTTGCATTGCAAGTTTTCAGGAGACTTGCAAAGGCTTGATCTTCAGTGAAAAGGAATCTCTGCAGAAACTGTCCTTTCATGTGTGGTAATGAAACTCTTCTTTCCCAGAGGACCATGCCATTTCTGAAATCCTGAATTACATGGCACTTTGATTTGGTTAAATTGCAAACTGTCTTAACCCTTTCTGAGGGGTGTCATGTCCAGTTTGAGGATTTTTTTGCAAAACAAGTATATGTCTTTGTCATCTGGCCTGTTCTGCAGGGTTCACACAAACTGCTGCTGTCCTCATGTCCCCAAAATAAGGCTGAGGTTTTCTCTGCAGAGACACTGCCTATCTTTGCTAATGCTCTGGACACACTGACAGTCACCTGCCTTGGAGTGGGGCAGAGCCATGGGCATTTCCTTCTAAACCTCTCTTTCTTTGCTGAGCAACATTTTATTTTACTGCTTATATTAAAATGGAAAATCTATAATAATATGTATGTAATACCACCAAAACTAAATTTATAAATATACAAGGTCTGTTCCTTATCCTGGACTGAGCAAATGTAATATTGAGATGGTCCTTTGTATTTCTTCCAAAAATACAACAAAAATAATTATGGAATTGGCTCAGAAATAAAACTATTTTATTTTTAAGCTATAAAAATAATGTTAATCTTTTTTGTACTTTTTGTCAGGGTTTAGAACCTGCATGCTACTCTTAGATTTTTTCAAACATGTGCTTTATTTTATTTTAAAATTGGAATCTTCTGTAATCTTGTCTCTTCATAAGCCTGATGTTAAAGTGAAGCATGAAATATTCTGCAGCTTGCAGTAACACTCTGTAGTCTGCTGTAGAAAGCAAGTGCACTATGTGATCCTAAATAAGAATTAGCTGATATTTTTCATGTCTTCTGTCTGAATTGTGTGCAGGCTCACTGTTGGGGTGTTCCTGCCCACGCAGAATTAAACCCTCAACCCTATCTATTCTGTAGAAAATTGACTATCAAATAGTCTTTAATTCATGCTTGATTTTTCCTGGTAGAAGGGAATTGTAAGGATTTCAAGTTGGCATAACATTTGACTTTGAGAAAAAGCTTGGGCTTGTGGATATCTGTACAAATACTTTATTGGAAGTATTTTATTTGAAGTAAACTTCTGTATTGGTATATGCAATAAGGTTTTTGGTAGGGTGTTTTTTCAAATTTCCAATGCCATGGTGTAGGCCTGTAATATTTATATATTGAATGAATGTGTTGAATGGCTCAAGAAGCAACATGTCTTGTTCTTCAGAATATTCATATTATTACCAGTGTGGAAAAGTTCTCATACATATAAAAATACTTAAGGCAATGCTTGAAATTGTAGGTGAAGGATGTAATTATATTCTGTAGTGTTATAAATGCTATGAAAAGACATTACAGAAAAAGATGTAACTATTTAATGTCTGTTTAATGTAGAAAGGGAGAAGCTTTTAAGAGAAAGATTTTAGGGCACCTGTCTTGCTTTTCTGAGTGGGAAGAGAGGAAGCCCCTGGAAGCAGGAATGGGTATGGATTTTGGGGATTTGGGTGCTGCTGACCATGTCCCGTATTTTATGTTTTGCTACAGCAAGCTTTGAAGTGTTTGGTGAGGCCAGAACTCCAGTGTAGGGATAGCTTTGAAGTGATGGGGATAAACAGGCCTCTCCTAGAACACAAATGACACGACTAGCTTTGGTGGAAGGAGAAAACCTTATTTTTACAATAAAGCATTGATAGCACACATACATGCCATTAGCTTTGGCTTAGGGATGCTGATATTGACAGGTGGAGAGGAAAATTGCTTTGACATCTTAGTGACCATGTTTGAATGGCCACTCTTTTATCTCCATCTGAAAAGGTTTTGTCAGAATAATGCCCTTTGTTTTTGCTTGCAGTGATGTCAGTATTTTCCATTGTAACAGGAGAGCGTGCTCAATATTTAGGTTGCTTCCTTTTCGTTCATCTATGCTGTGGTCATGCTGGCTGGCCACAGTCCTGTACCCTCCTTTTGTTCCCTGACCTGCGTGCTGACACAGAAGTGACTCTGAGACAGAGGACAGAGCAGTGCAGCCCGTGCCTCTTTGCAGGAGAGCAGCTTCTCTCTGTCTGGGGACATCCTTGCTGCCTTGTCCAGCGTACTGCAAAGTGCTGCCCGACAAGCAGCAGAGCCATGAGGGTCACACACCTTCCTCTGAATCAAGTCTCAGACATGGTTAAGAGGTATTGACTCGCCAGCACTAGAAATCCCTTGTGTGGGGAAAAGCAGGGGATGGGTTGCCAGCATAAGTTCTTTTTTTTCCCCATAGTCTAACTAATCTGTCCTTTTGTCAGTGCTGCCATGGTGGATTGCCTTGACCAGTCGAGTGCAGTGTGTCCCTGTGGCAGTAAGTGGCTGTAAGGAAGCTGGGAGGGTAGGAGTGCCTCTTTGCTTTCATCTGACTGCAGAGCCGTGCATCCTCCTCTGTGCTCCTGGCCACCTTGAAGTCCCGTTGAGGCAGTGCAGACTCCTCCTCTGGTCCACAGCCCCTGTAATGTTGTCCATGAATCCCAAGTGCCAAGGCTTTAATAGCTTTGCAGTAACGTGAGGTACAAATGCAGTGTCTGTTGCATTGCAGAATCCCTGACAGCAATACCCGGGCTGGGAATTGTAATTGAGGTCCTGTAGTGGTAGCAAGTTTCTGGATTGTGTCATGCAGGGGTAATAGACTGATTCTGCAGCCCAAAGGGAGCAGACTCTGGAGGAAGGGGTTCCAGATGGCTGAGCATGGTTCATTTGGCTCAGTTTGTTGGAATTGCAGTGAGCAAATGACTCAACTCTACTTTAATAAAGCTTTGTGGATACCAGAACAAAGGAGTTGAGGAGACTGTAAGGTATGACAAGACAATTGAGCCAAGCTACTTAGCTGCTTACAGACCCCAAGAGAATTGCTTATTTTGCTGTGTCTGAAGGTATATCATGTACAAATTTATCAGGTGCTTATGCTTTAAATAAGAAGGTTCAAATATATTGTTTTATATGTTTTATCTAGGTATATAAAATATACAAGTATACACAATACCTATTTATATATAATGATATATATATATAATTTTTTCTGGTGGAAAGCTGTTTTAAAATTTGCAGTTTTGATAATCTCTGTCTATGTATTCAGATTTCAGGTAATGACTCCATCCCTCAGATTGAGTGACTGATCTTCATTTTCTCTTTGAAAATGGGGATCAGCTAGGCAATTTAAAATGTGTTGCTTTTTTGCAGGTCCTGATTCTGCAATCCTTATGTGGAACAGTATTTACCTGAATGAATAGTACCATTGTACTAATTTGCAGGAACAATTTCTCTTTGGTTTAGTAAGGGTGACAAAGTTGAGCTTTAATTTGCAACAGCTAAGACATGTGCTAGTGATTTTCTCTTTGCTGCATATAAACAAAGAGTCAGCACAGAAGTATACAGTTTAAGCCTTTTCCATGTTGGTATTTTCTGTTTGGTTCTGAGGTATTAAAGGAAAAATCTTACGACAGCATTTTTTCATTGTATGAGAATGTTTGTCTAGACTTGTTGAAACAGGAATATATTTCTTCTTTCTCCTTTAAAGAAGCAAAACATTGATGTCCAAAAAGTCCTGACACTTAAAACTGCTTCTCCTTTTGAGAAAAAGAAATGAGAAGAACCAAGTACAGATTTAAAAGAAAAAAATGTTGACTGAAGCTTAGAATGAAATACTTGCTTTTGAAGAAATAGTGAAGGCTTTTCATGGAGATTTTGCAGTAACTATACTTGAGCCTACACGTGATATAATCCCTTATCACACCTTTATCACACCTCTTGGCTATAGCTGGTCAATTTATTCAGGTCAGGAAGTCCAATCACTCCTTCCTCTCCATCTTTCCTGACAGTATCAGGTAATAGTGTAAAGACAAATAAACCCTCCAAACAACAACCCCCGGCCAAAAAAACCCCCCAAAAACCCCCAAAGTAAACAAAAATTAATTCTTTCAAAACAGTTTCCCTTTCCTCTGCCAGCTTACACAATTTTTTCCATTGTTGCCGCTAAGAAGAAACTTCTGCCTCTGAAAAAGTAATGAGATAGAAAAATGCAGGGGCTTATTTACCTTGGGTAAAAACAGATGAAATTCAAGAAACAGGGTCACTGAGGCTGCAAGAATTCCTATTAACATTTGAATAAATGACAAAGAAAATGAAGTGTCAAACCTTATATAGTCTCATGATAAGTGATGGAGGATTTTCTTTCTTAGTAGATCAGAAATCCTTATTCTCACCTCCTGGTTTTGTATTTTTGTTGATTAAAGAGTTGAACAACATGTTGAACTTTGGGGTTCTTGCTGTTGGCTGCTCAGGACAGAGATACCTAATGATATGTAACTAAAGATGTTGAGTTCTACTTAAAACCATCTGATCTTTTTTTGTTGTCTTTGGGTTTGTTGGTTGTTTGGTTGTTTTTTTTTGTTTTTTTTTTTTAGGGTGGGAGGGAATTTCAGTCATTTTTCTTTTTTCATTTCAGTGAAATGCAGTTCTGGGTAAAAATTCTCTTTGTTTTGGTCCCATTCTAGTCTGGCTCAGTGAAAGCCACTCATGAAAGAAAGGACTCGACATTTGGAAATCTTGTGCTATCACAATAAAAATTCCTTCTTTCCCCCGCAAATTCTGCATAATTATTTTGTAGAATAAGTCAACTTCAAATAGTTTTTCCTTTGTGAAAGAAAAAATGTAAAATACCTTGTTCTATAGTAACATCTATTAAATATCACCCCCTAGTTTATTTTTTTAAGATGTCTAAAGTAGTGCTACTGCAAGGTGTATGTAGGCCTGTTTCTGAAAAAAATGCTTTATTTGACATTCTGCTTGCCATATCAGCAGAATGATATGAACAGAACTTTATCACTGAGTTTCCTCCAGTCTCTTCCTGTAACTTTAGCAAGCTGGACAACAACCTCTTTTGATTAGTATTTGTTTAATTTTATATGATTTCTTTTTTTTCCCCCAAGTTAGATGAGCTTTTGGAGAGATTGGAATACAGTGCCATACTTTTGACGGTCATTGTAATCTGGTCACCTGTGAGAAAATGCTTCTGGGAGGGGCTGGGTGCCCTGAGGTCACAGCAGTTGAGGTGCTGGCAGTGGCACCCAGAGGTGACAGCTCGAGTTCCCTGTGCCTTGTCTTCGAGTACAGACAAATGAGACAATGCTCACGTTGGACCTGCATCCCCCATTGCAGCCCTGCTGTAAAGACTGGGGTAAAGGTGCCATTTAGAGCTTGTCCTCAGGGGTTCCTTAAGGACTGGGCTTTCTCCCTGGACTCTCTGGGAGCTCCTCTGAAGAAAAAAGCATGGAGCAGCTCACAACATTCCAAATACCCTGCCTTTTGGGTTCCTGCTTGCTTGAGAAAAGGAACCTGCTGAACTCTTGCTTGAAGCGACCAGGTAATTTCAGATGTTTTCCTAAACATTTCAACCACATTATCTAAATATCTCTTAATTCTGCATGCATGTGTAACACTCTGACACAACGTATGCATCTTAAAACTTGACTGGAGAGAGTGTTCACTTGGGTTATCTTTTCCAATTGCAGAGAAAACATGATTTTAATTCTGAGTTCAGGCAAGTTAATATTTCACAACCTTTAAACAGAACTCTTTCAGAGGCATGTATAAAGCATAGTATCTTAGTGGGCTTTCGTATGGGAGGAACCTAAGCAACAATTTCATAACATGTCATATAATTTCAACTTCAGATTGTCCCTTAAGAGACTTTCGGTTGTACTGCACTGACTTGGTCGTGGGCAGCCTTTTGCCTGTGAGAATTCAGGACAAATGCATGAACACTGAGGGATGGTGAACACTAATCCTGCAAAAATGTAGCACAATCCTCTAGCAATGAAATTATTAAATAAATCTCTGTGGCATTTCTTGTAAGTGGACTTTTTATTGTATTAAACTGGTTGGTAGGAATGCTCCATGTTTGCTCCCTTCCTTCTGCTGAGACAGTGGTGTACCTGCTGTGATGGGAACATTTATTCAGCTGGACTGAAATCATCAATTCACTTTTGCAGAGGTCACCAAAAATCCATCAGGTGGTAATGACACTCAGTCACTACTGATGTGGGCTGGATGCGAGCCAGTGATCTAGAGGGGAAAGGCAGTCTAACCCATTACCAATCCCCTGGAGCCATTGAGTCCCCCACTTTTTGCTCATCTTTCTGTTTCTACAGTTCTCATGGGTTAATCTTTCTTTTTCTATGTCTAATGTGATAATCTTTCTTCTCTTACATATCTGCTTTTGACTTTCATGACAGTATAGCTGACAAACATCCTCAGCATTTTTCCTTCTGATGCAGAAGGTATTAGTCAGTAGTGCAATGGTCAATAGGGGTTATTAGAAAATGAAGAAAAAAAACACCCAATAAAAAGGGCTAGAGAGAGAAGGGGAAAAAGCCACTAGACAAAGAGAAATTTTTTTTTTTAGACTTTTACAGTAAGAATAAGTACTCAGTGTTTTAAAGTTTGTATCTTCTAATCAGAATATGGCTATGAAGGTTACTGTCTATATACGGTGCCTGTGGTAGAGTGTCCTGTAATTCAGGGCAAAGCAGGGAAGGAGGAATAGCCACGTCAGCTACTAGAGATGATTACACTGTGAAATTGTACTTTTCATGCCCTAGTGTCCTTGGTAGTGATGTGGAGATGTCTGGAGTAATTTGAGTGCTGAGAACAGTCCCACTGTCCTCGACAGCAGCAGTGTTTCAGCATCTCAGCCTGCTGGGACTCAGGTACAATGCTGTGCTTGGGGGGCTGTGCTGCTTCTGTGCTGCTGATATTTGGATTGGTTTGAAAACCTGTGTGTCTACTGGCCAAGTGATGAGAATCCAGATTCAAAATGAGGTACCGGTGATTATTTTCCTGAACCATGTTTATTTTGAGAGAATAAAACCCATGAATTATTCTCGACTTTTTAGAATTGTTCCTCCTTACTGCTATACTGTATAAATGCATCCAAATGAGTATTTCCAATAAGAAATTCAAAATGAGCTATAAACTATTAAGTACATATTTATTCTGGAACAGGACTTGCAAAAATTCTGAGAATACTGCTGGAGTGTACCTAGTTAGGGAGAGAAAATATCCTGTGACAAATTAATAACTTGCAGGAGTTGCTGTGAATACTTTGGGAGGAGGATATGTGCTGAGGTGACTTTCCCTAAAAAAAAAGAGTCTATTTTTATGCAGTTTTGTCAACCTAAAAAAAGCTTTGTTACTCAAATTAAGTCTTGTTGCATCACCTCAGATTAAAATGGATCTTTTGCCCTTTATTGTGCGATATTCTGATGAACTGGGAGTTATAAAAGGAACATCTCCTCGTGTATCCTGTGCTGTTTTCCTCCCCTCCTCCCCTTCTAAATTAAAGAACCTGGGGCCTAATGTTTCCATTTAGCAGAAATTGTTTTAAATTAGCCTGGAGGCGTGGTTACTCCTGTAATCCAGTGCTTGTAAACATATGATCCTGCCAATAGAACTGCACAGGGTATTTTAAGCTGATACAAAGTGGACCTATGCCAAGAATTTTTTTTGTAGGAATAATTAAGTCTATTTTTCAATGTCATGCTTTGCTCTATCAGCCTCAGTTATAAAATAGTCCTGAAAATAATCTCAAACCTTCTGTGAGGAAGTAAACTTGAAAGTGTTGAAAATTACACTACAGCAAACACAGCAAGCCTCCTTTCTCTGCTACTGGAAAGTTCCTTTAATTTATATATATGAAATCTGAAATTACTGGAAATGAATTGGTGCAGAGCTAATATTGCCACCATTTCCCTTTTGCACACCTTGTATCTTTTCAGGAACAGTTTGCACTTATCAGTGGAGCTTTAAATACTGCCCTAGTGAATAAACATTTCATTTCAGTAAACAATCCCCAGAAATAGATTTTTACCGCAAGTAGTTTGTTTTTAATAACACATGCTGCCTCTTGGAGTTAGATTCCTAAAGGAACTGTAAAATGAATTTCTATCACAGCATCTGACTTCCCTTCTTTGTCAACCTTCTCACAGATGTGTTGGGTTCCCTGTAGTTACAGGTCAGCTTCTGTTTATTAAAAACTAAATCAAAACAAACCAAAAGAAAAAGACCCAAAATAACAATGGAGCAGGGAGATAGAAAAGGAGTGTTCATATACCGAGACAAGTATTTAGATGCAAAATTGAAAACTTTGGGTCCAAAGCAATTTTTTTCAAGTAAAAATATACTGACCTCTAGAACACCAATTTCAAATTTTTGAGTGTGGTATGAAGGCTGCTGTTAGGAAGTCAGTGTTATTATTCTTTTTTACAGTTTTCACTGTAATTTTGAGGTTGCCAGCATTGTTCAGTTAATCCAATTTCTGAGGAACTGATGTCGAATCTCTTAAAGCAGCATAAACAAAACAAGATTTGCCTGTGCAAAGCACTGTGGAACCAGTGACCACATATTCAAATCAGGTTCTGCAGCAGAAAGGTCCCCTACATCTTGTACTTTTTATATACGGTGTTTGGAAAACACTTTGGTCTGTCATCAATTTTCAGGAAAAAAAATTCAGCTGTGAGATTTTTGTGGACCAGAGGGGAAAAAATCAATCCCCTGTGGATTCATAGTGCTTGTATATGAGGATTAGGCTAATGCAGATTCACAGGCAAAAATCAATATAGATTTCAGAAATCCCTTCTGCTAACGATGGAACTGATCATGCAGTTCACAGGCTTAATTATGTATCTTCTTTATGAGACAATAGTAATATCTCTTCACATGGGCATACAAGTTGAATTTAACCTTCACCCTATACTAATATTTTTCTTACTGGAAAAGTATAAGTAAAGCGCTAAATATTATTTGCTTGATCAAAGAGTAATAAAAATGATAGACCATTGTATAATTTGTTCAAAATAACCATACTGTAAGGAATAGATTAACTTCTCCCATCTGTCCACCAAAACATCAAATATAAAGACTATTTCCAAAGTAATTTTATCTACAGAAGTTGCAGCATTAGGCAAAGGTTTATGGTAATTTGTGCATCTACCACGCAGATTTTATGCTTTTAGGGAGTAATATTGCAGAGACCTTTAATCTGAGGGTAACAACATTCCTGAAGGGGAAAAAAGGACCCATTCCTTTTAAAAGGATGCATGTTTCATGTGAAATCTCCCAGCTTGTTCTGAGAGCTGTTGAAGAGTGAAACACAGTGAAACCACTAGTGGTTTTTTTTCTTGCCTAGGGATTGCAGAACAATGCTCCAGGATGGTGCTGTGTGAAGGCACAGAGGATGGCAGAGATGGTTCACACCCCAGTAAAATTTATGTTCACCATAAGCATATTGGTGGTTGTAACAGGAGGGGCAGGTCCTGGGTATTTCTTGCACTGCCTGCCATGCTTCATTTTGAGACGTGCCAGCCCTGTTGGTGTTAGGCAGATTGCTTTCCCCAAAAAGGCTTTGCCTTCCTTCTCTCTGTTTCTCAGAGTCATCTATCCCTAGTTTCACTGCATACACTGTTAAATATCAAATAACATATTAAGCCACATTTTCTGCCTTCTGACCCCTTTGATCTGTCTCACTTCTCTCTGCTATCCACCCACCACACTTAAAATTACTTCATGTGGTTCTGCAGTGCTGTGGGGTTCTGCTTTAAGGTGAAACTCTTCCTGTGGTCTGGAACAAGTAGGATATATTTGAAACCACTGTCTCTTGTGATGTTTACAGAATAAACTGAGAGGTTTTGTTACCATCCTTTGTGCCTTGATGTATGTGGGAAGGATACAAATAGTCTCATTTGGTTCTCCCTGAGGTACAAGCAAGGTTCCCAACAACCATACATGAAACAAAAAATATTTGCCATCTATTAATGACATTTTGGAGTATTTATTTAGATTAAAAAAAAAGTGAAAAGAAACACTTGGGTTAATATGATGTGTTGCTGAGCTTGAGATGCATCCATTCTTTGTTGCTTCTAGAATAATGCAGCATATGGTGATTATTGCGGGATTAAAGAAGATGCCCAACTTTAATTCCAACGGTAATCGTGCTTTTTTGTGACTTACAAAGGCTGATGAGAAATGGATTTAGAATATGGGATTTGAATTTTATTACCTTGATATTCTCTTAAAAGGGAGCTTTAAATTGTCAGTTCTTTATAAATGTGGGTGTGCTGGAGCTGTAATGTTAATGGCAGCTGGGCACGGCTAGGGTTGGGTAGGATCATCTCCTTGAGGAGACTCCACCATGTGACTGCAGAAGGGAGAGCAATGTACTTTGTTAGGTGTTTAGAGTAGCTGAAATTAATTAGGCCTGAGATGTAGCTTTGAGATGTAATGTATTTCTAACATAGAATGTATAAAAGATGTTTTAGTTCATCATTAAGAACTAAAATGAGGAGGGAAACCCTTGAGGTGGTGATAATTAAGCTCAAATGGAAGAAAACTGACTGGTTGGGAGAAATAGAGACTTCTACAACCTTTTCTAAAGTGTAGTTTGAGTTTGCCTTGTATCCTGCCATGAAGTGGCTGAAGACTCCATGTTCAGAGGGAGATTTTGCTGTTTTCTAAGGTTTTGTTATTTCCAGTGTTATGCTAAAGTAATATAGGAGGGGATTTACAAGGAGAATAAAATTCATGGATGGGAAATTCCATGCTCTTTCAAGTATAATTGGTGTTTTCCAAAAGAATTAAATCTCTTGACCTCATGAATGCTTTCAGATACTCTTCCTATTTCCTTCCTACACCTTTCAAATATAAACAAGCCTCTTCTGAACTTGACTTTGCATCTCCTTTTGGTAATTTTTGCATGGTGTATAGTTAGATTCTCTCTTCACCACCATCACATTTTTCTTGAATAAAGTCAATAACAAGTTCCTCAATGCAAAATCTTTTTGGTCTGTGGAGTTGGTTGTTGTTTTCTTTTTGTTTTATTGGGTTTTTTTTTTTGTTTGTTTGTTTTATTTTTTTGGTTTTGTTAGGTTTGTTTTAGTTTTGTCTTTGTTTTCGTGTTTTCTTTTTAAAAAATACAAACAGTATTCTTTCTCTTTTTAAACTTTCATCCTTGGGCTTCCAGGTTTTAATCAATGTTTTTCTATTGTTCTTTGCACATTTTCTCATTTTCACTGTTACTTGTTCCTGTTCAGTATTCTCTGCAATAATTCTTCCAAATTCTCACCCTGTCTTCTTGTGCTTTCTCTGTGACTGCCTTCTGCATTTGAAGATTGGAATTGTATTTTCATGTTGATGAAATTTCAATTTCCTTTGAAATCTTTTAATATTTCTCTTGCCTTTTCTTTCTGGTTACCTCCAGCTCAGTCCCAGTCATTGTTAACTCCCCCAGCTATGTTGTCATTCTCTGGACACACTCCATCCCCTCAATGTCTTTCTTGTCGTGAGCAGCCCAAAGCAGGATTTGAGTGTGGCCTCAGCAGTGCTGAGTACAGAGGGGCAATCCCTGCCCTGCTCCTTGCTGGCCACACTATTTCTGATACAGGCCAGGGTGTTGTTGGTCTTCATGGACAATGTCAAGTAGCTCTCATCCTAAGCCATCTACAGTCACTGCCTTGACTCCAATCCCTTATCTGTTCTAGGAATAAGTCACTTGCTGCTGCTTCTCATGGAGTACAGGGGAGAGAAAGGAAGTGAAAACAGCAGAACCTTCCCTGTTCAGCCTTCTTGCTTATGATGAAATATGGAAGGTAGGAGCTTGTGCTCTAAAAATGTAAAGGGGCAGCAAATCTATTCTTTCCATGGCCTTGTTGAAAAAAGAAAGAAAAAGGAAGTGGAAAAAAAGGCAGGGAGATAGCAAACAGGTACTTGAGAAGCTCTTTCCAGAGGAGCTTGGTGAGCAGAAGGGCATGATGGCACCTTTCTGCCCAAAGAGGTGTAGAGTGCTGCTGTAGCAGGACTTCCCCTCTCCAGCTTTGCCTGTATCACTGATGCTGATGGTGTGAGCAATAGCTGTGTGTATCAGGATCAGGCATCACCTCTTGCTTGGCAGTCATGCCAAGCACAATGCTTTTGGCTGTAGCCAAATGAGAGGAGTGTCTGACCAGAGAAGGAAGTGCAGATCAGAGCCAAGCCCTCCACTACTGGGCAGCTGTTGAGGCAAGAGGTCGGTTCATATTTTTGAGCAAGTGAAAACTAAAGCAGCCATCTGTACAGTCATCTTATAGATAGTTTACAATTAAAAGTTAATTTACTCTTGGAGATCTGTAAAATGATGGATGTGAAATGCTGATGTATAGATTTGTGTTGTGGGATGGCAGGCAGCACACAAAGCGGGTCACGGCCATCTCATGCTGCCTCTCCCTGCCCATTTTAGATAGCAGTCATGTGAATGTGGATTAAAAGGAAGCAGTAAAAAATTAGGCAGTAGTTTGTTAAAACAGTATTAAAGGAACTGTTAAACTTGCTTAAACCCATCTCACTAACTATTCTGTGCCCTTTGGGTCTATCTGGTCCCACCTAGTTTATACAATATTTCTATTGCAGTCATAAATAATTTCAGATACTACTTTAGCTGTTTCTAAACTCAGATTCAAAATGTACATGGCACATAGTGCCTCCTGAAACCCTGCGTGCTTTGCAGTAGACATTTCTCTCTTATATTTACTCAAATAGAAGTGGATATAGTGTTTTCTTCTCAAATTTTCAGTCTGACTCCTGTGACTCTGACTCCAGTAAGTAATGCCAGTAGCACGGGTAGACGGATCTGACAGGGCTGAAAACTAACAGCATGTCAGACGCTTTTCTCCAATGAAGGCTATAGATCAGAGCTAGGAATCTGCTGGAGCCAGAGAGGGTGACAGGGGAATAACATCCCTTTCTCTTCCATCGACAGGGGTAATAACTCCTGGCTCCCTAGGGACAGATTGTAAAAGCCAATAGCCAGAAGCTGTGAAGCAGGGAGGGTAGAAGAATTGAAAATTAAAGAGGGAGTGAAAATTTTGTGTAAGGCTTTAGTGAGATGTTGGAATAAACCATCAAGTGTCATTCTTTTAATTGCCTTATTGTTGACAGGGTTTTTGCGATGTTGGGTTTTATTAGTTTATAAAGTTAAAATACTAGTAAAATGCTAGATAAAATTATTAAGATACAACATTCTTGCTTTTATATGTAGCTAGGCATTGTGTATTCTATGCTGTTATTACTGAAAGTATGTGGGAAAAATGTTTTGTAAATATTTGCTTTAAAATTAAATAAAACAATTTTGTTAATATCATTGCTATACGTAAACATATTTTGAGCATGGTGGTGCTGTACGCTGTATAAAAATCTGATCATTAATTTAAATGACTGTGTGATTTATAGGTGTTATCTCCACGTATAAAATTCCATGTTGTTGAATCTTTCATAGTTCACAAGCATTTAAACTTTGGCTGCCTCTGTGACCAGGAGGAGTGTTCCAGTCCTGATAGATTTTACTAATGTTATGCGACTTGCATTATACTGTGGGTCTTTAATTAATTTCTTTGTGGAGCAGTAGCTTTTAACAGGTTAATGACGAACACTTGAAGAAGCAGAACCACAATAAAAAGGCACAGCTCCTGCACTTTTAAGAAATAGAAGTGCTTAAACCTGTTATTTTTTTATATGAGTTGTTCTTGCTTAGTTTTTAAAGTGTGACTGGTGTTTAGTTAAATCTTTTACAGACTCAGTTCACTGAAGGTGACAGAAGTACTCACTTGAGCTCAATGAAAAGTAGACATGACAGTAAATTTTTCAGTCAGAGACAGGAGATCTTGTTATAGGAGTCAGTATGGGGGTCAGGGCAGAGCCTGTTGATGATTGAGGAAAAGAGAAGTAAATTCATTCTGCTTCATGCACTTTGTCAAGTGCCAGTAGCTTACCATTGAGAACTAGTCACCCGTTCTAGTCTTACGGCCCTAGAGGTCACTCATTTGATATAAATCATAGCACTGCATAGGCTCAGCAACCTATTGCCATTCCAGATGAAATAAAAGGAGAGGAATGCTTCATTCTGAATTAAAATGGCTGTGAATATCCCACCACATGTTGCTGTTCAATGCAATATGTGGTTAGATATTGATCTACAAAATCAAGTCATTAAAATGGGCAGTTTTTGTTTATTGGAATGAAGCAATTAAATGGTTCAGTTATGCCAGACCTTACCTTTTCTGATGAAAACTATTGATTTCTTGCCACAGCTTTATAAGCGACAATGTTTTTGATTACTCTTGACAAACCTCCTTGGAGTGTTAATTAAAATTGTACCAGATGAGCAGGTGTGGGAGATCATTAGATTGCCCGGATCACACACTGTACTTCATATTCTGCAGCCTTGCATAATGAATAGGGCACAAGAGGGGAAAAACAATATCTTCATCAGCAGAATTAGCATCTTCTCTCTCTTTTCTTTTTTAACTAAGTGACATTACATTTTAAAGTACATCCATTTATCATTTATTGAATAACTTCTTCTGAATCAGATTAAATAAAATTTCTTTTGAAATATTACATTGCTACAAAAATACAAAATATTAAATACTAAAGTATTTTGTGTGTGAATGCTGATAAACTTACAATACCCACTGCATTCTTTCAGAAACAAAGCAGAAACTTTTACATTTTCTGAGACAAGACATTTTAATAACGTCTGCATTTTTCTTTTGCTTAGCTACATGATTGTATAAAATAGCAGGAGAACTATTGATTATATTGGTTTTCAAAGAGCAAATTATTTCATGATTTATGAATTTACCATAGATTTCTTGTCTGATATAATAGTAGTTGATAATTTTTTTAAACCTTAATACTATGCTAAGGAAATAACAGTGTATTGTAGTTGTGTTGTACAATATAAGGATGGCCTGTGGTACTGATTATGAAGCCTGTGCAGGGCTGTTCTGTTGACTAGGGAGAAAATAGGAGCAAAAAGAACTAAGAAAAGGATGTAATGTAATTAAGGATGGGATATTTGTTTGGAATAGCAGAGGGAAATTGGCAGAATATGTGATCATAAACTTCTTGGCCTGTAAATAAATAGCTGCCATTAACATTACAGATGAATTGCAGTTGTCACTAACTGGAAGCTTGTGTGGTGTGTTTGTAGTTCAGGTCTCAGGTCTTATTGAACTGTCAGTTTGGGCCTTAGAGGATTTAAACTGAAAAAAACAGAGATGTGAAAGAAAAGGAATACTTGAGATAATACGTGGAAAAAGGTAGTGCACGAGTAGTGTCTGGGATAGGTGTTCTCTAGAAGGGAGCCAGGTACACATCATACACCCTTTGACTAAGTTGCCTTCTCTGTGCCTCCTGTCTGTCTTTCTGGAAATTAGATAAAACTTAGTGTTTGCACTTGCAGTTCTTAGTATTGCAGCACTTATCATTAATAAAATTATTTGAAGTCTTAGCATAACTGTAAATTCAAATCACAAAGAAATAGGCATTTCTTAATGATTAATTAGCTGTGCATTAAGCTTTTGAAAATCTGTCCAAAATGGAAATAATACTGAAAACAGGCAATCCTGTGTTAACTGTTCCTATTGCAGAATTATAAAAGCTACCACATTGCAACAATAGAAGAGAAGGTTCAGAAGTTACCTACACATTGGAAACGTGGGTGTCTTGCTGTCTTCTATCAGAAATCAGCTGGATGAGTTGAGCTGTCCCATTGATTTAGGTAGGCAATATAAATGAGCTGGATATTAACTCCAGCTGTAGTGATTCCTTTGCAGTAGTAGTGTTCTATGTTTGAATGAACAATGTGTTGATCACATATATTTTTGACCTGATTCTGGAAGATGTGGATGTTTCTGAAGTTCTGTAAAGCGTTCTTTAAGCAATGAACCCATTATTTGCTGACTTCATGCACAGACATCGCTTCTTTTTGTTACATTTGGAAAGGATGACATTAATCTGAATGCATATAATTTGCAGGACGATTTTCTGTAGATTTCAAATATAATTTGGAGGGTTTCTCAGTAATCTTTATAGAAGAAAGTATTTTTATTTCTATGATTTCTTTTGGGTTAGACTGAAAGAAAGGGAAGAGGATGTTTTTTGCAGAGCGACAGAAATTGCCATGCACAAAGTGTTTGCGTGGTAGCTTCAAAGTGGCTGAAACAAGATTCATCCTTGCAGGATGGTTTAACATGGATACCTCTAACAGCCAGTGGTGCTTGGTACCATTTGGAATAGCCTTCGGGAGGCTGTTAAAGCAGAATGGAAACTAATCTGTGCTCTCAGCCCCTGTCAGAGCTGAGGTTTAATGTGGAAACCTTGGAGTGTTGCCGCTTGTGTGTGCTGCCTTTCTGGTGGATAAATAGGATACTGCAGCAGCTTGTAAAGAGTCGAACGTGTAACAGCTAAACTTTGCAGGAAAAAGGCAGTGACAAAAAAGATGACATAATGTAACAGTATAAGTGAAAGAGAAAGAAGATCGTACCCTATGAGCATTTAGGGTGTGTTTTTTCCCATGTTTTTCAATACATTTGTGCCTGTTGATTTGAGATTTAAAAATCAAATTATATTTTAACTGGTATTCCAGATGTCTTATGGGATTTAATAAACATACTTCCACAGGAGGAAAACCAGTTCTGCACTATATGATCAGCACCCTAAGAAAAGGCTGAGTGGAACAATTTCAGTTTTTTACACAAGATTTGAAAAAACTTTTTTTTGGTACATGAATGCATCCAAATAAGCTTTGAGGTTCCTGCCTTTTCTGCATTCCAAAGTATTAGTTGTATAAAACTGAACTGAAGGGGTGTTTATGTAAAGATACAGAACAATAGTAATAGTAACAACAATAATTTATAAAATAAATAAATAAAATAAATAAAATAATTTATACTTTACATAGTTCCTTTAATTTCAGGAGTCAAAACATTTCACAATCATAATTTCATCACAATCAGTGATTAAATGTGAAATGGCCAGAGTACCTGAAATACAGCTTTGATTGCCAACTATCCAACATGAAGGCAGCATATAATATAGTATATTATTGGATAGGCATGGGAAAATCTCCATACTTCTAACTGTTGATTTCCTATATTTTCTTCAGAACAATTACATCAGTGGGTTTGTAAGTATTTTTTTTCTTTTGTGGCATTCCCATGGCACGTTAAGTGAGTGAAACCTGGAATCTCTCAGGATTAGTGGTTCTCTTTATTCTTTGCTCCATATTGAAAATCGTTCCTGCCAGCTGGTGCTCTCCAAGCTGCCTGGAAGAACTTTGGCATAGTTTTCCTAACCTTTCAAACAGTAAAAGCAAAACCCTGCTTTGATTAAAAAAAAAAAAAAAGAAAAAAAAAAGGCAAAAAAGGGCCAGAGGACTTTGGCCTCGAGCCATTAAGGATGCAGGCGACTGCGCTGCGGGCTGACAGCGTATTCCACAAACCCTACAAAGTTCTCCTCGGGGTCCCTGGAGTGGCTGAGACACTTTGCTTGTACTTAACATATATCAACTGTCACCCGACGGCAGTCGCTGCTGTACCGAACACAATGGAACATCCAGATGGTCTAAACAAAGCCAACAAATGTTCACTGCTATTAAAAGCTGTTTACATCAACTTCCAGCATTTCATGTGCTGAAGTTTATATTGTGTCACTACTGGGGTGCTTAGCTCCATCCTCAGTTCGGAGCAGGGATTTCTAAACTATTGTTGCTTATGTGTTAAAATAACATTCTGAATATGCCTTAAATACATGCCACTGAATTTTTTTTTCCTTTTAGATAGGAAATTGGTCATTGTATGCTAATCGCATGCTTTCAAATATTGTAATTGATTGTCCCATCTAACTTCCCCTTGCTTTTCCCCCAGTAGCCTCCTTCCAGCTCCTCCCCCCTGCACATGCATGTCCCACCCTGGCACACGGCTGGTGGCTGCCAGGCTGGGCTGCGTCGCTGCCTCAGCACAAGGTGCCCCCGCTGCTCCCTGGCCAACTGATGGAGGTGCTGGTGCGTGCTGCGGTTTGCTTTCATCCCTGAAACACTCTGAGGCTTCTCCTGCTGCCCTATTAGTGATTAGCACGTGGAGGTGACAAACGGACATTTTACACCTCCTTCCTCTGACCCGTGTTCCTGGTGTCTGCTTTACTGGAAATCCTCATCCTTGCCTTCTACTTGCTGAAATAAATTAATTGGTGGGATGCAAGCTTAGCTCAGTCTATTGTTTTTCATGAGGCTGCAATAAAATTCGTAGAGGCTGTGAATGAGGAAGTCATTCCAAAACAATGCTATATTTTGCAAGTGTGATTTCTGATTAATCATATACCATTCCTGAAAAAAAAAATACGAAAATGTGCTCAAGGCACTTAAAATATCCCTTAATTGCAGTGATTTGAAGAATTGAGAGATGTAATATTCTTTCAAATATAGGAGTGAAAGATCCCATGCATGCTGTTACTCATCTGCAGAGTATTTGTTTGCAAAATAAAAACCAACTGGTTTTTCAATTAGTTTTAAAATGAAACCTGACTAGCCTTCCCTCTTCCCCACAAGTACCAGATTAAGGCATTAGAGAAGAACAAATTCAATCCCCAACCTTTCCAGGTAAGAACTTTTCTTTGGTTTGCACCCTGTACATCTATTACTGCTCACCATGCTAAAAATAATAAAATAGAAAAAAGGGAACCTGAAAAACATTTTTAGATCAGAAGAATCTAATGCTGGCATTCACTGCCTCTATTTAATATCTGTGCTGTTTATCCCAGGTCATTCACCTGCATGTTAGTTGTAGCACTAACTTTCACGAAATGGACAAAAACATGCTTATTTCTTCTGTGAGAGAAATCCTATCACATTTTTTTAGAGCTCTGCAGCACAATAACAGGGGCACTGCAAACATGTTCTGAAGGTCTGTATGGGGTATGCTAGCAATATTCTTTCTAAGATGTTTATAGTTTGGAGAAGGTTTTTGAAGATGTAAATGTATGAATGAACAATTGAAACTGTCAAATCTTGCTTGGTGTTTTTAAAATCTTACAAAAAAAAGGTACTTCTAATAGAATGTAACGTGTTACAGTACTATTTTCCTTTCTGACAACAGCCTGTGACCATAGTGTGAGTAAAAAATATTAAATTTTACTATCTGTTTTTACTGTTAGTTGCAAAGGGGATATTTCAAGTAGTGCATTTTCCTGGTGTATTCTAGCTGATCCAAGACTAATTCCTGTTCTCAGAAGCTTTAAATGTGAGATTCCCAGATTCAAATTTGATTTGTAAAACATTTTAAAGACAGTTCCATTTCATTCTGAGCTTTATTAAATATTTAATTTTAGGCTATTTATTTGAACATCTTGTTTGTAGGATTTTCCCCTACACTCCTCAATGTGTTGCAGAGAACCAGAACAACCTCCCCTGTTTTTCATGTTCCTCTCATTATTTTTTTTGTTGCATAGCTAGATCTCATTTCCATACTCTGTTGCACAAAGACCAAATCCTTGTCTTGGCTAACATCCTTAGGAATAAAGGTACTGCTGTTACTGAATTTCCTTTAAGTTCCGCAACGCTCGCATTGTTTTCAGAGATGAAGTGACTCCTTACAGATATCATTATCTGGAATGTTATGGAAGGGGCCTGATACAGCTCTCTGACATGAAAGGTCTGTGATTCAGCTTATTGTCCTGAGTGGTTTTGGCCATTTTCCTGTCCTGGTAGGTAAACAGCCCTCTCCGCACGGAGATCAGCTCCTGGCATTGCAGTGAGCTTTGTGAGCAGAACACACGCTCTGGAAACACCAGGGTAAAGGTTTTGCAAAATGAGGATGCACAGTGTTCAATTCTTATAGGGTCAGTGCATCAGAAATGGGAAATATATAGAAGAAGTAAGGTTAAGTCCTGATGGAATTGAAGGCATAGCATTTGATATTTCTTTTCTGGAAAGTCAAGGTGGTTCCCATGTTATGTTAGAACATGACAATAAAAGAACAGAATATTATTCTGTATTACAAAATGATTAATCTCTTATGTTTCCATCCCAGGGAGTTTATTGCCAAAACTGTAGGAAGTGGATGCATAAGGAAATGTTTTACAATAAAGATGACATCATTAATCTTCAGTAGTTCTCTAAGCAAGACCTTTCCTGACCATGCAGAATGAGAAAGAAATATTTTACTTTATGTAAAGGAACCCTGAGAGATATTAGGACAGAAAACTCTTCCAAAGCCATGGTTTTCATGTTTGACAGAGGTCATGCTTTGTGCCCGGTGTAGATGAGCCTTTTGGAGCCAGATTGTCAATCCAAATGCAAGCTGCTCCGTTTCCTGTTTATGCCTGTGCAGAGTTACACATCCTGACTCGCTTGCCTTCAGCTGCAGGTTTTTCCGCACTCCCTAGGAGATTTCTTCCTTAAAATGGTTTGTTATTTATCATTTAAGTAAGCCATTGGAATTTTGTTAATTCCTGTTTTATTTAACACATGCAAGATGGTATCATTAGCTAAAGGAAGATAATGTTAAGGTAGTAAGAATTACTGATACTACTAATTAGATGACTTTTACAAAACAAAATCTGATCAGCCTATGCCTGAATGTAGGGAACTGATGCCAAGTTTACTGCTTCACAGAGGCCTGGCCTATTGTATATCTGACCTGAGGTTATCAGCAATTGAAACCTGGTCTAGTAATTTAAAAATAAGCTTTTTGTATATTACCCATTTCCATTTTTCCATCTGTCATATGATTAAACATGTTTCAGCATAAAGGGACATTCTTAGAAGAGTAGTTTGCTTGGTATGTTTATGAAGCTCCTCCATTGACAGAGAGTGTAAGAATTTTTTATTGTTCAGTAATATAGCTCCTAAGTAGTCTTTTTTTTTTTTTTTTAAATTCCCCCATCCAATAAAGTGGACTGAAAACCGAAGAGATCTGACAGTTTATGGTGCTTTGTCCTTTCCCTTTAAATTGGAACACAGTGAGAAAAAATTTGATTATACCAAGGTTAGGGCTGTCAGAGTTGTTCTGCATTGGCTAAGTCATGCTTTTCTTTAAAGGTAAAGTTTTACTAAATTTAATGAGCTTTCTTAATAGGTACCAAAGAGCTTTTGTTAATGGCCTGTATGCCTGGCTTAAAAGCTAAAGAAGGGTAGTTACTGAGGAAGGAGATTGCTAATTAGGCCTTACTTCCAAGCAAATGTGGATGCTATTTGATAAAATGACTGACAATGAAGTACATATTGCTCCCTCCACCTCTTTTGTTGCTTTACTGTAGCTAGATATTAGATCTTTAACACATGCTACACTGATTGATATAAAAGGACCATATTGATGTTGGAAGGGATTTTATTAGTTTAACAGTGGACTTTGCCATAAAATAATTAATATATGGCATGAGCAGACTGAGTGTGTAACAAAAGTCATAATATGTTCAACCAGCATAATTGCAAGGAAAATGAGAGCATTTTGCAGCTTTTCTGGAAATCTGACAGAATTAGGAGGAGCCATATTTTCACTGTACTCAGTAGGAGCAGAATTGTACATGATCTTCAGCTGGAGTCAATTGGCCTTTACACTATCAAATAATATAATGTGACATACTGATAAAGACTGGCAAAAATAGCAGCTGTAATGAAAATGAAGAATTTCTTCCTTTGATCACTTTTTCCTAGTTTATGCATAACCCCATTAAACTTGGTAGGGTTACCTATGCTTATTAGTATGTTTCTATTGGTATAGTATCTAAGTACTTCCCAAGGATTAATGGGTTTTAATTTAGTGATACCATTATGAGGGACAAAAATCTCATTGTTCCCATTTTAGGAGACTGAAATGAAGCAACTTTATGCATTGATTTGTGTAATTTAGTGTAAGACTCTTTGAGACATCTTAATTACCTGGTGTTGCCACTCCCTGCTCTGAGGTGAGCTCAGCCTCTCATCCTAGAAACTTAAATACCAAAGATTCACACCTGAAATCTTCATTCTGAACTTTGTGCCCATTCAAAACTCCCCCTCTCCCCACAAAAAAGGAAACCCAAGGCAAACAAAAAGCCCCATACAAACCATCCCAATCCATAAGCCAGCTTTGGAAAAGTCATTACACAAAAAAATCTTTCATATGCTCAACTAAATGAATTCCTGTTCTCCTAAAGCTTGATTATATTTAATGATAGAGTAGAGCAGAGGTTTAGAAATTTGATTTTAATAGATGTTAAACTAATAATTAAATGCAATCAGATTTGTTTCCTATGTTGTTTGAAGTCAAAAGAGTGGTCAGAGGTTCTTTCTAGTCATTCCCTGTTATCTTGATAAATTTTCTTAAACAAGAGCTGTTGAGAATATTTCTATCTTGAGTAATGCCAGTATGTTTGACTATCTTTTTCTATTTTTATCATCATTTGCTTCTTACATTATAGATGTATCTGATGTAAATTGCAGAAAATAGCATTTTAAACGCTTTTCCTCAATTGTCTTCTAAGTACCTGTAAGCTCATGAAAACACCCTGCAGTGCCCAAGTTAACTTTAGAAGGGTTAAGCAGCAATTCCCTTGGTGACCGTGTTCACATTGTGAGATGCATCAGCACACGTGTTTTTTCTATCAGGCCAAAAGAATATCCCATTTAGGGCTTTTCCCCACAGTAATCAAGGCTGAGACAGCAGAACATCATTCCCTTCGGAGGATGCAGCAACAACATGAACTCAACCTTTGTTAAAGACTTAGCTCTGCTACCAGTTCCTTTTGCAATATATTGTGTGACTTAGTTTCCTACAGTGAAGGCAGCCAGGGTAAAAAATACAAGAATAATGTAACTAAAATATGCTGCTCTGTGTAAAGCTCCTGAGTTTCAGACTTGCTGCTGGTCAAGGCTGGCCTATTGACCCCTGTCCACTCTAGCTGAGTAAACCTGCAGCTCTTTGCTAAGGTATGTTTGCAGCAGGAAAGGTCTTGGGCTCTAATTAAATGCAGAAAGCATGCAAATAGGCTTTCCAGATGTTTTAGTTAGTTGAATTAATATAAATCTGATCCTAATGCCTTCCTTTATTTTAGAGGTGAAAGCAGTGTTGTGAAATACTTGAATCTTTGAAAATGGTATTAAAACATGGTATTTGTTTTTCTCCTTTGTTTTGCACTATTTTTTTTCTTTTACTTAACACAAAGTTCATTTGTGCCTACAAGAAGCATTTTGGCTGCTTCTTTCTGGAAAAAAATATTGGCTGGCATAAAAGCAAACAGCCTGTGGATTTGGCAAGATGATAAACGCAAAGATTTCCCTTCCATTTGCAGGAGAATATTACATTATAAGAAACATGAATAGTAATCTCACTTTTATGTACCTCAGGATGGCTTGCTGGAGACCACTCAGCTTTACTTCAAAAACCAACCAAATAAAACTAAGGCAAACAAAACAAGGTATGTTCACAGCTTTGTTTTAAAATGTCATAGGCATATTTTTACTAAGGACACAGTTTTGACAGCCTCTTCTTTGTAGAATTCTCATCTGCTCTGATCATTCGATAAAGGCTAATTTTTCCAGGTTGCTCTACTTTTGTTTAGTTTATTTTTCTTCTTCAGAATTCTTAACCTTTTCATACTTTCAGTGTATTTTTAAATTATTGCAAAAATTCCCCTTCCTTCTCCTGTGGCTAAGCAGGAAGCCAGCAGGATACCAATACTGCTTACTCACGGAAATTAAAAACAAAACAATAGGTAAGAAAAATAAAGAAATAGAACAAACAAGAGACACTATATTTTCTGTCAAAGCTTAATGTGTTGTGCACTGGGTATTCAATATACTGAAGCTTAAAGTACTGAAACTTCTGCAGGAGAGTTTCTGCAGAATTTGGCTCTTAGTTATTTATTTCAGTGTCTGCAGCTGAAACATGGAGTTGAGCTACTAGTCTGTCTGTGTGTCCAAACTCCAGGGACAAAAAGCAGTAAACCAGCAATGGTAGCCTTGCAGTGCAGAGTCCAAGTTAAGGGGTGATAGTTTTTGGAGAGGCATTCTGTTTATTAGTTTATTTTTGTTATAGCCCTGCAGATGCTATGCCCCAACGTTTATGGGGCTCCCCAGGCAGGCACAGGTGATGCCAGCTGTCTGGACATGTGTGTTCCTCCTCCCCTCAATGTGTGAGGTGTCTCACTCTGCTCAAGTCTTTCCTGAGGTGCCTGGACTCCTTTTCCCAAGCAGAGCTGCACTGTATGCCAGGAGAGCACTGTCCTTTGACTGAACCAGCCCAGACAAGGACACAAACATGTCCCCTGCTTGTGCAGTTAAAGGTTACCTCAGGGAGAAAGAAAAGGGGCAAATCTGCTTCCATCTTTTTCTCTTTCTTCCAGTGATCTGGTGATGTGATCAAGCTGCTTATTTCCCTTTGAATCAAAACACACCTCATTAGGGTGGCTATTTGAAACCTCTTCTAATGCAATTACTTAATTTCATTTATGTAACTTGTAACTCACCTCTCCTTCAAAAACAGATTCCGAATTCTCAGTCTCCTGTTTTTCTGCAATGTTACCTATCTTTTATTCTCTTAAATTTTCATTTGTAAGTTCATATGAATGGAGACTCGTATCCTAGACTTTAGGATTAATAGACTTTTCCATTTGCCACTGACGTGTGTGAAGAACAGCTCATAACATGATTGAACTCCATTGATTTTTCATAAGAGTTTAATAAGCTGATACAGGTCAAAAGCATTGCAAAATTTGTTATAAGTTCCTGTGGTGATCTGAACAAGACAGTGGGGAGAGCTGGCACCAGATACACCTTGAATTACATGGATGATATACACATGCATAAATATGTGTTGAATTACGTGGAGGATAAAAGGGACTTGAAACTTTGGTTAATTATTTTGAATATTGTGCTTCAGATTATGAGATTTATAACATTGCATATAACATTTATAATATTGCATGGCTCTCCTTGTTTATGTTTTGTATTTGTTTACTGGTGATTTCCTACTGCTTTAGTAGGAAACAGATCTTGGAAAAATACTTTAATGCTTCCCAAAAGGAAAACCTAAGATTTACACAAGCCCACTGAAATAGTTGACTAACATTGCATGAATCCACTCAAATCAGGAGAGGTGCCAGTTGTGCTATAATTTTTAATCAAGTTTGGGCAGAATTGTCTGAGAAGTTCCCTGAGCTGGTTGCAGTATGAGTTAGGTCACATTTGAAAATTGCCTAGACAAAACGCAGAGCCAGCGGTGCATCAGTTACAGATGTCCTTTGGGCTTACAATACAGAACACTCCCATGCAGAAAACCTCAGGAGCTTGGAGATTGCCCCCAGCCCCATTCCCCTCTCTGTGTTGGTCCCCTCCTGTGACCGTGGTGGGGGAAGCCGTGCATGGCTCATTGCTGCTGCTGAGCTTGTGGCCACAGGCCAGACCACTGGCCACATCAGTCTGGTGTGTCATCCCTCAGGACATGAATCTTTCATGAGCAGCAAAACCTTTTTATGGCTTAACTTTGTTCCTTGAGCATGCAGACTGCAGAGGAACAGGATGTTTATTGTAAGTGCAGTGACCATTCCCACTAAAGATTTGCTGCCTTTAGTGTGGGCACAGCTCCTTTGTGGGAAACACCTCCTGTACCCTGGCACAGTGGTGTAGGTGTGGGTCCTGAGCACCTCTAGTGTGTGCTGTGTTCCTCCCAAATGCACTAAGAATAGAATTTATTAAAAGTAAGGCACCATGTTTAACGCAGTTCTCAGGTCAGCATTATCAGATGAGGTCTCTCAGTGTATGGTATCACTGTATCACTAGCTGATGTTTTTGTGTCATATGTGCCATATAGATGGCTTCATGAAAAGGTGTAGAATTTTCTTTAAAATTCAAAATCACAAAATATAGTTTGTTAATAACATTAGTAAGTTTTGGGCACAGGTTTTTGTGGCATGATGCAAGTGTCCTTTTAAGATAACCAAGAATGCCAACTTTCATATGGATCTAACACTGAAAAATGAGCCTTGTGCTCCCTTGCTAGCTGGTCAGTATAAGAGGGGAGAATTCAGTGCATGAATCCAAAACTCTCTGGAAAGCATTTTTTTGTAGCTCCAATAAAGTACCCTAGCTAATTCAGTGTTTGCTATTGACACCAAAGACACACGAATATTCCTTAATGTACTGGAATGTCCCGTCAGACACCGAGGGTCACTAGTAAGAATGGTGCATTTTCTGGTATGGCACACAGTTTTTAAAGGTTCCTCTCTATTATCATCTTCATTGCTGTCCTACAGATGAAAAAAACAGGCAATTTCCTTTTTGCTTTATGTGCTGCCTCAGTGCAACGGCCGTGTTCCAGCATGATACACTCAAAGTGTCAAGTATGAACCCAAAACTGGTGGGAGGATTCTGCAGGAGCTATAAATTCCCTCTTTTCCAGAGATTATTTCTGCACTCACCCTTGATGTGCAAAACTTATTTCTGTGCTTGGGTTAATGTTTAGGTTTTCTTTATAGGTCATCTTTTATTCTAAAAACTAAATGGAAATCCTTCTGTTCATCCATTAAATTTGTGCGTTCTGTGTACTGTATAATATGTTTAAGGGAGGGGGATATTCTTTTCTGAATTATAGTACTTCAAGTGAATTGGTTATTTTCTCTGTAACCTTTCCTGTCAGTGCCTCCAGAAAGGCAGTCCAGCAATCACTTAGGTGTTTATATTTTATGGTTAGTACCTTATAATTAAAATGTTTTCATTTAATTTTAATTTATCCAGTGTATATATCAGGTTCAAGATCTTTGCACAGTGTCCATTGCTCCTAAGTCACAATAATTTGTTGGTAACTCAGCATCTGATCTGTTCCACATATCCTTACCACAAATGGGTCTTGAGTATATTGCCATTAGTATTTATGGATAGAAAGTATTTATAGCAAGATTGGGACCTGCAGTTGGTTAGCAGGTTTCAAAAATCGGTGGAGAAGTGATCTTTTAGCCAAGGTGGCTCACCAGTGAAAAAAAACATCATCTTGAGCTGGGGATGGACTAAGGAAAAGGGTGTGGAGGACAGGACTTGGTTGCCCCCTGGTAGGTGGATGGCACAGGTCTCAACTGCAGCCTCCTGCCTTTGCTCCAGCTCTGCTCTCAGGTATAGCTGGAAGGGCAAGGTCCTATGGACCACCTGGTATTGTGATTTATGCTGAATGCTGGAGCAGTTTATTTTCCATTTCTGTTCTGCCATGCCCAAATTACTCTGAAATGATTCTGAAAGTCACTCAAGTTCTGTGTGTCGTGTGTCCCCTGCCTTAGCTGTAAAGGGGATTCACCCAGGTGAAATATTTTTTTGGACCTACTGGGAAAAGAGACTGTATTAATATGAAACCATTTGTGTTGTTTTTTTTAATTTCCCTGTTATGTGGCCATTGATTTTAGATTTGAGAAAAGTTATTTTTATGAATCCTTTGCTATCCTTTGAACATTAAGCACCTTTTTACTGGTGTCTTGGTTGTATTTTCTTATGAATTTCTTACTCTGATAATGTTTTTTTTTCCTTCTCTGCAAAGACTTGTGACTTTTCAAATTCATGTGAGTAGCATTTATCCCCCTCCCTTCCAGTAATGTTTTGACTAATGTTTTAAGCTTCTGAAGGATTCAGCACTGTGGGAAAACATAGAATGCTGTGTAGAAAAGAAATCAAAGAATATTAGTGGATTCAAATGAAGGGAAATGAAAATTGAATCCAGACTCACATTTGCCTGTAAATTATTAGAATGAACACAAGTATAATTTAATAGAACATAGTTTAACTTTACCTTAGTAATGCTGTACTTTATCCTGCGTGTGAACAGTAAAAAATGTGGTGTGCTAGGCAGGGAAAACAGTGTTTCTTAAAGTTTGCATTAGACCATTGGAAAACAGAGAATCTTAGTGACAAATCCAGAAAAAACAAGTTGATGTTCATAGAATTGGCTTACTTACTTATAAATGATACCTGAGCTCTTGTTAACTCCAAACACTCGGGAAACTTTAAACATGGATTTCTGTCAGAGGCCTCTGAATTTTCTTCTTGTCTCCTTTTTGTCTTCTCTGCCCTCCCTGCCATGTTCCTCTTGTTTTCCACCTCCCTGCTTGGCGATTCCTGCTCCCCTTGCATTATCTCAGGTCTGCCCAGCTGCCCAGGGCTGTGGGCACTAATGCCAGCACGTGGTGCTGACTTCCACAAGGCTCTCTGAAGGTGGAGGCGCTCCAGGAGCTACTAAGTTGAGAACTGCCAGCATCAGCAGTGTTGGGCTCTTGCCATTCTCACAGTGCCTCTGCGGCCACGTGTAACCTCCACTGCCCTAAGCAGGGACAAAGGACACCCAGAGGGGCTGCACGAGATCCCAGCACATCAGCACACACCACAGAGGCTTGGGAATAACCACGGAGAGCTGTCAAGGAGCAGTGGCCTGTGTGCAAAATGCAGGCACCTCTCTACAGGAGCACAGAGAGCCTGGAGTTTATGGACAGCAGTGGGTGTGTAAGAGTAGGCCATGTCTTCTGTAGTGGGACAGATGTGCTGCCTTGGACGTGCCATGGTGTTGAGCAGGTGGGTGACAGCTCCCTGAGGACAGGCCTTGCCTCACCTGTGGGGATGCTCATGGGAACTTTAGCCAAATGCTTTAAAATGAAGGGTATGCTTGTTTCCTGTACGGGAAGAGCTGTGCCCTGAGGAAATGGGCAGTGTTTTGAATGTAGAGGGCTGGTGTCTAAGCTAATTTTTCTGGTGCCAGAAAAAGAGGAGCGTGGGGCTGAGGAAAGGGAATGCAGCTGAAGGATTTGCATATCTTACTATTGTTTTCGGCAGTAATTGTCTTTGAAGTACTTTAAGTGAAATCATTGAAAAATGTATTAATAAATAATAGGAGAAAAGCTTTACATTTTAGCCATAAAAATATTTTTGGACTAAGCTTTTAAGCTTTCACCTTAGTGTGTTAGGCTCTGTAGTCCTAAAGAAAAACTAAGTAGTTGTTATTAATTTTTATTTCCCTTTTACCATGTAATTTTCATGGTTTGTCAGGGTTTGGGGCAGTAGTCTGTGAAGTTACGGGCACCTTTCCTCATGCAACCCGTGTGCAGAATTCCCTTCTGCCAGCAGGCTTTGAGCCTGGGTGAGAGGTGCTCTTGGTCTTCTGCTCTGCTGCCTCCTGTGACAGTCTCGATGTCTTGCAAGGTCTGTTAGGAGAGAGGGAGAAGAACTTCGTTTGTCCATCAGACAGAGGCAAGCAAATACCAAAATACCTAAAAGCTCGTAAGACTTTATGTGAAAGAGGGAAGTTCAGATACACCATTCAGTGTTATTGATGTGTCTGAGAGCCCCTGTCCACACTCTGGTTTCTGCTTTTGTTTATGCTAGAGGAGTGACAACAACAGAATCACAGGGGCTGAAGTTTTCCTTTGTGGATGTTCCTTGGGTACAGTTTTTCTGAAAGGATTTTGAGGAAAGTACTTCCTTCTTGTTTTTCTCCAGTTTATTTGTGAGGATTTTTTTCTTTTCTCTCTTTTCTTTTGAAATCCTTTTCTGTCTGCTTCTCAGATTATAATTCTGCTTTCTCCTTTCTGTCTTTATTTTCCTGCAGGCACTTGAAAATTATTTTTGTACTTTTTCTACTGTTATCTTCCAGTGTGTAGTCTG
This sequence comes from Bombycilla garrulus, assembly GCA_013400315.1. NCBI lineage: Eukaryota > Metazoa > Chordata > Aves > Passeriformes > Bombycillidae > Bombycilla > Bombycilla garrulus. Next base: position 149,714 of record VXBU01016433.1, read on the forward strand.
GTTTTGACCTTGAACTTTTTCAAAATATCCCTTCCCAAAACACGCATGCCTTCATAATCTGCTTTATTTTGTAATTATATAAACTTGTTGATCAGACTGGTTTTGGTGTGGTTTTGGCAATCATGCAGGTAAACAACAAGAGCAGACCTACCTTTTCTATGTGAATAGTGAAATGCAACTGTATTATATCAGAGAAATTAAAGAGTGGTTTATCTGGTTTATCTGTACCAGCATTACCTGTATTACCAGGCGATTGTTGTTACTGTCTGCACTGACTAAAGCCTCTAAATCTCATGGAAATACATGATACAGATAAGCAGATTGAAGTTTTTTTGAGGGATTTGAAATGGGGTGGAAGTCCTCTCTTTTTAAGAGTTTCCCCCCATCTTTCTGTAGATAATCTCTATTAACAATATAAGATATACCTCACTAGTATGGTCTGTGTTCTATGTCGTGATATGAGTAACAAAAAAGATGACATTTTCATTTTAAGTTTCTCCATAGGTTGCCAGCAGAGAAGGGAGATTGGTGGGTAGTGCCAGGTGTGTAAGTGATGAGTGCACACCTCACTGTTTTGGTGGACTTTTTAATACAACACTGCCAATGTGAGCACAAATTTATACTAGTGAATCATTTTTAAATTAATTCCCCCCTTTTCCGGAAATACTTTTTTGAGTAAGGTTGTTTGTCAGAAACCCTTCATTTTACAGAGCCATTGCTGGTGGCTTTAAGGAGGCGCTGGTTGTTTGCAGCATTTGGGTGTGGCTGCAGAGGGGTGTGTCAGGGCAGAACGCAGGCGGGAGCAGCGCTCCCCTCCTCCCCAGCTCTGTGTGCCCTGGCACGATGATCCACGCTGCGGGTTAGGATGTGTTGGGTAGTGGACTGTGAAATAGATTCTTAGCTATATCAATATTCATGTTATGTGTTTCTGTCCCTAGTGAACGCTTATTTTTGAGAAACGAAAGAAAGAAAGAAAGAGAGAGAAAGAAACATCCCCCTGCCCTGCAAACAACGGAAGACCCCACCCAAACTCATACAATGTAAATAAGTTGAAAACCCCACAAAACTTCTATTGAGAGCTTTCTGGCTGTAGCTATGTTTTGGAGCAGTACACTGTCTGAGATACAGCCCTGCTATGATGTATTAGACCAATATATCACAAGAGTGTCAGAGCTTTGGTGATGTATTAATGGAATTCATCGTTAAGGTGCCATAGCTCTTATGATGCATTACTCCAAACATGACCAACTGGGTGGGTTAGCATACAAGCATATGTGTGTGTATGAAATAGTGTTTCTCTACCTAAAAGTTCATGTGCAAGTAAAGTTAGGAAGACCTGAAAGTCAGGAGCTTCTAAAGAGAGGGGTTGAGATGGGTGGGACCAAAACTAAGGCTGGAGGTGTGTGCTTGCAAAATCTCTGAATGTACAGAAAACACAGGGAGGGAAGAAGAAATTACCTTTACTGAAGCAATGATGCATTTTCATTCCCTTTTAATGAGTACAGTGATATGTGCTGTATTACATGAACAAGTTCAGCATTTTTCAAAAATGTCTTGACAAGCTTTTTTTTGCTATTTTTTTCAATTTGTTATCATATTTTCTGGGAAAGTTAGGTTGAATAGGTTTTGTGCAGATACAGATATTCCTGTCGTAGCTTTTATTCATCCAGTTTTTGGTGTATATGTCAGTTATTTTTGGTTTCAGAAAAGAAAGGAAGGCAAGTTCTGGTAAGCAGTCTTTTAACAAAGTTTGTGTTTACCACAATTTCAGCCATAGCCAGCTTTGGACAAGCAAACTTCGGAGAAGCAAACTGATAAATCCCCCTCACCCTGAAAGTTTTATCAAACTTGAACAAAAGGCATTACAAAGCACATTAAATACTGATGGTGATACTCACCTCCTTGTTTCCTAACAAGGAGACTTTAAGTGTGGTGTGTGTTTATATTTACAAACTTTCTATCTGTTGCCTTTTAAAAATGCCGTGTATTGTCATGTTATGGATGTTACTGACTGCATGTATGTCCTTTAATAGAGTCTATTTATGGCCTGGTTTTGTTGAAAACCCAGCTCATAATTGCTCCAGTCTTGCAATGGTACACATTTACTAAATATTGCTATTTAATCTAATTAATCTCTTGTGGATTTTTTTGCCATTTGTAGAGCTATGTGCAACACTTGCCCACTGTTGATTTTTTTTCCCCTCTGCCATGCTTAGAAAGAGAAGGATGCAGGGGCAGATGTAAAATACTTCTTTTTGCTGAATCTCTAGAGAGGAAAGTGTGGGAACATTTCCAGGTACTGAAAACCAACCTTTCCACTATAAAGTGCCTTTTTGCTCTTGATGATGAGAGGCATAAAGTATCCAGTGAAAACAAAAAAGGTTATTTTTTTCAGGTTTCACGGCCCACTATTTGCATAACTTAGCCCACTTTTTACATCACAGTATCTTGAACACTAGATGGCATTGGCACTGTTAGTGTAAGTGGGGAGGAGTTGGAGGATACTCAAACCTCCTCCCTTCAATGGGCCCCATCTTTCTTCCTGCCATTTGAGAAGCCAAATCAGACAAGAAAACCCTCAAGTTCTCAGAGTTAGGACCATACCAAGTGCTGCATTTTCAGGTAACCTTCACTGATCGCTGCACGGTCAACCTCCACAGCAGATTCCTGCTACTGCGTGGTTTTGCACTGACTGTGCAGAGCTGAAATTGCACCTGCAGCAACCCCAGACATCACCTGAGGAAGACACCGTGCATGGGCTTGCCAGCTACTGTGTTATGATGTGATTAGCAGACTGCATTTTGTCTTGGCTGGGGTCTTGTTTTGTTTGTTTTGGTGGGTTGTTATTTTATTTTGGTATTCTGATAAGCTCTGCAATAGTTACTGCCGTGGTTAATTTCTTCTGATCCTGTCACCACTCTTGCCCATAAGTACAGGAAATTATTATGTTAGGGAGTATTCTAGGCATCTCTCATTAGAAGCAGCAGTTAACTAGGGATGTTAAAAGCAATCTGCATATATAGATTTGTATCTTTTTTCAGGCCAGCAAAACAGTATTTTGCAGCATGAAAGCTGATAGTAGAAAGTCATATTGCTGTCCTTTAATACTGCTAGTATGACCTTGGTTTTGTGTTCCATTTTGTTATAGGTTTATTTATGAAAGCCTAGATGCAGAGCTTGAAGAAAATCTTGGGAAGTTGGTTTTGAGAAGTAATGTCTCTGTTTTTCTGCTTCAAAACTTACTATGAACTGATATCAAGTGACTAAGTCTGGGATTAGATGGCATCCCTGCATGAGATGGGAATTTGGCATCTCCTCATTGATGCCCTAGACCCTCTTTAAAGATCTATTCTGACCCAAACCATTCTATGATGATAGAAGTTTAATTCTGTTGACTGTTTCTTTAGGGATGGCTGTGTAAAAAAAGGCTGTGAAAGCCATTTGTGCTTGGTGATACCAGAGGATAAGATCAGTAGTAGATCCACAATTCCCTTCCTTCAGAAATATGCTCTTTAAAACACCCTGGGTGGGTTCCATCCCTTAAATTTGCATTATTTGTGGAATAATGTAAAGTAGTAAAGAAATTGTTTGAGAAGCAATGCTTTGTTTCTACAATATAGCAGTGTATTTTATACAAGTTGCTGCAATCTTTGATTGGGGAGTCATGTATAACCTAGTATTAGAAGCAATTATTTTAGTGACAGTTTAATGACATGTCACCAGACTTGGAGCAGATGGGTAAATGGAGACCCAAAAAAACTGTGCTTTTTGTTCTGTGATTATTATCTAGTTTTTGCTGATTAAAACCAAGACAGAAGATGGCAAAATAATGAAAGTAGTAGAATAACTGAAAAACTGAGTCAAGAAAGCAACTGAACTGTTTCACAGGGGTAGTAGTGAAGCATGAAAGCAGTGCTGTCTCTTGCCTGCTATTCCTTTATTAAGCAGAAAACCTTTTTAAATGGTTGTTGTGGTACTAGCCAGGGACTCAGCCCCAGGTCAGGGCTTTGTCATGCTAGTGCTTAACATGCAGCTTCCTGTGCAATGGATGAAATTGGGGTTTTGTTGTCATTAATTAGGGTTGGGGTTTTCTTACACTATCATAGAGGTAGTGTCAGTGATATTATTAGAGAGTAGTGCCTTTCAGTTGTAGACATGCTGTATTTCAACTTCTCTGAACACAAAAACACTCACTGCTAAGGCAAGGTGATAGAAAAACTCACCCATTCTTAATGTACTTCCTGTGTGTTGTATCAGCCAGAGCTGGAGTGTGAACACACTGCTCTCAGTGTTTGAAATGCACTGTTTGGAAGAGCTGTAATAGCTGTGCTCTGTGCCTTTACCTTTTACAAATCATATGTCACCAGTCACATGGTGCTATGGTCCATCCAGTCCTTACGGTGCATTTGAAATGTTCAGTGTTCCTCTGGAACAGATTCCTTTCTGAGGAAGCTGGGAACATGAAGCACATGGAGACTCTCCACAGGAATTCTCTAGTTAGAGCCCTTGGCAGAGGCAAAGAAGAGAAACTTTCTCTTACCTGTTTTTGAACTAGGAGGTCCCAAGCAGAATTTTCTGAGGGATGTATTTCCAGGTTTGTCTCCTTTCTTCAAGGAAACTTGAAAGCTGTGTTCCAGGACCCTGTCTCCTCTTCTACAGATGAATTTAGTTGCTACATTGTTGACACATTTGCTTTAATACTGTAAAATAATCCATTACTTTCTACTCTGTTTTCACAGACTTAATGCTTCTGAAATGTTTGCCATGGGGAAGGACAGCTGGGCACAGTCCTGCTCTGCTTGCCGTCCCGATCAGCTTCAGCAAGGGACAGCCAGGCAGTCTCCTGAGGGGACATTTCAAAGCAGGGAGGTGGGGCAGGGAGAAGAGTCTGATGGCCTCTGTGACTACTGCCTTGGAAATGTACCTTAGTGATGGAGCATAAACTTTTAGGAACTTTTAGAGGATTGTCTTGCTTTTGGAAATGCAACATTTCAATGCATTTGTCTGGCTGCACTGCAGGGTTGCAATGGATTTGGAGAGTAAATTCTTAACAGTGGAACTCTCAGAACTTTTATCGTAAGAGTACGATATGGGATCCCAGCAAGTGTTGTAGCATAATTTATTGATGTCAGTGCTGGTTGTGCATGCAAATGTGATCTTCCTGAGAAGATGCATTACCAGAAACTGCCATGTTTATCTCTTTGACAAGGGAGCCTGGTTTGGGAAATCAAAATAGATTTTCTACTTGTTAGCTTCACAAGAAGTTCTTATAACTGTAACCACTGGCCCAATGAGCCAAGTCCCCTCATCAGCTGTTTCACTTAATGATGCCTTTTATTACAGTTCAGCAACCCAGTTGAGTGAGTAGCTGCATAGTGAACTAAGTGCCTCTGAAAGCTCAGCAGTAAAATTTTTGCACATCAAGTGCTGTGAAAATGTTCTCCCATGGCTTGAGTAGGCATTTTTTAGTGTGGTTTAGGAGAAATTACACACTAGCAAAACAGATCAGGAGAATCAGTAGCCATCAACCTACAAGAAAGGATCAAAGATAAGAGTGGTTGAGAGAGGTTTTGCAGTGTGTTGATATCACCAAAGACATCTCTGTGGCCAGATCTTCAACAGCAAATACAGAATAAAAGCAGAGAGACCCATTCCTAACCGAATTTAAAAAAAAAATAATTCTTTTTTTTTTTAAACAACTCCATCCAATCCTCCCTCCTGGCTCTTCTGTGCACATAAGTGCACTCTTGTGTGGATTACCTTGTGGAGTTTTCAATTTCCAGTGTGTCAGGGAACAGAAACTAAACAAACTGTTAAAATGAATGGGCTGTGGAAATAAACTTCTTTATAAGAAAGTGAATTGACTGCCCTGAGAAATTTCCAGCTTCTTTGTTTGCTCTAATTGGTTTGCTTTAATTAATTACGTTGTTTGCACTTCTGTTGTGATTTTGTAGGAATTCTCATTAAGCCTTACCTTTTATCTGTTCCAGTCTTACTGATCTGTGTAACAGGTGTGCTAACTAGCTACCTGTTAGCGTCCTGCCTGTGAAACAAGAAAGATTTCCATCAGCAATCTCTTGGTGCTTGTATCCGTTCTTCACATGCCATGTAAGTGCTGCTTGTAAACAGCCTGAGCTGGGGCACAGAGATCCTTTTGTAGTTCCAGGGGTAGATGGTGCCTAGGGGAATGAGGCATGGCAAAAGTCTGAAATTCAAGGGTTTTATTTCTGGGGAAATTCACATCCTAAAGATCAGTTTTTTAACACAAGCTCAGTTTCTTGGAAAAGGACCTGCTTAGTTTTATGTTAATAAAAGATGTGTATTTGGCTTCATGTCAGAAACAGGAATTCAGAGACTTTGAAAACCTTTGAAGACTGTTACAGCTGTAATTGGTGTGTTTTGTCTTGGGTGGAGAATTTGAAAGGTTTATTTCGAGAATATACACTCTTAAGGGCAGGAACTGTTACTCATCTGTGTTTGGAAAGCAGCACCAACACAGTCTGGATAACAATGATACTACAGAAGGTTAAAAGAACAATTAAAGAGTGGAAATAATGACCTAAGGGACAAACACTTAACTTAGCATGCCGACAACTGCGCACCGTGTGTTTGGGGAAATCCGAGGGGGGAGAGTGAGTGAGAGAGCTGTCAGAGAGACTAATACTCTCAGAAGAAACACGTTGAAATCTCTGCTTACATTTCATAGAAATTATATAAAATAACTTGAAGTAAAATCCTTTGAAACGGAAAGAGGGAATTTGTCCTCATTTGTGTTTTCTCCCAGGAGAACTTGCCTCATTTTTTGGTTGTTCTCTTTTCTTTTTGAGTACCTTGGGACAGGGGGAGCCTGTCAATAAAACAGCATCTCCAAAGTCACACTTTATTGTGTGCAGGGAGATGCACACAAAAACTGCCTGGTGAATCCAGCTTCCCAAGGCCGTCCTTCCAGAGCAGCCTGGGTGCTCTGGAGCCAGCCAGCGTCCCTCCAGGATGGATACACCGCAGGGGTCATGTACTGACACCACTTAGCAGCTACTTTTTGTGTTTGCTGCAGGTTGGAAATGTTACTGAGACAGTCGTGTTTCCGGAACAGCGCAGGATGTTGGTCAGCCTTGGCTGTGTCCTACAGGTGGGAGGATCAAGGCAACGCATCCTGGGCATTTTCAGGGATTACAGGTGAATTTGTGACTGAAGAGAATTACAGATTCCTGGCTTGTGTGCTCTGGAACTCCAAAAATAACTCTTATACAAGCTGAACTATAGACCTGTGCTTCAAATACCGCATGATTGACACACCTATTGAAACACAACAGAATTTTATGTATATACACAATTGTAATACCTTAATATTATAAATAATAATAATGAAATTATAATTATAAAATCACAATAATAATGGTAATAAAAAATAAGAATATTGATTTTAAAATGGGAGGGAATTTTTGCTCTTGTATCCATCTTCTGGAACATGTCAATTATGTTTGTATATACACCTTTTTCTAAAATACTTCTTTAAACTACAAACAAATTTTCGTTTTCTTCCTGGCTACATTGGTTTGTATTGTATTACAGCTTTCATGAGAAGGCATTAAAACAAAGCAGAACAACTGTAAATTAACTACCAGGAAGAAAACAGGGTTTTTCTTGTGTTCTTGGCCTCGACTTTATCACTCTGAAGTGATCACTTCCTTTTTGGAGCTTTTTTCTTGTTTTGTGTATATTATTTCTGTGTGTAGTCAGTCACATGAAATCAACCTCCTAACAGAGCCAAAATGTAAATTAAAAAATTTGGGGAGGAGTGAAGCTAACAGCATCAGTAAAGTGATCCTTTAATAAATCAATTATAGTCTAACTATCTGAAAATTCCTGTTATTAAAATTCTGTTATTTTCTTCACAGCTTCCACAGGCAATAAACAAACAGGGATTCTGTGTTATTAATTACTTCCAAGTATATAAATGAGAAAACACAGTCCTAGAGCTGCAAATAATCTCCCTAAATCTCCCTCCTGTCTGTGTTTCCATGCTGGCAGCTGCTGACACCGGTGTGTTGTGCTCGGGGAGCAGTTGGGCTGTGCGGTGTTTGCTTCCAGTGAGTTCCCCTGCTGTGTCCTTGGAGTTGCTGCTCCATCCTGAACAAAACATTACTGAGACACCATTGATGCTGCTCTGCAGGACGTTCCCAGGACTCTGGCACACCAGGTGAGGTACCAGCCGGCTTTTCTGACAGCAAGGAAAAGTGTTTTGAATGTTTCACTACAGAAAGTACAGTGGGTTTTCTTTTTATATTATTTTCGTGCCAGATGCCCAAGGGACAAAGTTGGGTCAAAGTTTGATAAATAATAATTGAAAAAACCCCAAAACAAAAAATCCGAACAAATTAAAAAAACACAACAGAAAAGCAAAATTTTGTTCCCTTTCCTCTTTTTGCCAATGGCCATTTTCTTGGTTATGTTGAATACTGCTAAGCATGTTAGTGAAAAAAATACTGTCCTCAAAAAATTTAATCATAGCCCAGATGCCACTGCTCTATTTAGATTAATCTATTAATATTTCTCTGCAATTCTTTAAAATTCTGGGATGTTTCCTCTTTCCTCTCTGAAAACAATGTTTGGTAAGGGCTGTAGGTTGTTTAGGTCTGTGGAACTGGTCATTGTAAGCCGAGACACAAAGGGCTGATTGCTGACCTTGTCTTGCTTTTGGCTGGAGCTTCTTCAGCTTGGTGTGACAAGGCCCAGCAGTCGCTTTCCTGTTTTGACATTGGTGGTCACTTTGCTTCTTCAGACCTGTAGACAGTATTATGTCCTTGACTTTTCCCACTCCTTGACATATAAAAACTCTCCTGAAAATCCTGTTATGTTGGTAAATTTTACTTATGAGTTTTGGTTTCGATACAAAGAAAATTAGAGTAGAAATGGGGCAGAGGGCACCTGAGTGGTACAAAAGGGGTGGGAAGGCAACAGAAGGGTCCTGTGAAGAACAAGGGCTCTCACTGGAAGGGCGTGGGGAACATCAGCTGTTTTCAGTAATACGTGTTAGCAGAGGAGGGACACTGACACACAGAAAGAGACAAAAATTGTGAGATGTGTCCCAGCCCCACCTTCTCAGGTTCAGCACTACTGAGCTTCATTGTATGAAGATCTCTATGCAAAGGCATGCACAGCCTGGGGGAGGTTGTAACTGCAAATCCAGGTATTGCAGGACTCATAGGAAAGTGGTCTTAGGAGGAGTAGAACCTTGTCGTGGAATACTTCAACTGGTTTTGTGAATTGAAAAAACAATTTGACACGGTTTGTTAGGCAGCTGAAGTGTTTGATTCCAAATAAAAGCATACTCCAAAAATAAGCTTCTGTTTTCACAGCATGAATTGAACAAATTGATTAAATATATTCAATCAATTATTCCATGTAATGTTTTTATCTGAAATTTATAGACAGTGAAAAATAAAGCCAAGTTTATTAAATGAAAATTAAAATCAATATGGTTTACTGTAGGAGGTCCCAAAAATACATACATGATAATTTTTCAGACCTTGTTAACACTTCAAAGCAATTATAATAATCCAGCATATTTTATTTAATATTTTTCTTTTAGATTAAAAGTGAACCAAGATTAAATATTTATGAAACATAAATATCCTCGTGTCTCCTCTATGTCCATGTGCTTCCTTTTTTATTTTACTTTTGGAGCTTTTCCTCCCCCATTCTCTCTTTTGCTCTCTACTGTAGTTTATGCACTGATCATAATAGACATTTACAATGCTCTGTGTTTTTTGCTGTTGAGTTCAAACACAGGCAGTACTACAGACCTTCTCTTAATGTACAATTGTAGTGTGCTGCCTTGGTATAGAAAGCTGAGCTCTTTGCAGAACTTCCCTTCCTTGATACATGTTGATCAAGATCAAGTTGTAAAGAGCAGGACAGCTGTCATGATGTAATGCAAGGTATAGACACCAGGGTATTGATTTGAAATGTCTGCCTCACTTCTGTGTTATTCTGCACCAACACTCTTCTGCTTATATGAGTGGGAGGACTGCGAAACAGGAATCGAGCTGTGTGTATGACTGAAACTCGCTGTCCCTCAGGGAGCTGTGCCTCAAAAAATATTTGATATAGGAACAGAAGTACTGGATGTTTGAGCGCGCTTTAGGAATTCCCAGAGGTGGCATGTGGGGTGTGTGCACTGTGCCAGCAGCTACTGAATGGCTGTCAGCCTTTTCTGTTGTACAAACAGGAGCTTGTTTGGGGTCCTTCCCACAAACACGCTTTTTTTGCCCTCTGCTGCAGAGTCCCTGTTTTGCTCGATAATTGCAACTGACAGCCTGGATTGGTGGTATCCAGCAAATGTTCAGCAGCATCAGTGGCAGGGTGATTGACGTGAGCACCACACAGGGAGGCTCTTGCTCTGTGAAGGTTCTGGTCTGCAGCAGCATGATAAGCAGTCAGTGTTACTGGAAGCATCCTGACGTGCTGCACCTCAGCCTGAGAGGCATTTTACCCATTTATGCCCTGATCCTGAAGACAGAGAGGGCTAGATGTCAATGGACACAATTGTGACTCCTGTGCTATTTGTTTTGGCCTCTGTTTTATTAGCAACTAATGGTAAACCTTGCAGTCCTTGCTGAGGCAGGGCAGTAGTGCTCTATGCCTCCATGAATACAGACAGCATCAGGAGCCTGTGCTCCACCACCTTGCTTTACCTCAAGTCTGAATTATCCCCTGGGGCATGCACAGGATGTTCACAGCAGTTAATGTAGGACCTAGAGAAATTGCAGTGAAATGGAGATGGGTCAGGACCTTCCTGGGACAATGGTGAAAACTGGCATAGTACTGCAAATCCAAGCTTGCGTGCCAGACTTCAAAACTGTCAGTAAAATAGAGAGCATTTTGCTATGTATTGGAGCAAACCCAAAGGTTTGCAAAGTGTGTTTGATGCAGAGAATCTACATCTTGTCCCACCAATGTGGGCCAGACCAGACTGGATCTATCAAGCAGCTTCTAGTGCTGCTGCCTTCTGCTAAGATCCACTGGCATCAGAGTAGACATCAGCTCTGTACTCCATCTGAGGGTCAGGTCCCCTTTTACCTTTATAATTTAGGAAAAGCTTTTCTGTTGACAAGTTGCCATTAGAAAACGAATCTTTTTTTTCTATTCAAGTGCAACTGAATTTGCTGGACTGTCTCAGAAGTATTTGGGCTCATGCCAGTATCATAGTGTAATGCAGATCTGAGGTCAGCCCCTAAAAGTTTATCTGCAACTTTCTTGGTTTGATGTTAGTTTAATGCTGTTTGCCATTCCAAATTCCGACACATGCAACTATATAGAACTTCCCTGGAAAAAACCAGCAACTCTGTCAGAGAAGGTAAAATATTGTTGAAACTCTTGCGATGTATTTAGACTAGGGGCTTCATTGTAGGGGTTAATAGAGTGTTACTCAGCATTTCAGGAAATTGTCAAGATCACCAAGTATTGTACTGACTTGACCTGTGTTACATTGAACTCACTCTTTCCATGTTTCCAATAAAAACATACAGCAGATTGTTCCAGAAGCAGTGTCAAACTCAGTTAAAAATAAATCCCTTCGTACTTTAAACATGTAGTGTGTACACTAAATATATCACACCAAAATATATCTCTTGTAAGGAAAACTATCTAAAATATATCAACTCTGAAATCTCCCTTGGGTCTTCTGCAAAACCATGGGTTTCAGTTACGATTCCTAAATTTAAAATAATCTTTCCTCATTTGTAAGCCACCAAATCCTCTGTGTTTTACTCTGCTTTTATTGCAACACCAAACCAGCTTTGTTTCATTCAAGTGCAGGATTTGTAAATAACCAATTATAGCCCTGTTTTTTTCCCTTGAAGCGTTAGCATTTGGCACCTGAGAGAACAGCCCTGTTTCGACTACCAGACAGTTCAGGGGAGGCACTGGACTCGGGTCTCAAAACAGTAGGGTACAGCTGACAAGCTCTTTTGGACCACTTCACCTCCTGCTCTCAGAAAAGCAATCAAATGAGCCAGAGGGCAACTTTAGGAAAATATTTTACTCTAGTAGCAGAAACATCTGTCTCCTTGGCAGCCTGCACTGGCAGTTGTGTTGGAAGCCGTGTGTTTGCCCCTGGCCCTGCCATGTATTTACATTGCTGAGAGGTTATCCTGAGCTCTGCTGGATCCTGTTACCTTTTCTTTTGTTCTGTCATTATCCCTCCCTGATGCTTTGGGCTGCTTAACTCTTTATGGGTACGTGTAAAGTGAAAATTACAAGTTCAGTATGAGATCAAAGGTATTAATTTGAAAGTATTAAGTGGTAAAGTTCTTTCTGATTAGAGATTCAGCTTTTCCAAACTGTTTTACCTGTATTTACTTGGCTTCAGCTGGGCAATGTGACCATTGCTGTCTGAGCTTTTGAAGGTGCGGTTCTCTACACCTATGTTTTCCATTTGTATCAAATTCTCTTTGGTGCTTATATTTCTCCTGCATTTTACTCTCCTCTTCTGAGTAACTGATTTTTGACTGATGCTTCATTTCAGTGGAATGATGGTGTTATAAAGACAATTATAAAGTAATCAGCACGGGCATATCAATATTTATTGAAATACTGAAAAAAAATAATTCCATTGGTGATGAGAAACTCTTGGCAAGAACTGACATGACAATATGTATTTCACTGATACAGTAAGAGAACTTCAACTTCAACAAGTAACTCACTGCACATTCTAAGAGTTGCATGGATTTAAATCCAAGGCAGCTGCAGAACATCTGTAATACAAATAGTCAGACTTTACAGATTGTCTGTTTACAAACACAGAACAACTATAATAAACCAGCCAAAGCCAAACCTTTTGAATTTTAGTCTGCTTTTACTAATATCAATAAGGCAGTCAGAAGAAAATGCTTGGTTACAAAGTAGTTAACAATTAACGTGAGCGGGTTCTTTTCATGATTTGTTTTGTTCTGTTCATGTACTTCGGGCAATACGATGGGATTCTTGGAACCCCAGATGTGGGCAAATATATGTTTGATTATCTGAAACCATTTCTATTCACCTAAATTGTCCTTTCTTCTACATTCTTATTTTAATTCTTCTGTCCTGTGTATAGATAATGCTGCTGTGAATACTTAGCAATATTTTTTCAGCTTTTTTCCTTAATATTCGGTGAGGTTCAGTGTAGCATTTCAACAGGAAAAAAAGGAGAAAATAGAAAATGCAAACACTTGAATGAATGCTTTGCTCTTCTTTCAAAAAGGAAAGAATGACCACATTTATCTTGTTGATGTATTTCACAGCCGCCGTCCATCGGCACCCGCGCTTTACTGTTAATTTTGTTTGTTTGATGGAGAACACTGGTATTTAAATAATGCTGCCGTCTGCCCTGGGGATGCTGAGGGGCTGTGCTCGCTTTGCTCGAGGTCTGTAGGACAGTATGTGTGTGCTGTGCTACAAGACGGGCATGTAGGAGTTGCAGACACTTGGCTTTGCTGTGTTGGTACCCTATGCATGGACAGAATATTAGAGCTGATTAATACAGGCAATTAAAATAGTGTGCTTCGTACTAATGCAGATGTCAAAACTGATGTCTTTGGTATACAATGTATGAATGGTTGGACAAAAGTGAGAGAAATGCACCTTTTCAAGTTCACGTGAAACAGAAAAAGTTATAGCTCACATAATTTACAATAGATTTAAATAAACTACATTTAGGATTATGAAGATTTACAGACATTTAATCAAGTGAATGATTTTAATTTGTAAAGACCCTTCTGTGTCCCTGAACTATGTTCCACTAACTTGAAGACATGCTACAGTAAACACATATATTTGGCTTCTTCATTCTGGCTATATCTTATATAAAGATGAAACCAAAGAACAATAAATTAGCATCATAATTGTCTACAGTGAAAACTATCATATACAATATAAATAAACTATTCAAAAGCCAGCAATTTTCATGAAAAAAATTAAAGTATTAGGATTTTATACAGTTTCTACAAGTGATTGTGCAGCCAATAATCTCAAAAATTAAAGTCAAAATGAAATACCCCTATTGATTTTAGTGTCTCACGACATACAGTAATTAAGTACTGGTAAAATAATTACCAATTTGAAAGAAATAATAAGGAAATCACTGCTCTGCATTTTTATCACAGTTTTTTCCCCCACAGGACCTAAAGAATGTAAACACTATGTTTTTGTTAATGTTAGAGATTAATACTTTATTTTGAAATGTATGTTGATCTACACCTGTGCAGTTACCTTTCAGGGTAATGAAATAAGGCAAGACTTATAAATGTGGCACTACATGTTAATACTGATATCTTCATTGGGACAGAGAGAGAAGTGTTTGTTCTTTTCTAATATTTGTTCTGCAGCAGACTTTGGCCTACATAGACACAGCAGTATCACTCTTCTTTCTTTGCGTAAAATAGGTGTATTACCTAACTTTAAAAACAGGAAGTTTCATTAGATATTTGATGTTTGAGTTGAAATTTAGTTTCCAAATTACTGGCAGTTTTAAAGATCATTTCTTAACAAGCTTCATGGCATCATCCAGTTGTACAATTCACTTGTCACTTCTTTTATGACAAAATTATTTTAAAAATTTGTTTTTAATTTTTTAACATTAGTATTTGGTGTCCTAATTTCTGCTTTCTTGTCAAAGAAAGTGTAGTTTGGGATGTCTAAAATATCTCCATTTCCTTTATTTGGAAACAGCCATGAATATATAGTGGAGCCATCTTTTAGCTGCTGCCCTGGTTGAATGTGCAGCTGAATTGGCTAATTTACTTTGGAATATTTCATTAGCTACTTAACAGCTACCTGATAAGAGCAGCAGAAGAGGGATACTGCCTGGTAGAACAACATGAACACGTGACAAAACAAACTTCAGAGCACAGTTAAGGATGCCAAGCTAACTGGATACCAGACTCTTCCCAGGAGCCGTTTGCAGGCCCAACAGGCAGGCCCAGCCTCGGAGAGTTTGGTGGCCACAGCTCACAGCATGTGACCTAGGCCAGCTCTCTCTTACAGCTTGTTCACTGGATGCCACATCATTTAGCACAGAAGAAGTAAGTGTTGGGTCCTTGTAAGGATGACAGAAGATGCTGTAGATGCATCAGCTGTAACTGTTTTATGAGTCCTTCTATGCAGTGAAGGAATTTAGTGCACTCAAATTCCCCACCATCTTAGCTCAATAATACAGATCAGTTTTTTTCATCTAGGTTTCTTCATGTTGGCAATCATAAATATACAAGGATCATTCTGTCCTTTTTCGTGTTGACATTGGTGACGGTATCCGCTTGGTAAGTTCACTCCAGAATAAAGTCCTATATAGATTCCTCTGGGGATGTGTAGCATATGATTCACAGTTTGCAATACAAATACCCTGATACATCACTTATTTACTATTAGTATTTGATTATTATACCATTTTGCAAAGTCTTAAAACCACATTTTAATTAGTGTTGCTTGGAGCAGTTCAGAATAATTTCTTTTCCTTGAAAGCAGAAGCTCTAATGGGTATAATTTATGCTCTCTTTGCATGCAGCATCTCAATGAGAAGGTTATTACACGGCACATCCCCGTTCAGGTGTTTGTAATAGAGGTATTCTTCGGCCTGCATACTGATGGCCCGGATTTCTGGTAGTCGCAGGAGAAGCTGCCCAAATTTGTCTGTTTGCTGTGGGTAATTACACATTGTGTAGTCCAGCAGAGCAGCATTCACTTGTTCCTGAACACCTTCCACAAGCTGGAAGTTCTCGAGATTTTTGACATCTGAATGATAATAATAATAACAAAACAAAACAAAAGGTAACAATTCAGTTGCATTTTAATTCCTGTTTATGAAGTCAGTGTTTCACTAGATGGATGTAATTTCTTTGCCTCCTGACAAAAGAATACTTTACAAGCTGCTGAATATTCAGTGAACTCTTTTGCCAACTTTCCTGGGAAAATGATCACAAAAGAGCTTTAGTGGAGTGTCTTGTTGAAATTCTGCATATACCTCAAATCAATTAGACACCAATGGAGTCTGAGCAAGGTCAGCTCTTTTCTTAGCTTAACAAAAAGAAAGGTTGAGGATTCCTAAAGTAGAAGACCATAATATATTGCCAGCAAATGAGTCCCGAGAGGAAGCCCTATCTTTAACCTACTATGTTACACAATTCATATAATTCTGTATTAATTTTTCTGACCCAAGGTGAAATCTGTGTCCAGGGTATGATGTAGTTAATTCTAATAAAAAGTGACAGCGTTCTTGTTTCTGTTTGACATTTTCTAAATGATTCTGAAAGCCTTTGACTTGTCTAGCCTATGTTAATGAACCATCTGGTACACTCCAGTGACTGCCAAAATAATATTCCCTACTAGAAACTCTCTAAAATATATATTTCACTGACTAATGATCTTTATAAAATGAAATCATTGTCCTTTGGGTGGAATACTAGATAAGAATGGTGCCCTTTAACCTGCATATGGTTTCTGAAATCCAACACTGATTTTTTTTTTTCTGCTATTGGACAACGGGGCATTTACATCAGCACGGCAGGTACAGTTTGTTCACTCTGCCTCTGTTTGATTTTCTTCTGTTCCTATACAGAAAGTTCAAGCTCTGGAAATGCTGGTCAAAGATAAATGTCAGTATATTATCTCCTCATTGTTTGCTCCCCTGTGTAAAAACCACTTGAATGGAATTGTCTTTTAACATGTCTGCTGAATGCAGAAGTTATTCTAAAGCTTGCAAATTAGAGTGCTGCTCTAATGCAGGAAGAGGGAACTGATTAAAGAGCACTTGCTGGGAGAGCTCGTTTTGGTTGTGTTTGATCATTTTTACCATCAGTAGAGTACAGTAGCACTTTCTCGTAAGGCTAAAGCATGGTGCTACTGGGCACAACTATGCTGCTAATTCACTTTGTATAAAGACAAATCTGTTCGTCTGTGAATATTCTTGGAGCCCAGGAGATGGAGAATTTGGCAGAATTTGGTTCATTGTAAATGCCAGCCTTTGATTGTGGGGAAATGAGTGTTTTCCTTTGCAAAACAGGAACACACGTTGGTCACCCGATCCATCAGGAGCCTGGGAAGCTGTGTAAATTGGGTCTCGCTGCAGCTTTTCCTAGAAGTGCTTTAAACAGAGCAAATACTGGTTCCTGCACATAACTTTGTGCTGGAACATGGGGAAGATGGTTGGAGGAGGCAAACGTTTGTCTTTAGAGCGAGGGGAGAGGAAAGATGCCAAGGATCCTGGTGAGAGCCGGTGGCAGCACGCGCAGCCTCCAGAGCCCGTTGCAGGCTTTGAGCAGGAGCCCCTCTGGAATGCGCTGGCTGCCAGCTGCACATTGGGCTGCATGAGCCGGGGCCAGTGTTTCCTGCTGGGGCTGTTATTGCCTGCCTCTTCCTGTCCCAGTTTCACTGTGGAAATGAAGTGAGTGACTCCTGGGTTTGTGCTGCTTGTTTGGGAACTGGGGACATAACATCCACCAGAATTTTGCGAGCTGACTTAAGGAACTCACCAGTAATACTTAAATTGTGATGACTGTCCAACAAAAATCATCTGAACTTTACATTATCCCAAGTGCAGAAGACCAGAAACTTCAAAGCTGCTGTGCCTGATCCCCTAGCCATTCAAACTCATCTATCCTAAGTCTTTTTGCCAGTGTCTCCGGAGATCTTTGGATAATCATGTTTTCCTGTATAACACTGGACATTTTCTCACACAAAATATAGCTGTTTATTATTTTATGTACCTACAGAAAACTCCCGAGGTATTTTGTAGCTAGTGTAACCTTGTTTAAAAATTGGGTGTTCTAAGCATATTTTTATAAGGTTAAAAACTAAACAGTATCAGCTACCACAATTAATTTAAATAGGTTATTTCAGATGCAAAATATAATAATGAATGAATTGCTAGAACATAAAAACTCCCACAGAAAACAGGGACTATGCTGGAGATTAAACTGTTAAACAGCAATGTAAGATGTATAATGATTTCAGAATCAGTATTGAACTTTTTTCCCTGTGTAAAAATAACTTTAAAAGTCAGGAATTTTTACGAATTGTTAGCTGATTCAACCCCCTTTAAATTCAAAGGGCATCTTTCTGTTGCTCTCTATCTGTTTTGAGCCATACTGTGTATAAGATTGTGCTGGCTTCTTGGAAAACCAGGTTCATTATTATTTCTACCCCCTGTTTAAATGTTATTGCGTGGATTATATATTTATTGAAAAATCACAAGATAAATTTTTACAGAGATTAAAAAGAAACAAAACCTGAGAACTGCAAATTTTTAATATTTTTCTACAAAAGTGCTGAATTTAATATGTGTTTTAGAGATACATATTCTTCTGATTTTAGCTGTATTGATGCCATACTCCAAGTCAAGAGGAGATAATATTTTATGTATCATGTATTACCCCCAAACACAGGACCAGCAGCTTCTGGCAATGGGTGCATCAGTGCAGTGTGAGGTGCTCCTGAACACCCCTCAGCTCTTTGGCCTCGGGGGGTCCCATGGGATTGCAGAACTGCAGGGAAAGGTCTGTGCTGTTTTCTCTCCTCATCTCAGTGGACAGTTCCTTCAATACTCACATGTGGCAACATAAGCACTGCAGCCAAGATGTAACAACAAGTCCAATTGATACCAACAGTAACCAAAAAGTAGTTCTGGGCTCCAATGCCGCATTAAGCCTGAGGAAATACTTTTAATGTCTTCCCTCTAAACAAGTTCTTGCTATTTGTGATGAGGCTTAGTGCTTGTAAACAAGATGTTATTAGTTAACCAGTGAAAATATGTAGATTTTTTCTGACTTTCTATACTTAATCAGAGACAGTCCAAGTAATGACAGTTCAGGACATCACTACACAATTCATCTTTGTGTAGATCTCTCCAGGACTGCAATTACAATAGTAGAGATGTAGAGGCAACCCGATTTCATGTGAGTTTCCATGAAATGACCAAGATCTCTGCATATGGTTTTTGATATGTGTTCTTATCTCATATACATTAACAGAGAATGTTGCAGTAAAGCAAATGAGACAATCTGAACAGAGAGAAGTCAAAGGATATGTGCTGAGAGCGCTGTGTAAAGTGTGCTGAGAGCACTGTGTAAAGCTCCACTGTCGTCTATCAAGTTCTCCTGGAATATTTATATATAGTCAAAAATAGGTTTGCTGAACCCGTAATTCCAATAAAAAATATGGGAGTTTTTTGAGAGAGAATCATGAACTCTAGCTCTGCTAAAGATGAGTAATAACAAAGGAAAACATGTGAATATTAAGTTATTTCCAGTAACTTCAAGTTATGCAGGTAGAACAAGAAATGGTACAATTTTCACTGGTGGTACTTAGTGTTAGCAGGTAGTGATACAAATGAGATTAAATAATAATTTTGGGGTTTAAGTAGATGGTTTTCAGCAGTTTTTTGAGTTTTGTGCTCGATATTTATTACGTAACTGTGGCTAAACAGATTTAGTTTACAAGTATTTCCTTTGACTGCTAAGGAGTTAACTTGGTGAGAAACCAAGCAATGCTGGTGTAACTGCTGAAGTCGTGCACAATGAGCGTGAAATCTGCTACTGGTGTGTACAGCACGACATCCCTTTTGCTTTCACATAATTCCTCATTCCTGTTAGTTTTTTTTTTAATGGGAATGTCTCTTATCAATCTTTACATCAGTTAGTAACAATTTAAAGTACACATGTTTAAGCTTAGTGCAGGAAATAATTTTCTGAAGTTTAGATGCTTGTAAATTAAGTGAGTAGGAGTAGGTCCCCCCCCTTCCCACCCACACACCCTTTAAACCCTAGCAGCTAGAAAAAGTGTTTTGTATTGCTACAGTAAGTATCAGTCTCTTAGCTCTTCTACTTTATTCACTCAGGGACTAATTATCAACTTTTTACATGAAACAGCCTTACTGTGAGCTCACAGTGGGGCACGCATCTTTTTCTATCCTTACTGAAAAGTAAACCCTTAGGTCTTCTGGAATATATTATATGTTTTACAAGAAATAGCAATTGCCTTTCTGTCAAACAAAGAATTTTTGTTCTCTATAGCTTACTTTTGACGATTAAGACAAAAACAGTATTATAGTGTGTCAGGATCTGCTCTGCAGTCACAGTAAAGATGTACCAGTATTCCCAGATATCCCCCCATTTTGATTATTTTCTACATCTGCCATAAAACCGTGCATTAAGCTGAAACTGCATACAACATTCAGCCCAAGGAGAACACTTTTGCATATTTTCCCCCAAAATGGGTCTGGTCTTTAGAGGGGAAAAATATTTAGGTTTCAGAGAGGTTTTCTCCCTCTCATATTCCAAACATGAAATACTGAAAATTTGGTGGTGTACTAATCTATAGAGAGTTTCCTTTGCTCTGGGAATTTTGAAAAGAAAAATGAAACAGAATGAGAGATTTAACTTTGAAAAATAGTAACTCCTTGGGAGCACTAAATATTTCCCAGAGAAAGCTGGTTAAATTTTACTGCTCATGTCTTTTATTCGATGCTGTTTCTACATGAAGCAATGACGAGGTGCGAACACAGCTCAGCTGCCTCTCTTCATTTTGCACCATTGCAAGGACAAAATGAGATTTTGGGCCTCTCCATGGGACAGAGGATTTCTCCCTTTCGCAAGGCTTGCTTCCAGTCTCATGGATACTCCAGGCACTAGGGCTTGTAACCAGCCCTGGCCTGAGCTTCCTCACTCCGAGGGGGCTGATGAGCCCCATCATTTAAGGATTTTATTGAAACCCAATGCCTCTAACGCTTGGCAGCTCTTTGGAACGACTGATTAGCTCACAGATAAACTGTTAAGTCCACCAAACTCTGCTGAGGGTGGTTTTGGCCAGGATGCTCTTCAGGCTTGCCCTCTGAGAGGTTTGGCTGGTTCTTTCCAGCCAAGCTGCACGGCTTAAGAAGCAGCGTTGCCTCTGCCTAGAAACATTCTGTTTTTCCAGGGAAAGGGACAACGTGCCTCCTCCCTGGCTTGGGTTTTCATCAGGGGCTTTAGTGTGAGGCCAATTCCCATTTAAGCTTGAAGATGGAATGTGTTAGTTTTAATGAAGGGTTTTACCCCAAATAGTTCAAAGAAGGGGAATTAACCAGGACTGAAGTGATGTCACCAAACCTCCCTCTATTTGAACGGTTTTGTACCATTTTTTTCCTACTTTCTGTTAGCCCTGCAAAATCTGTGCGTTTACGAGACTTGAAACACAGGTAGATTTTTGACACGTGCCAAAAATTTTTCAGAAGGCAAGTATAGTAATGGTTGATAAAGTGCCAATCTCTGAAAATTACCCACAATTCTCCTTCATGGAAACTAAGGACAACAGCAGCAGTTCCATATAGCACATCTGTCATGAAGGCAGATGCATGCCATTCTATAGCTAAGCCTTCTTGACAGACAAAATGCTATAATGAAGGAAGATTTATGGTAAAGATAAGCTCCTTACTGCAAAATTCCCTTCAATTTTATTACAGCAGGACTGTGCTGAATATTATTCACTTAGAAGTCATGGGAAACAATTCTTGATAGATGTTTGTTAATCAGTGATAAGCTGCATATATTTAGCACTTTCCAAACCTTGAAAAATCTCAACACTGCAAGAACAAAAAGCACTTTTCTTTAGACTCCCAAGTCCAAACTGAATGTGTAGAAAAGTTTTCCTGTCTTTAGGATTCTTTTTTAGCAGTGGCTAAGCTGTTTGTAACAGTGTAACAGTCGATCTCTGACTATTTATTAGGGTCATAAAGTAATTTTCATTTTCAGTTGAATGTAGCATCTGATAAAGGGCACATTGTTTTGAAAATCTTAATTAAATTCTTCTATAGCAGAATGTTTCATATAACAATACTTGGGCAAGACTATATATTTTTAAAGTGAGAATAAGATACTTATGAGAACAAGCTGTAATTTGTAGTTTGGATCCGATTTCACTCCCTCAGTTTTCCATCTTGATGGACTTTTTGTTTCTTTCAGAACAACACAGGCTCAACTAAAACATTTTCATAATGCTATTTAAAATATTGAAGCCTATTTTTCTGTTCTAAAATGATGGGTTCTTACTGAGAAGTTCCTGATGTCTGTTAAAAACCATGCTTATTGATTTTGTGAGTAATTTTATAATTGCTTTTGCCACTGTTAGTTCTGCAATGGGAAGAGAGACACGGGGAAATAAGGTGGATTCCTCTCCTTGTGCAACTGTGGAAGTAGGTTACTACATTTCAGTTATTTCTTTTCTTAAAGGGCAAAGCTTAATTTGATTTCTCGAATCTTCATGACTGGTATAATTACTGAGTCATCACTCAGGAAAATAAACCAGCTTGACTTTCAGCAGCTCAGGCTGCATTTACTCTCTTAG
The DNA here is from genome assembly GCA_013400315.1 of Bombycilla garrulus. Classification (NCBI taxonomy): domain Eukaryota; kingdom Metazoa; phylum Chordata; class Aves; order Passeriformes; family Bombycillidae; genus Bombycilla; species Bombycilla garrulus. The sequence continues at coordinate 172,067 of VXBU01016433.1, forward strand.
AAGTTAAACAAACAAACAAAATCTCCACTCACTTCTTGTCCTGACACCACAGGAACCAACATCCTTATTACTTGCATATGAGGCATATGTGATATGGTGGTCATTGAAACACAATAAAACAAGATCCTGCCAGGCCTGTGATGGAAGAGCTGCTCACAGATCCTGTCCCAAAGTCCACAGCCAGCTACACCCTTAAATACAAAGTCTAGCATTTCTCACTGCAGCTTGGGAGGGAAAAATACTTCCAAGTACAGCCTGAAAGCCAAGGGTGGTAGATCCACACAGCCAGGGGTATATGGAGCCACTGGGGATGAAACTATGGCCCAGCCCAGAAGATATGGGGACAGACCACAGCCCCAGGCAGTGATTCCACTGCTGGCACTTCATCTTTGCCATGCTTAAACTCCACTCCCCCCTCACTTTCACTTCTGAAAGCTCCATCTGGGACTGAGGGCAGCCCATCCATGGCCCAAAGGTTTATTCTGGAGGTATTTTAATCCATGCTTAAGTATTCACTGATAGGATTATGTTCTAAATAAAAGAGTAGCTGCTGCTTTCTTTGAAGACATGTCAGAGGAATGGGAATTTGGAGAGCAGTCGCTCTGTTGTGTCTTCAAGGAAATTCCCCAAACAACTGGAGTCTCTCACTATGCCAATGGGTGGTCTCTGCTATTCCTTGATACAGGTTGTTCTCAGTGAAAGTGTGCTCCAGTCTTCAGGTTGAAGCTCTTCTGGTGCATTGAAAAAATTAACCCTATGTCATTAAGCTCAAATTTACTTCCTGCCTTTGTAGGCTGGTGGAAAGTGAACCTGCCTGGGCTGATGTGGCTTTCTTGTTCCTGCTTCTGGGCTTGTTTGTGCATTTGATCTAGTGACCACTTAATGTAAATGACAGATCAGTCCTAGAAAAAAAGTATCAATCTAAGTCTCCCTTTGCTAGGAAAAAAACTGGGTAACCACTGTCGTGTGGAGGCATGGTCATATTTGTATGCGAGCACATGTTAATAAACTAGGCCAGAAATGATTTAATGAAGGTCTCGCAGATAAACCGAGAATGAAAGTGAGTCAAAACTTATTGTATTCTGAACTCCTCACCTCATCCCAGGGTCATATGATATGTTTGGGCTATAAATTTTTGTCTTTGAAGATTCAGTTAGAATGAGCATTGATAACAAAACTACTGTGCTAATTATCATGCTACCACCAAGCTTTTATATATATATGCTTATACGCAGGCAAATCTACAACCAGAGCAGTAGTATCACAGTATCAAATTTCATAAAAGCAGAAATTAGGCTTCTTATAAGTTAAAAAATGAGACTAAGTAGGAAATTTATTGAACAAAAGAGTTTCCCCAGTTAATTTCTGCAACATCATTCTAATCTTCAATAGCACACAGTTGTTGGTGTTTTAAGGGAATTATCTGTCAATGCCTGCAATTTGTAAGGTGTGAATAGTTTAAGATGTTATAAATATTTATGAAGTTTCTGGAAATGGTTATAGGACATCATACAAAGTCCTTGAAGTTATGAACTGAGGCAGAAAGGGTGTTATATGCAAATTGCAATAAGAGTGTGGTATCGTTTTAAGAGAAGTAAAAAACCCAATCTATTATGTAGGTGAGAAGGAGCTGAATATTTAAAACATAAGGAATCAAATTTTTTGAGAGATTTGCTTTTACTTAGAAAAATTTTGCTCTGCTTTTGCCTAGACATTTGTAACTTTTCTGAATGGTTGCCTTTATTGATCTCATGAGAAGCTTACACATTATCTATCCTTTCCCTTTCTATCCCTCTCTTGCTACTCAAGTACTGTTTAAAGTAGGAATAATGGAACAGATTAATCTCTGAGGTATTTCTACTGCTGCCACTGGAACATGACCAAGGGGTGATATAGTCCAAAAAGAAGAAATATAAATATTTTTTGGAAAAATATATGATATTAATTTTTACTGAGGTTAAAACACAGAAATGCAGCTGCCACTGAAACCCTTTGGAGTATCAGGCTCTATCCTTTTATAAAGCCCATCTGTCTCTGCAGGGTATAAAAAATGCATGATCATAAAAAGCAGTACTCCTTAGGGGAAAAATCTCTCTGTACTAATCTTGTAGTCACTTCACAAAACAGTTTTTAATCCCAAATTTGCATTTGATTTTCAGTCAGGAACTTTTGTGGTTTTTGCAAAGTTTTCTTATTCCATTAGAATAAGATATGAGGTACAGTTTGTTCAGGTGGCAAGTCCAGACTATGAATAAACCAACGTTATCATATGAAAGAGAATTAAACAGGCAGATCCAAGTGGGGATATATTAAGCCAAATTTAAGCTCCAGTAGTTGAATTTAGCCTGTACTAGATGTCTGGTTTGCCTCAGGATATATTCAGCTTTCCAGCTAATCGACTGAGGAAAACTGCCTCAGGTATGATAAAATTTACAAGAGAGCTCAGTCGAATAGTTCTTGTTATAAATACTAGCTTAAAGGCATTCTTCTGGTCTTTGGGATCAGAACTGCATTTGCATTTAATTATTATATTTCAAACTTTTTCAACTTGGTTAAAAATATTAGACCAGCCAGTTTGGATTATATCATTATAGTGCTTTCCCGATAATGGTAGAACTTCGTACCAGATTTTTATTACTGGCTTAATATTGTTTGGCTTTATTCTTTTGTTTAGGTCCAAATTCCCACAGGAGCAAAAATTATTATAATATATTCTCATCGAGAGAAGGAGAATTAAGCAAAGGTGTTTTAGTGATGTGCCAATCTAATAGGTACAGCACTCTACTATGATTTTCTGTCAACATAATTGACAAATAATTCAGAGTTTTAAGCCTCTTGCACTGTTTTCAGACAAGGCTTAGTGTGAGAACTAATTGTCTTTTAGTCATTGATTTAAAAAAAATTGTTTTTTACCCTTTTCTGAGACTTTTCAGTACATGGTTTTACTAGTTCTATATGCCAATATTTGCATTAACAGTTTGGAGGGTTTTTTTTCAGTGAAGCAAGTTGCATCAGTGGAAGCTGATTCCAGTTTAGAAAGAAGATGAAAAAGACAATCACCTCTGCCTGTGTAAGATATGAGAAGTGGCAATCAGTAACAGAACTATTTTCTTATATAATTGTGCTGAAATAACATAAAATGAAATGCTTTCATTTATTTGCTCAGCACTGAAAGCACTACAGTAGAAACAAATACGTTATGCCTGTTATCCAAACATTTGAATTCTACTGTTTTTAAGAAGTGGACTCCACTTTGGGCAGTTACAGTTTTTTTCTATGTAAATGTAGCTGCACACAGCTCACAAGACATTGATGGTACACTGAAGGTGGTGCTGTTTCAATCCCCTACCAAATTAGCGCTGCCAAAAAACCATGCTGGCTTAGATGAAAAGAGCCAACAGGTTTGGTGATGTCATGTACCAGTCACCGGTTCACTACCCCACCTGTCTGCAGCAGCCCATGAATTTGCTCAAATGTGCAAAGGAGTACTGCCAGCATTGCCTTCATGGACAATAAGCACAACTAAGAGAGATAATTTTTCTGCTGCAGTGTTTCAGAGCATATTGTTTCTGACATTTGATCTGAGTGGAAGTTGCAAATTTCACTTTTTACTGTTCCAGATGTCTGAGCTTAGTTGTGGGAATGGTTTGGCAAATGGGATGGCAGAAGCCCAAACAGGAACACCTGCAACTACACTGCAAGTGTCAGTGCTGCCTGTAGGATACCCTGGAGAGGCACCCGGTGTGTGTCAAAAGAGCCTTTGGACTATTTTCCCAAAGACTTGGACGAGTTCTTCATCCTTATTCCTTAAATTTTAAACATATGCATATGAAAGCTAAAGAAAAGCCCACCTGATAGTCCCTCTGGCAGCAAGGTTATTCATCAATCAAACAGGGTAGGGAAGTGAGGAGTAGAGCAAACTACTCTTACACCTGCATTTCAAACATGCAGCTCTTAGGAGAGAGTTTTATTTTTCAGCTACCTCTGATTTCTTGACAGGAGCTCCTGGTCAGAAAGGACTGGACACTCTCAGTAAGGTACTGCCTCAGCACATTTTTAGCATTTCAATTGCTCAGGAAGGAACTGCAGCAGGAAAACTCCAGATTTGTGCTCGCTGCTTAGCTCAGACTGAAATGTTTTGGTCAGATATGGGTGTTTCTGTAGACAGCACAGTCACAGGCTTAACAGGAGGAGCATGAATTATGGGGCTCCAGATCCCCACTAACCAAGAAATTGTGCTTTCCTGCAGCCTCGGAGCCACAGCTGACACTGGGATATGCATTTGGCAGGATACAATTAATGTGCATACACGTGTGCATCCTCATGCTTTAGTTTCATGGAAATCCACAGGCTTTCAAATCTAAGGTATTGAGCATCAACCACTGCATTTACAGCTGTAAATCACCACAGTCTCAAAATGCCAAAGTTACCACTAAATCCTGCCGCAGTGGTGCCCACCCGCCCTGCCGGAACTCCTGCCCAGTTGCTGGGGAAATGACCTGAAACACTAAACGGCCCTGGCTCCTTCAAGGCAAGGCACTCACATGCTTACTGTTCTTGCCTTTCTTCATTTACATTCACTAATTGGAAGTTAATTTGTTCCCAGAGGCAGGCAAATATTTTTAAACCAAAAATCACTACTTTTTCCAAACCTCGTGTTGAAAAGCAACTTAGTGCTTTTCCTAGTGCACAGTCCTAGGAGCACCTCAGGTGTGGTAACACCGCGGTTCCTCTTTCACCTCTATCCTATTTGTGTTTAACACAGAGATTATTGGTCTGTTCACCAGTCAGCTTGCTTTGACTAACAAGATAGACTAGTTCAACAAAGATTTACACTGAAAATTCTTATCACTTCTGTCCAACCAAGTTAAGCACAGCCCAGATTTTTATTTTATCTATTTTTTATAATTTCCTCTGTCAGCTTTGTATTTTTAACAATACACAGGTAACAGTACAGAAAGTACAAATCAAGCCTGACACTTTGGGGAAAAAAAATCACATACTGGAAAACTTGACATAGAATCCAGTGGTGTGAAAAATCTTAGATATTTGTTGTTTCCAATTCAGACATTCTTCATTTAGACCAGAATAACAGACATCCTTAGTGTACCTTACTGCTGGTGACTGTTTAGGAGCTAGGTGCTCTCACAGCATGGTACTCTTCATGTGCACAGTAATGAAAGTTCACTATTGATTTTTCTGTAGCTGCTTGTAACTATTATAGTTGATACATCAATAGAAAAGGAAAGCACAATGTTTCACAGGAGGCAGAAAATCAGAGAATACATGATGCTGTGACAGTAAATCATGGCATAATCTCAAGAATTGATAGATGGTTACTGCTAACTTGAAACCCATGGCTTTCTCTGAAAAGACTAACCTATAATCGTCCAATATGTTCTTACAGACTGACTGCCCATAATAGTGGTAAAGGACACAACACAATGTTTCATTTCCAGAATAACGGTTTCCACAAACCAGGTTGTTGTGGTGGAATTCGTTTTGTGTGTTACCACAGAGGAGGGAGAAAGAGTGTTTGGAATGCCATTTAGACTAATAGTTACAGGTTGTAGGAAAAAGACAATTTTATTTATTTTTTTTTCAGAAAAGAGCACAGAAAGGTTTTGTTTAAAAAATAAAAGAGGAAGAGAAGTTTTCATTAATTTTTAACTTGCAAAAGTCTGCAGTTAGTTGAAAAGGAAATGCAAAAGAGCTGATTATTCTTGAGATCAAAATATTGGAGGTGTTTTGTCAAGAAAGGCAAATGCAGAGAGAAAGTACATTTACTGTAGCTGTTTCCAGTTCCACAGCATCCTGAAAGGGAGCCAAAGGCACGTAAGTAATGAAAGCTCTTTTAAGTGTCTGCTTCTCTCTGCTGCATTTTTGAGGGGCACAACAATCTCTGAATTTTACAGTATGCCTAGTGAATTTTTAACAGGAAAGTTCTTAATTGCTTTGTTCCCTCTTTACTCCCTGGCTCATCTCTGGTAGCTTCATCTATGGTTTTAATTAATTGTGAGGGTATTTTTTTCCTGTCTCAGAACAGAAAAGGAGGAAGCACTGCCGGTAAGAGGTGGCCAGCTGGAGCTCAGTGTGCAGTCAGGATGACACTGCTCCCACAGTAACCTCTCACAGTGCTCCTCTCTGGAAGATATTCCCATTGTGCAGCATTGTTTTCCAGCACTTCTTTAGGGCATGTGAGTTTGATACCTGCCCTTTTCAACTTTGCTGCTGACTCCATTCCCTAAAGACAAATGTGTCCCAAATAGGATGCTCCTAGAGAAGAGGAAAGAACTTTCTCAATCTACCACCCATCCAACCTGCCTCAACCAGGCTTGAGGAACATTTGTCCTGCTTAGATGGTAGGTTTCCCCCTGGTGAAGGACTGGGTAGTGTCGTCTATCTTGTCCCAAGCAGTTTGCTGATCTCTGTTACAATTTTTGGTGTTGGGGAGGAAAGATGCTGTTGTAGTCTCCTTCCCCATTCTGATGTTGAAATATTTCTCTTTGCTGAGATAAGACTTTCCTTCACTTGGCAAGCAGAGGTGTTATGTAATATATTTATAATATACATCAAACCCTCCCAGTAATGAAGATGATATTAAATGTAGGATTTTCCCCTAATAATCTTTGAATAACCTTATAAAGAAGACTCTTATACTGCCCTTAGGATGATGTATAAATTAAATTTTTGCAAGCCACATGGGCTGTTTTGGTGTTTACTCTTTCAGTTTTTCCCATGCTAAATGGCTCTGCACAGGACCAGGGCAATACTAGGAACTCCTGCTCTGAAAGGTTCATCCAATCTTAGTAGCAGCATTGCTACCAGAACCTAAGGAATTGCAATTTTCATCCCCCACTCCTTTCCTGCCAGCAGAAATCATTTGAGACACACTCCAAGCCACGAGCTTGGGATAGAGTGTTCCTGCACAGTTCCCTTCTGTCTCCCAATTCAAGATCCCAGCTCTATTCAAGGCTGGGCCATAAAGTTTGTTTCTGGATTTTCCTTCATTGTTTCATTCCTGTTTGCTTCTGTTTCCTCCCTTTCCACCTCTGGCTTGACTTTGGTCACAGTTCCATGGTTTCTCTTTCCTTCCTGGCCTTTCCCCCCTATTTTCATGACTCCTGTCTCAAGACTTCCATTCTTTCTCTGTTCCTCTGATCCACACCACTGCTGTCCCTTGTTTTCATCAATCATTCGTGATTCCTGATCTGCCCAGATACCATCTTCTCTGCCACTCTTCTCCCATCCCTCTTGCAGATCCCTCTTTTCACCCGTGATTTCTTTTCATTTTTCCTTTACAGCATTTCCTCTCTCTATTTTAATTCCCGTGTTCCTTTGGAGTATTTCACCTCTCTATTTTAATTCCCTCAGAGACAGACATTGCTTTTGTTTCTCATTCAGTGCTCAATCTTGCACAAGCAGCAAAGGGGTAGGAGAAAGAGGGAAATTTGCCATAGTCTACAGTGCACCTCCAGTAAATGGCCAATATTACCCATGTATAAACTTTAAGGTAAGAGCCTCTTCAATGTGTTTTTTTAACTAGAAATACATGAGGCAGTTTGCAGTCTACGTATTCTGGTTTTAAAAGTATTTAATAAGTTGTCTGTTACTACTGCAAAGTTAATCTCATTCAGTGAAACATTTAAGAATATGTTCAAATTAAGACTATAGGGTAGTATTACTGGCACCAAGATTTAGGATATTCATTCAGTTTTCTGTATTTTAATATACAACCATTTATTCCCATGTGATGCTGAGTACTTGACTAACAAAAGTAGTTACTGATGTTAAAGATTCCTGCCAACAGCAGCTAAAGAAAAATTTATGTAATACTGTATTTTCTTTGTTAACTAGAAACTTGCAACTTAAATATCTAAAAATGTTAAGGAATTGAAAAAGTATTCCAGAAGTAGTGACACCTATAAATGTGGGTTACATGCAGGTAATTTTTCCCCCTTACAGGAGGTGTTTAAAAGCTGTCCTTACTAGTATTCTAGAAACATAAGAGGGAAAAAGTGCAGAGCACACTGATTGGGTTATTCTGAAATCCCCACTGTCTCCACACAAAGGCAACAGTACAGAATACAAATATTGCTTGATACCCATGTTTCTAATTACTTGCAAGATTTGTATCTAACAAATATATGACCTAATTTTCTCTCAAGCATCTAATCCTATTGTTATTTCAAAACCTTGTTAAATATGCATTTTAGAAAAAAAAGGACATGAAAAGGAAAAGTACTCGCTGAAGATGGTTAATCTTTTTTCCATGGCTTGCAGCTGTCAGACAAGCAGACAACATAACCAAGTAATGAACAGATTGAATCAAATTCATGCCTCCAATAATGCCATTGTACTCAAGTTACATGAGGTATGAATTTGCAGCATTCATTGTATTTAATGAAATAAAATCAGGACAAATCAACAGCAATTATTAACTTTCCTCTATAATTTAGTGTAGTTTATTCAAAAAACTCAGTCAGCCATAAAACAGAAGGCTTTCTCTGGGATTCCTGGAAGAATTTTATCATTCACTACTCCTACATGCAGGGCTGAGATGAATGATTAAAATTTTACTTAATGAAAAATATTGTTTTAATTCTAACTTGTTCCTCATAGCTTCAGCATTGTATTTTTTCCCTTTTATATTGTGTGCTTTTTTCCCCAAAACCATTGATTGTCAATTTCATTAAGACAGATACCTGGAAGATAGGCACTGTCCTACTTTTTTTCATAGTGCCTGCACTTGTGTGCAGCCTGCATAGGAGGATGGACTAAAACCTGTCAGCTCACTGAAATAGTGTTCTCAGAAGCAAAACATTGTTTATCAAAGTCATCACTCTATATATCGTTTAGCATCTATAAGAAATTTAAGGATCAATTTTTAATTGTTTGGCTTTGCTGTGGGTTTTGACAGGTAATAGAAATGAATATGCCTCTGTTTTTGTTTTTCCATAAAGAAATAAAAGCCAGGGCAAAAAAAAATCCCCACTTTTTCTTGCATGTGCTAAATACACTACTAAAATAGTCCCTCAAAAGATGAATTGTCAAATTCCTTTTCAAAGTTTTAGACCCTGAAAATGCAGCAAGGAACTACTTTCATACTAAGACATTTATAAAGGAAATGATCAAATTTTCTTAAAATTTAATCAAGATATTTTAGATCAGATTCCTTTTAAAATGGTGTTTGTTATAAAATCTGTAGGTATTTCAAACTGTCTTGTTCCAATCTAAAGTATCTTTAATACTCTGGATTTTACCACTGTTTACAAAGATAGATAACTATTTCTTTTGTTTACCAGAGATTACATAGTTGAGATATTATTTCAGAGACTTCAAAGTAATGGAGTGAGAAGCAGAATTAGAGACAAAAGGGCTGATTTCTCTGTTGAGCAATGCTTCATCCATGAAAGGAGAACGTCCCTCATGAGATTATTCTGAAATGAGGTTTTGTCCATATTCATTTGCTTTACTTTCCCAGAGGGTTAAAGTAGAAATGTGGAATAGCTCTTCTAGTGGCAGAGTGGAGTAGCCTGGCTGCTTTGCCTGAGAGCCAGAGAAGAGTTAAATGTTTCAGGAGCAAACTGGCTGTTTAACTGTTCTGCTGGCCCTCATCATCTCTAGTAAGAGATGGATCCCTGGTTTCCAAGGCACTGTGGAACACACAGCAGTGAGGGACTATGCAGGATTGCTGGTAACTGTTCACATTAAAAGTTACCAAATTTGAATTTTTCAAATGCAGAAATATTTGTAAAACCTGAAATTAGAAGGCATAATAAATTTCAAATTCTTCACTACTTAGGGCAAGAAAGGATCCCTATAATCATCACTGTTACCTCTTTCAGTCTTCTGCTCACTGCAAGCCATGAGTTTCTATCCAGTGGTTGGCATCAAATCTGTAACTTTTGACTGAGCTATATCATAATAATTTAGAGAAGTGCCATCTTGACTTCAGATTTAAAGAAGCAGAGCTTTCATTGTAACCAGAGATGAGATCTTCCAAAAGTGATCCTCGCCTTTAAATTTTTTGTATTTTTAATGCAGTTTATCCCAAACTGATATTACAGAGCTAATCCTGCAAATGTATTCTCACTGACTTCCATGGGATGTGCACAGGGGACATTGCTGAGTTCATTAAATTTTTAACAGATACCTTGTTGCTTCAGCAGATCACATCTCAGTGACCAGAGCATTTCATCCTTTGGCACTGGCAAACGTTGCTGCCAAGGCTCCCTTCCTATCTCATTGCTTCCCTGTCTTGGCAACTTTCCTTTCCCTGCTGCATTCACTTTCAAGGCCTTGTGGCTGTTCCTGCCTTACCTGTCATCAGTCATTCAGTGTGACAAGATTGTCTCCTGCCCCAGACTTGCCCTGAATGCCATCTCCATTTCCCACCCACCGCCTTTCCAGACCAAGTCCTTTTCCACTTTCTCCTTTCTGTCTCTCACACTTAATATGCCAGATCTATTTATCCACCTTCTTCGTTCTCTTTCAAAACTTTCTGTAGTGACATCTGAGGGAAGCCTGGGCTGGGTGTGCTGGGACTGTGCCTGTGATCCCTGCATTGTCTGCGAGTCAACACCTGTTTGAGATTGTGTACTTTAAAGGAGCATTTATAAATGTCACCTGCTGTTAAGGATTCCTTGTCATAAAATTAGGAAGTGTTCCTATTGATAAGTTTGTCATAGAAAGGATTATCCTAGCTAGATGTCTTGTTCCCTATTTTTTGGGTTCACACCCAGGCACTCTCCATATGAGACAGTGATTTCAAAAAGTCTGTTTGAAATGCTGCAAAAAACCAATCAAGAATCCAAAGGAGCAATTTTTTTTGGTCAGAAATTGGTATGTGGAAAAAGGTACTTATATAAATCTTGATTTTATCTATTAGTTAGCTGTCAGCTAATAATAAATTATTTTTAGTTCCTCCCTTGTTATAAATACATATTGATTAGTTTTAAACTCTGAACTTCAGAATGAGTTATATCTGGTCATTGCTAAACTGCTCTCTTCACTAAGAAAAATATCCCCAACACCGATTGTACTGCACTTAATTAAGACACGCATCAGCTTTATGTACCTTTATTTGCTTCTGCCAAGTCTTTCTGGTATAAATATTGAGCAGTTGTGTCTCTTGAATACTAATCGATCCTTCCTAGATTCCAAATGATTACATAAAGTTTAGGAAGTGTTTCTTTGCCAGTGTTAGCCTCCAGTGCATACTCTGGTTGGACATTAGGGTTGAGACAGCCTGAGTCAGACAGGTATACAGTAAGTATTTTTCTAAATTCAGATGTGGGGAAGCCTAAAAGCTGTGCCAGAGTGCTCTCCAGAATGCCTCAACTGCAGGGTTGCTGGTGTTTATCAGGTGTGATTGTACAGGCATCCTTGGGTAACAGAATGGATGAATCTAAGAAAACTGCCAGTGGTTAAAATAAAACCACCTTGTTATGACAGCCCGGCTAAACATGTGTATTATAAATAACACACATATACAAAGACCTATAAAATAATTGTATATTTACAAACTCCCAAAAGTAAAAACAGCGAGCAGTGACTACTTTGATGAAGGCATTAAACCCTAAGTACTGTTTGTCCCTTTGAGTGAGAAGTGGACACATTTGTAATGACAAGTCCATGCCTGGGTAAGATCTCCATTAGTGACTTGCACTGACTTGCCAAGGAAGGCTGTCATGTCATGCTTCTCACTTCAAATTCACTGCACCTACTTTATCTGCAATCAAGATCTACATGCAAAATTTGCTAGGTTATATCTTTGTATCTGTAGTACACTTAGTTATCTATAATCCTGCATGAATTGTTTCTTACCTAATTTTCTGGTCTTCTTTCCTGTTTTCCTTTTGTTTTGATCAAACCTCCTGCCTCACTAATTCCTTCATTTCATTCTCCTGTTATATTTTGTTAGCTCTTAACTATCATAATTAGTCCAAAAATTTAGTCAGCCTTCCCTGTTATATTACCTGCAGCTGATGCTTATCCTCTTATTTTCCTGTCTGCATATGTATGATATTAAACCCTCAGCAAAAGTTATGAAACTGAAAGTATTGACAGCCTCATATTTCATCATAGTTTGCTGCTGCATTTTTTTATCTTTTCTGTGTATTTAGACTGTAAGTTCCCCGAGGCAGAGATTTTGCTGCTCTGTAAATCTAATAGAACAATGATGTTACATAAAGTACATTAAAAAGTGCAATAGCTATTTTTTTTAGTTGCAGATTGTTGTGTAACTGCATTGATGTGAGTTACTGCAGCAGGTGAAATGGAGCACGGGCAGGCTTTGTGCTGATGCTCCCTGAGTGCACGTTTGAAGGGAACACCTTCTAGTCTTGTGAGTGCTGGGGGTAGAGTCTGCCTTGAATATGCTTCATTTCAGCCTTTTTCATCTGCATTAGGATCTTAACAGGCACATTTATTTTCCATATATGAAAATGATGGGGCCTAGGTCTTAAATACCTCCTCCCATCTCAGCTCTGACATTTTACAGAGACTAAAAGCAAGGAAAGATTTCTTTTCTAATATTCCCCTTAACATGCTAATATTCCTTTCATTTTAACAGAAATGAGAATAGAGTGTTGCAGATCTAGATGAATTTCTGCTGAATCTTCTCTTTAAGTAAGACTGTGGTTTGTTCAAAAACTGAGTTCTTTTTTGCTAGGATTTTTTCCTGTTGCTTAAGCAAGATCCCATTGTTGGATGTCCACCACAATTAAATGTTTATTATTTTACTGGACCCTCCTGTCTCATGTTAAGTGGGATGTGAGATCAATAGTAACTGCAATTATTTGTCTATTGATAAAGCATTCATTTCTCATAGGAAGTACATTTGTCTGTGTCCTGACAGTGATAATGGAGCAGTACCAGTCAGATGCTCCCTAGCCCAGCATTTAGCTCCACAGCCGACAAGTGCCTGGACGTGGGTCAAATGATGTCTAACTTCTTCCTGCTGGCATTTCACTTTACAAACTGCTCTGATGGGACTTTGAAAAATCATCCTTGCTGAGTTCACATAATAAAAACTAGCAGGACAAATGGGAAGTTTTTGTAAAGAGAAAACAACGGCTGATTTCAGGTTAAATGACCAGTCTGTAAAGCTACTGGATGGTAAAATGAAGATGACAGAAAATAACCCATTTAAGGCACTCATTTGGTTCTTCAAGCATCATTTAAATTCAGTCAGTTGTAAAATTTAATTGATGAAAATTTCTTTTGAATTTTGTTTTGTGATAGGAAGCAAATTTAGACTCCAATAAAAAAGTGAAAATCTCTTGGCTTTAGTGACATCAAAATTGCGTCTCCCAGTGGAGCATATGAATCTATTTCACCCCCAGAATTAGACAATTCAACAGCACATGTGGGGTGATCTCTTCGCTTTTGTTTATTTGTTTTATTTCTAATTCTGATTTGTGACAAGGAGAGAAAGGAGTTTCCAAACTAATGTCAAATGTGGTAATGAAAATTCAAAGAGCTTGATAAATTGACACATTTGCTTTTTCTATCATGATTCAAGCCAGCAGTTATTAAAGACAAATCATTTGTATTTAGTTTTTTGGCCTACTTTTTGATAATGTATACTGTGGGCTGTACTCGTTATATGCTATAGAAAAATTAAGTGTATTTTTACTCTGAGATTAGGGTAAAGAAGTCACATTATCCTCAATTTAGCCAACTTTCAGAAAGCTAGAAATGTTTATTGTATTTAGTAGTAAATCTGAAAAACAATTAGAGAACTGTGTGATCTCACATGTTTGCATTCCATGTGTTGGACATGAGCTCATTGAGTTGTGTTAAAAGTAGGTTTAACACTCAAGTCAGTCAAGGATTTCTTTATTTTTTCCCAATTTTTCAATTTTTGCCTGGCCACTAAATTTCCATCAGTGGTGTGACTACAGTTGCTGGATTATTGTATCCATGTTGGTTCTTCTTCATTGGAGGAAACCTGTCAAATGCGACTAAGAAGTCGAGAAATCCATACTTGCATATCTCCTGAGCTGCTGGGGTTTTTTTTTTTTAATGCACTTATCTTTAGATTGGGAAAAAAATTGGCGGACATACCTGAGTTAAATTGTGGTTTGACATATTGATTATCTTCACTCCCTAAGGTGGAATTAAGAGGAGAATATCTTTATATGTGAAATCACAGAAACTATGCCCCAGAAAACAGACATGTTTTGGGGTTTGCAAATATAATGTAAATACCCGTCAAAGAAGGGTTGGCAAGGGGAACTGCAATGAGAGACTTTTATGTACAGAGAGGTAAGAACTACCTACCTGTAAAGACATTTGCTTTTTACAACTGAGAGAGGGAATTTAAAAACTATGTAGCTCTACATATTTAAATATTCTATAGCACTGAACTAAAGAGACATCACACTTAAGAGACTATTTTCCAAACTCTTCTGGCTTATTGATTAACTGCTGAGTCAAGTGTACCATTATGTAGTTGGCAGTATTGGTCAGAGGGTCCCAGCCAGAGCAGGTGGCCCTGCAGAAAGGACCTGAGCTCCTGTGCCTGGGCTCCCACTCACCGAGGAGGAGTTGTGCACTGCCAGTCACAACAGCTACACTTAATCTGCATCTGGCTAAGCCTCAGCAGCATCTTCTTTAATGCTGCCAAAAATCAAAAGGATTTTCCTGTATAAACCCCTTGGAACTCCTTGCAAGTAGATAATGAACAATTACCTCTTTCATTTAAAATCCAGCAAGCAAAACTGATGTAGTTTAATTCTATTTTGAAAAATCATTCTAAGTGCTTTGGGTTTTGAACATGGTTTTGCTGTTAGTTTACTAAGATAATCACTTCTGAAATGTTAAGAAAAAAGGCAGAGACTAAATTCTTTGCCCTAAAGGAGATTGCTGTCTTGTGGAGAGACAGACAGGACGGTACAGCCATGAATAACAAACAGCTTTCCAAGGCAGTCTCATATCTATACAGTTATAAAAAACCAAACAACCACTTCTCAATAAATTAATTCTGTGGATTATTGACTTCATATTGCCTTTGAGTGGCTTTATAGTAGACGTTTATTTTTCAATCAAGCTCTGGACTAAAGAACAATAGTAAAAGGTTTCATTGGCTCGGTTAACATTAGTATGAACATCCTCAGAAATGTGAAAAGCTGTATCTTGAAGCACTTTTTATCCCATTAAACATTACAGGGCCAGGTTGTCAACAGCTGAGGTTTTTGAAATATTTTTTTTTTATTAAGTAATACATTATTGGCATTAGGACCAGTTTTCTGTGGAGATGCCTAAGAGATGTAGATATGTGCTAAATGCACCTAGATACTTAGGTACAATAATTGCTCCCAGTTATTTATGTAAAATTTGTTGCTTAGCTAGTTCTGACAGCCCTGCTGAATGCCTACCAGCATTGTTAGACACTTCAATGTCTTCTAAACCTGACTTGCTCTTAGGCTCTGAGGTGTCTTATTAATTTCAGCTACACAATTAATTCGTTCTTTTGGGCACAATCTTCAGTGCTTAGCTGCAATAGGTGTCTGTGGTTTTCCTTTCAGTCTTGGCATAGGTCTCGTTAAATATTTGCCTCTGTCCTGGGGGTCAAGCAGTAACATCTTTGCATTTTACTCTTTGCAGAGTAGCATCTAGCTCTGGCTATTAGCAGATGGAATTCTGCAGTATGCTAAATAATGAACTAATTGATTTCAAAAGTGTTGGACCTGTTTCAGCTACATCACTTTTCCATGCAAGTGATGTGACTACAAGGTTCCTATTGGAGCAAAATTAGCTCATTTTATAGTAGCATAAATGAGAAAAAAACTGGGTAACCTGGCTTGGTACAAGTTTGCAGATTATTCCTGCCCAAGTGCTTCAGAAGTTGAGTACCTGGCAGCATTAAAAGAGCTAGAGGTGTGATAGTGATTCCTAAATCACTGCAAAGTACCAGAACAGCTGATGAAAATCATTAAATAAAAAGCCACCTAGATGTGAGAATTTTCCAAATGCACTTCATTTATTCAGCTAATTTAAAATGTTTCTGAACTGACATGAAATCTCTAAATATTTTATCAGAAGAAAGCTACAAGCTTTATTTGTGCCACTGTATAATTGAAAAACCTACTTATTAGGAATTGGGAAATATGAATTCTTGTTATCCATCAGATTAATTCATAAAACATAATTTCTGCAACAGATGGTTTGCTTTTGCTTCTCTGAATCTAAGATATTCAAGCAATGAAGCCCTGAATACAAAATGTTACAATAGTTACCAAGGAAATCCATCATCTCTTCCTAGGATTCAAAATGGACATACCTCAGAATGATTCATTCTGTTAGCATCATTCTAATTTCATTCTAATTTGTAAAATAATTACTTTCTATCTTCTGCATGTTCTGTCCCCTGTACCTCTGAAGTATTGGTCTTTTATGTTCCCTGCATTTAAAGGGAGCTTTATCTAAAATTTTCTCCAGCAGGTTCAAATTCTGTAACACCTAAGAGGGACATATTTAAGACTGTAGTTGAGATCTACAGTGTGATCAAAAGTGTCTCTTTTAGTCTATTTGCAATTGTATTACAATAATTTAGTTTTAGAATTTTATTCCTTTGCAGAATTTGTTTTAACTGAAAATGAAAGGAAAGCATTACTAAATGTCACCACTGCTGCTATCTTTCATTGTTTCCTTGGCTCACCTGCTCACTCTCTTTGTAGACATAACATCTTTTCAGTAAAACAGGAGGTTTTGTTATGGAGGTATGGCTGGGTCTGACCTTATTTATGTTTTTAAGTCTCTCCTTTCAACTGTCTGCCAGAAAAAGAAAAAAAATTCACTTGGGCAAAGTTCATTTAGACCAGCTTCACAACAAAGTGCAAACCTGAAGCAGAGGACAGGCAGAAAAATCTCTTTCCATGAAGTCAATAGGAATCCATCTCCCTAAGATCTTTTTTATTCTTGGCATGAGTGATTTTTCTCAGCTGATTTATTGGAGGGCACTGCTTTAACTAATTTGTCTTGCATAGGTATCTTTCCCATTCTGTCCTCTCCACTAGTACAAAACAATCTTCCCTTTAAAGGTTATTTCCTAGCCAGATCTGTCCTAAAGGTATTATCATTAATTTGCACTTTAGGAGTTCCTTTGACTTTTACAAAACTATGAGATACATTCCTGATTTATGGGTTACAGTGTGACAGCCATCATATGCAAAGAAGATTGTTTATACTTACCACAGACCCCTTTGAATAAGAGGGAAATTTCAACCGTATCCCCACTCCATGTGCTTTACATAACTGTATTCAACATCACAGAAGAACGTGGCAATCTGTATTTTCCACTGTTCTCTAGGATGTCTAATAGAATTTAATCCTTGTTCTGGAAAACTCAGTATTCACATACCAAAATACAGAAGATTTATAATAGTCCATTAAATTTGTGGGTTTTAGGAGTAATTTGCAAGGAAGCACACTTTTAATCCTTAAACATAATTTCCTTTCAACTGATAATTTAAAAATTATCCTCAGATTACTGTGAACCTCATTAAACATATTTCAAAATCAGTGTTTCACGAGAAATTGAAGTAAAGCAAGATATTTTCAATGTTTTTAGAAAAACAATAAGTATGAAGATTGGAGTGTACCTACCTAAACTAAACAGCACCAGGAATTTGAGACAGACAAATTCTCGTAGGTCAAACTGCAGCGAACGAAGCTTTGCTACCAGTTCTTGTGCATGGCTCATAAGATTGTTGAGGGTGGCTCCAGCTTGGGATGCTATTACGGAATAATCCACCTGTAAAAGAGAATTGCATTCCTATCTGGTTGTGACGCCCACACTTTAGGATGTTTCAAGCAATAATATACAACCAGGATACTCCTGGATACAGAAATCACTCTTCATTTAATGCTGTTATCAAGTCGAGATGATTTTATATATAAACCAATTTTAACCCAATGGTATATATTGAAAATAACTATCTTAATGGTACGTGACATCACTGTGAGTGCTGGTTTGTCTGTATTAGCTTTTTCAGAAGCTTTAAATGCAAGATCTGCTTATGACACTGGTAGCTGTTCATGTCTCAGTTTGTTTTGTTCATTTGGTGTCTCCTGTTCTCATTGTAATCGCATGATCCTGCGAAGAACGACTGATGGAGTGAGCAGTGAGCTTCGTGCCTACCCTATCTGTATTGCTCCAAAGGGATACAACAATATTCATGGGAAACAGTCCTGTGTCCAGAACTTGGCCAGAAACATCTATTCAGGCCCAGAAACGTCGGTGTATTCCCACAGGAAACAGAGGTATTGTGCGGGTGGTTGCTGTTCTCCTCAGCTACAAAAAATCCCTGTGTTTGTTGGAGTTGCTTGGAACTCGCTTGTTCTGGCAAGTGCTGCCCTGCGGGGAAGGAGGGGTGGCAGGTGTGTGAGAGCCCAGCTGCCCTCGCACTGTTCCCAGCAGCACACAGAGCTCCTTCCCCTGGGCTGGGAGGACAAGTGCTGCTGCTCTGGGGTCTGCTGCCCTGCTCATGCTGCCCCTTGCTCTTGGGGCAGGCTGAGCTGCCTGGGAGCTTTCCTTGCATACAGAGATCCAACGGAAAGTTCGAGTTAATACACTTATTAAAAAAT
This sequence comes from Bombycilla garrulus, assembly GCA_013400315.1. Classification (NCBI taxonomy): domain Eukaryota; kingdom Metazoa; phylum Chordata; class Aves; order Passeriformes; family Bombycillidae; genus Bombycilla; species Bombycilla garrulus. Next base: position 190,664 of record VXBU01016433.1, read on the forward strand.
GGAATATTCACAAGCACAGGATACTGAAGGTCTGTCATTGCTGACTCACCCTTGGGTGATCCTTGAACCTTGGGCAACCTCCCCAAGGCCAGCATGCTGAAACTGTTCTGGCTGAGATGAGATGGGTCAGTGAGACATTTTCAAAATGCTCTTAATATTACCAACACCTTTCTCTTGTAGGAGCCTCCAGAACAACAGAGAAATTGCTAATCGTACTTGATCTAAGTCTGGCTGTAAATTAACACTGAACGCACTGGTAAGTGCTTGCTTTGGATTAGTCATTTTTTTAATGGTATCAGTGCTCTCAGCCCATCTCTAAGGTTTCCCATAATAAAGTAGTAAGAACGGAGATGTATCACCACAGGAAACAAACCAATACTGCAAAAATTTGTTTTTCCAGGCTTGGATCCCTTAAAATCTGGTTTGTTTGTTTTTTTTATGTTAAGGAACGTGTATTTTGATTTTAAAAAAACAAAAAACCTTGAAATGCTTTTAACCTGATAGAATTTCAGCAAGGAAAGATAGAAAGATAACTAAAAGAAACTAACATTAACTTTTCCTGGTAATGACCTTAATATAATCAATGAGTTACTGACTTTTAATAAGAGATTTCATTTATATGTACTCTTTTTGCTCCCTATAAACTGACTGGAGGCAACTGTACATGAAAAATGAGGCTACACTTTTTGAATGGAGATTAAGAATAACAACACTTTGCAGTGTTGGAGCCATTAGAGTGGAGTTCATGCTTCAATTAAATCAATGGATTATGCTGAAGTATCCTGTGAGATAGGTTTTATTGCTCTCTTTTACACCTGAATTTTTTTTATATTGAGATGAAAATTTCTTACTCAGGGCCAAAGAAATCTGTGGCACAACTACGATCTGATCTTTGGAAACCCCAGCCTATCCATCTTTCAAAAACTGCTTTCTAGTTCATCTCTTATTTATCATTCTTTCTATAGATGCATTTATGCGTATTCCTTTATGTATTTATACTTACATAAATAATAAGAAAACTGAAGTAACGTACCTGAAATAATTTTTACTCAAAGATCAGTTTAATGTGGTGGCATGGTTCAACTACTTTGTATTGAGAAACTGATCGCATACAAATATGAAATTTCATAACTTTATTTCTCCTGTTTAATTGCTAAGAGGGGGAAAAAGAGCTCAAAATCCCTTACTGAGCTCCCAATTTGTGGGGAAAATATGCTGCTCACTTCATAATAAGAAGTTAAGATGTCTGAATATCAAGAATATCAGTGGCCTTAGTGCGGCGATTATGCCATAACGGAAAAACCCAGAAGATGCCTGGATCTCCCAGCATCCCTCTGCTGGAGAGCTCTCAGGCAACCTGCTCCTCTTTCAGGTGCATTTAATATTTGCAGCACCAGCAAATTTGTCTGGGAGGCAAGTCCTCATCTGCCACTCACCAGGAACAGGCTGTATTAAATTTTTATATTTATTGACATTTCATTACCATAATTGACTGCAGTTGGTTCTCTAGTAGAAGGCACGGGGCTGCCTCCTAAGCAGGAGAATTGGTCCCCTGAGTAGGATTTGCAATTAAAAACAACGCAGAATGGATTTTTTTTTTAATTGTGTAAATATGATGAGTTGAATTTTCAGCTTTAACTAGAGAATAGTAGGTGTGCAGAAGGCTTTTTTCAAGAGTGAGCAAAATTATGAGTCAGTGGAAAGACGACCCCCAAAGGTGTCAATCAGTTTATACAAAAGCAACTGTGCATGAAAAAGCCTCAGTTAATGTCTATTCTGAAAAAGTGGTCACATTAAAGACTACATGTTCTGCTTGCTTGGTCCTTTATGCAGAAATTGATACTAATATAATTATTAATTCCTTTACCTTCCAGTTCATTATTAAAAGCACTTTTAAAAGACAAAGATTAAACCAGCTTGGATTTTGTGCAAAATGCTTAATTGCATAGTGAGGTCTTAGCACTTACTCTTCTATTGTACATTTTACTTCATACTGTATATTGATATCATTTAGTAAAATCAAATCAATGACTAAAATATTCTTGCATCCCAATTAATGCCATTCTATTTCACATTGATTTTGATGTTGAGGATGTCGTCTGGCATTTTTGAAAACAGCAGTTTTGTCAGAGCTTTCACATATCCTAATTTGGAAGGAAAACAATGGGCTGAAGTTATGGCTGTACAAACAGAAGTGTGAATTCCTCCTGTACCCTGGGCTAAATAAATGCTGTGGCTGAAGGCCAAAACTAAAGGGAGCACCTGTGGTTTTTTTTGTTTTGCAAATGGTGTTTTGTGGTAATTAAAGATTTTTGAAGAAAAATCCCTGGTTTTACTGGGTCAAGATAGTAATTTTTCTGGTGGAAAAATTCATGTGGTTCTGGTATCAACTCTTCTCTATGCTCACAGAACAGTCTAACACTTCATGGTATAATTAAGTTCCTTTTTTCTTCTAAAATTCAGGAGTGTTTGATTTCTAGAATATGACTGTGGTATCATGGGGGAATAGTGTGTGGATCTGCACTATCCCTTTCAATGCTTCAGCAAGCTTGAAACAGTCTCCAGAATATGATCAGAGTGATTTTACTTGTTGATGGTGTTGCCAGGCACTGACTATCCCCGAATAGCATTCCCTTCAGCCAGACAGGAATAAAGTCTCTGCTGTGGCTCTGTTCAGTATAATCTAGCAGACTAAGGCAGTTCAAGTTAATGAAGGATTGATTTCATATTGGATTTAGTAAATTAGACTACTGTGAGTTTGGGGTCTGAAGGCAGAGGCAGTGGGTGCAGCAAAGGGAGCGTTCTGCTCCTCCTGCTCTGTGGGGTGCAACCCTGGCCAGCACCTCTGGCTGCTGGGGGGCTGCTCCCCCAGCACTCCCTCCTTGGCTACAAACAGCACTGAAAGCAGGGCTGGCCCACACTGACCTGCCCTGGAGCTCTGAGCCCTGACCCTGCTCCAGTGGATGCTCAGTGGGTGCATGAGTCTCGTCTCAGAAGCACGCATTCAGTCTATAGCAAACAAGCTCATTCACTGTTGCTACCTTTCCGCTGTTTCTGAGGTACAGGTTTCAGTGGAAACTGCAGTGGTTATAAAACTAATTTTGAGCTTTTCTTATAATTCTTTCATTAAAAACAGCCTTTCTGCTACATTTCAAAGCAAATAAAGATAGAAAACACTTTGAAGAGGCACGTACGTGCAAAAATTGAGGAGGTTTCAGAATGGACAAAACCCACATACCTGCTGGTTATCAGGTTCAGATATATTAATTAAAATTGTGTTGACTTATGCTGCATAAGATGCTTGTCATTTTAATGTGAGACACAATAATAGAAGATAATGAATTAAGTTGCCAGTGGCCCTTTCCCCTAGGATGATGTTATGGTGCTTGATAATTAACTATAATATGCAAATAGTAGCACTGCAAAGTACTGCAGAGTACAATAGAATCCATCTCCTTACCAAAGTGTTATAATGTACTTTTGTGTGTCCTTTTTTTTTTTTAATTTTTTTTATATTGAGATGATACGAAATCATTGCTGAGTTTAATATTCAGTAAAGTTCATCAGAAGACAGAGAATCAGTGGAAAAAATTTTGTGATTGTCTGCATAGCATCTCGCGATCCTGTGCTAACTCAAACTGCTTCTTCAGGAGCTTTGAACCATGTAAGTTCATTCCCCCTTAAAACCCTCCTATTTTACACAAATTTACTGCTCTACTGTTTTAAATCCTTTCCCATCAATGAGTAGTCAAGACTGGATGTGCTCACTTTGGATCCCATCACTATCACTGCTCCACCAGGCAGTTGAGACTGGCTCATGTGATGCTTTCTTCAAACTGAGCTTCTGAAAAACTTGTCTTTCATGCTGGGCAAGCTTAAAATCAGCTATGGGATTTTACATGAGTTTATGCTGACAGATTAGTGCACTGGTTTGGAGGACTAACAGGCTTGAGGAAATGCTGTCAGACTCTAGACAAATAACTTTTGTTTTAATTATGGGAGCCATGTGTACAAAATGCAAAAGAAATGTGTTTCCCATGAAGACAACAGAGTTAGCATGTGGGAAATGGAAGAGTTCTGGAGTGCAAGGATTCATGTCAGGTTCTCTTTCCATGAACTTTTACTGGGACTGGGATTTTAGACTTAAAAGCATTGTGCTATGATGGTTTCATGGCAACACAGCAAAGCACATGTGAATTGGGATCAGGTTGTTCATAGGTATGTCTGTAGCTACTTGAAAGGCTCAAAATTTGTAACAAATATGTGGACAAACCTGAATTCAGGGCACCTCATGCTTATAACTGAATTTTGATGTGTTTTACCCAGTTTAACTGAGCACATCTAGTTCATTCCCAAGGAGCACCCAGCATAATATCTTCATATCTTCATAAGGCAAGAGGCTCTTTCAACAGCTAGCACAACCTTACTTTCCTTTAGGCAGAAAACAAAAGCAAATACTATACTGAATAGCACAATAATGATTGCTGGATCTCATTTGTATCCACCTTCAATAAATTCCTGTGTTTATTTGCTGATGTAAGGATTTCTAGATTTGGCCCTCAAATGCCAATACCTCTTTTGTGCCTAGTACAACTATGAAGCCTCACTGACTACAACACAAATCTAATGGGAAAAAGATAGTAATTTCCAAAAACAGAAGAAGTAATAGGTCTCCACTAGATTTACATGAGCGTTCTACACCTATGACTTGTGGATGTCCTTTGCAGTCACTCCTCTAACACTCTTGTACTTTTGTACTTCAGTGGTACTTCTGCAAGGGTGGCCTTTCTTGACAGCACCATTAAGATCTTGTGCTCTTTCTCTGGTGCTGTGCTTTAGAATACAAATCCAGGTGTAAAGATGCATTTGTGTGATGACTTCAACTAAATCAATAGTTTCAACAATCTCAAAAAAATCTGAGATTTAGAAACATTTTTGGATGGCCTTTTTAATTGGAAAGGCTTTGGTCAAGCTCAGCGGAGGGAATATTTGGCAACAATGAGTAGAGTGTAGGTATGAACAAAAGGAGCAGATGAGGCTACAATTCACGTGTCGTGCATTGACTGATGCAGGGAAATGCACGAGCAACGATATTCTGTGCAGAGATTCAGCATCTGCCTTATGTGTGCTGGGTCTTGGAAGCTGGCAGTATATTGCTTGTGTAGAAGATACTAGAGGAGAGTGCTCAAGTTAGAGGAATTAAAATTCTATAATTAGAAATGGTCTGTTAAAATTACATGCCACATGGCAAGCCTACAAAACTCAGCGTGTGGAGAGCATATTGGCAATGATTTACAATTAACCACCGCATTGCAAATCACTCCTTAGCTGTTTTCTATTATGAAATTTTGAGAGTTGTAAAATGCATTTGTGCTACTTTATTTCCTTTTGAAATGGTAATTGCTACTGCTGAGGGGCAGTACTTAGTGCAGAAAATGAAGTGTGCAGCACAGGGAGGAACTTGTTTCTGAGGAACTGCTGAGGAATTGTAATGATCTGAAAAAAGTGCTTTCTTGAAACACATACACACAAAAGAGCTTCATTTATGAAACCCTAAATAAATAACAAAATAAAGTAAAACACAATCTCTTTTTATACAAGGGCCAAAGCTTACTAGTTTGTTGCTGACTGCACTTTTTCCCCATCAAAGTGGAAACAGTGGATTGACACTGAGTAAAACCCATAAGCTGGTGGCTTGAGGGAAATGCAGATATATGGAAATGTGAATTGGAGTGCCCTAAAGTAATGGGTTTTGAGCCAGTGTGTTTGGAAATTATCAAGTGTTCTTCTAACTACTAGCCTGTTTTTGATACCTAGTACAGAAGTGACAGTGGTACCACCCTGGAGAACTGGATAAAGTTTGGCTTTTGTGTCTGAGGAACAGAAACTGTGCAGTCTAAGTGGAAGGAGCAGGTATGTTCTAATTAAGTGATGGTGAGTTCCTCCTTACAGCTTCCACCTTGATGGTGATTTGTAAAAAGGACTGTGTTTATGAGTAGCTTTTATGGAGGGATATATTAAGGAAAGCAAGGAGTGAGGCTTCTCAGGTCTTAAATTTGCTAACTTGTGACAATAAACTTGATCTCTCAGGTAATAAAAGTTGGCAATCTAGCTCAGGTCCTCAGTTTAAGGTTATTATCTTTGAAAGCCAGATGATTGACTGTAATTTTGCTCATAGGGCTTTGTTGTAGCAGAAATAAAAACATCTACAGCACTTTTCATCAGAAGTGTCAAAGTGCTTTCCACACCTTAATCAAGTAATTTATATGAAATGGTGGCAGTCTTTCCCTGTCTCTTCTGTGGGAACTGAAAGGATCAGGACAGTAATCAGGAAGTACGCAGGAGTGGTGCACTAGCAAAGACTCATAATGCTCAGGTCTAGGAGTGTGGCTTCCCAGAATTACTTCACAGCTTTTACAGAGGATAAAGACACAGTCGTAATTGTCCTTTCATAAATACATTTGAACAGATGTTGTGTCTCTAAGAGTGCAACAGTCTGAGTCAATGCTTCCAAAATGGTCCATCTCAACAGTTAGGAAAAGAGACAGTTGTATTGGATCAACCTGTCTGAAAAAGTAACTCACTACTCAGCAGGGATGGGCAGAAGCAGTGCACAGCAGCTGAAGCCAGGAATAGCTCAGGATGGGTAATGTAGAAGTACCATCCATGTCCATGTCCATGTCCAGTGCCATGGAGTGATAATGGTAAAAAAGGGTTCAGCTTTTACAAGGGATGTCGAATTGCTACTCTGAGATAAACCTGGAAAATGTGGGATTGCAGCTGGATTCAGATGGTGATTTTGTGGCAGCAAGCACAGACCAGGCTGAGGTTCTCAGTGCCACCTTTGCCTCAGATCTCCTGGGCTCTGTGCATTGCATCAGGGCTCGAGGAGGAGGAGAGTGATAAACACTGGGTGTAAGCTGGAAAAAAAACAAACAAACAAAAAGAGTTTGTAGGAGACTAAAGAAAGTCTTTCTCCCCATGGAGATTGCCAGGCACTGGTACTGGCTGCACACGGATATTTTGCAGTTTCCATTCTTGGATGCATTCAAAGCCCAGCTGGACAAAGCCCTGAGAAACCTGGTTTGAAGAGGGAGTTGGACTGGTGACCCCTTAAAATTCCTTCCAGCCTGGATTATCCTGTGATTTTAAGATTTGTAGCTCTGGCAATTCTAGATATTTTAAAACTTCTGCTTAGCTCACCCAGCCTTGTCCATGAAAATAAGTTTCTTCAAGGAATGATTTTTACCCATGAAAATAATTTAAAAAGATGCTGGTTTAAAGTAAATGCTTTTGATGCAGAAATGCCATACAAGTCATGTAGTGGCACAGCACTGGCACTGCTGCAACATGTCGACTACCAGCAGCCTTTGTGTGAAATGTGTGGCATGCACAGCCCAGCGGGGGCAGGCACCGGCTCCTGGAAGCAATCTGGTTTTTCACCGAGGATCCAGTGGGGCCAGAGCTGAGTGAAACTGGGACAAAACAGGGGCATTAGGGGAGATTTCAGAAACAACAGCCAGAGACTCTGCAATTCAGGTCTAGTTTCTCAAAGAGAATCTGTGATACATCCATGGGAGTATGTTCTGCAGCTGTAAGGAATTGTGAAATGGGAAAAAGGACTGGCTGTAGAGTTCTTGTTGCTGGTGTAGTGATAGCGCTCCTGCTCTCAGCCTAAGTGCAAAGAGGAAAGTAAAGAAGGTGATCAGAGACTCTGGGGGTGCTTGTACCCACTTCAAAATGACAAATTTTGGCATAGGAAAGGGAAATTGGATGTAGAGAAGGATGTATTAAAACTAGTTTACAAACATAGACAAAAATGAATGCAATCATTCCAATATAGCCAGGTTTTAACCTAGTTGGAGACTGTCTGGAAAGGCTCAGCTTCCCAGTCCAGCGGCTGATTTGCAGGCAGTACATTTAATAAGCATCCTGCTACCTGTTGTCCAACAGTGAAGAAACGCTCTGCTTTGCCTTGAGATCATGTACAGCTGGGGTTTTTATTTTCAAGAAAAGATAAAAGTGGCTAATGAGGTAAAAATTATTACTGTGGGAAAATGGGGACAATGGCTAGAATTTAAGGGTAGTTAGATGCCTCTAATGATTTCAGTGGGACTTAGGCACTCAGTACCTTTAAAACACTGCTAATCACATAACAAAGGAGACACTTAATTTAGCATTTCTCTCAGGAGCAGAAACTTGTCAATATACTTATAGCTTTATAAACAAGCATCCTGTGTGGTAAATGAAATAATTTCCAGTAAAATTGTCTATCTTGCAGTGCATAAAATGGAAAGGCAACCTGTCATTTTCTCAGTGGCACCAATATAAATCAAGAGTAATGCAGCTAAACGAACTTTTGCTAATGTAATTAGGGAGTACAATGATACCTGAGATAGGTTAGTGACTTTCCATGAAGAGCAGGAGTCAGTTCCATAGCTAGAGTTTAAGTTTTCCCAATTCCTTTCTTGAACTAGTCAAGCATTTCTCCCTTCTACTGTAGACCTCTTAATCATAAATGCAAACAGAAGAATCAGAATCCTTCTGATTCTTACAAACTTTTTTTTTTTTAATGTTAAGAAATGGCTGCAGCTTTAAAATTATAGCTAAAGCTGTAAGCAGATTCCAAAACATGTAGACACAAATGGTGTAGCATAGNAATCAGAATCCTTCTGATTCTTATAAACATTTTTTTTAGTGTTAAGAAATGGCTGCAGCTTTAAAATTATAGCTAAAGCTGTAAGCAGATTCCAAAACATGTAGACACAAATGGTGTAGCATAGGAAAACGAGCTCTTTCCTATGTGTATATAAATTGAGACAGTTCAGTTTGTAGCTACTTGAATACCAAAGAGCCATCATTTGTTTTCATTCAACTCAGAAACAGGCACGCTTTGCTTTTCTTTGATACCTTTGTTTTTGTTTGTTTTTTTTTTTTTTTTTTGTTTGTTTGCTTGTTGTTGTTGTTTTTGAAAGCAGAATAGCTATCTCTTGGAGTAAGGTTCTTGTTTTACAGTCAAGATTGTTATACTTTGGAAAGCATAGTGGAGACAAAACTTTCAATTTGTTTTGTATTTTCTCACAGTTTTCCTACTATTTACTACATTATAGCTCTTGCATTTTGGGAGATCCATGTATCTGACACATGAAGAAAGTTACCCCTGGATAGCTCTGCAGAAACTCAGGGTGCATATCCTGAGACAGTTTCGCTTAGCTTCTGGAAATAATAAGCCTATGGACAGAATAATTTTCCTGCAATTAGAGGGCTCAGCAGCCCTGTTTCTCTCACATGTGCACATGTCTCTAAAAGCAAGATATTTCTGAGGTAGTAAGCAACAGATTCTCTAGATTTCTGACCCAGCCAGTGCTTCTTTTCAGTAAATCACAGTTCTGAAGGGAAGAAAAGCTACACATGCTTAAACCTAAAGCATTAGGTTTGGGAGAGTTGTTGTCAGAAACTATTTTAGCCCCAAGGAAATACTAATTCTTGAGAAACACTTCTCATCTGCTGTTTTTCAATTACTGAAGTATTTGAAAAGCAAAGTGCTTATGATTATATCTGCTTTTTTAGATTTATATGTAATCAGCAGGCTACAGAGTGCACAAGTGATTTTACTTACAGTACTTATGGAGGATCTCTGAGAACACAGGAGTGCTTCTGACCTGGTTAAACTCCTGGTATTTTGAAAATGATTATAAAAACAAGACATGACTATTTCTCTCAGACCACACACTCACTTGTTGCCCAGTAACCAGAAGGATGGAGCCTTCTTTCCCATGTACCACTTGCCGGTAAATGTGATCTAGAATTAAGAGTTCACTCCAGCAGTTCTGAAGCAACTTCATTTGGTCATCAACCTGTAAAGGAAACACAAACATTGGTGACATCACTCTGTGAGTCTGACATCACACTAGGGAGGAAGTCCTCCTTCACACAGCTGGCTGATATCAGAACAGAGATCTTGTCTAGAACTATTCAGGCCCAAAACTGCTGTTCGCAGTTGAATAAACAGCACACTGCTGTAGCCTTTATCTGCAAAATGTGTAGAATATTTAATCCTGATTAGGTTCTAGGGAAGCAGAACTATGGAATTGTTATGCAAAGCAGTAATAATTGTATATTTATGGCAATGAGATTTTATTTTTACCCAAAACAAGAAGAGCAGGAAATAACGCTTAGCTTCTGGAAATAATAAAGAATCTGCAGATTCACAAGCGTTATTGCTTCAACAGGCCCAAGTCAGAGACAGGTCCCTTGCATATTAAAAAGCGAATAGAGGTTAAGAACTCTCTAAAAATGGCTGTGGTGCTATGAAAAGAGAACACTTCTTAATGAACAGAAGCTGAGCAGCTTTGGGTGTCACTGGTAGGGCAAGAAAGGGCAATGCACAAGTCATTGGTGAGCAGTGAGACACATCCCTGGGTGTATTTTGGAGCAGAAGGAACATACTGGGCGCCCAGCACAAGGAACCTATATTAAGATTTTCTGAAGTTATTTGGGATCTGTCTTAGAGGACAATGAAATTTATCCCTAAACTGACTCTAAATGCAACTGGATCACATTCAGTATTCTTCACTTAAAGACAGAAAAAAAAAATAATAAAAGGATTTCCATGGAAATGGGGAAAAAATCACAAATTAGGGGAAGGTAGACTAGGAAATTAAGTTGTGGTAAGCATCAATATCCTCTAACCTGTTCTTGCTGAGCTTCCTGGTTTCTTTTTAAAATCAAAGTCTTTGACTTTAAATGGGTGCCCTGAAAGAGTTGGGAGGTGCATACATTAGCCTCACTACAATTCAGAGTGGTAATACCACCTATGTAGTTGAAAGGACTCTTAAGAACCTGCATACATAGCAATTGCTGAACAGATTAAAAATGCTATAAATGCTATAAAGCTAGTTTCAATTGCTTTAGAACTAGATTTTGTCATACACAGGAAACCACACTATGAGGAGTAATCCTGCCTAAGCTGAATTAGATAATGTAGTAGATGTTTTCGAGTTCTATCAAATATGACCTAATGAATTTTAGAACTTTATTCTTTCAGGCTTGTTTTCTAGTTATGTAGTAGAGAAAGAAGTAACATTTCTTGCTAACAGATTTTTGTAATGTCAGCTGCAAAAGTTACCTGCTATTGTCTCCCTCTTTCCAGTCACTTCCCACATAGCTCAGACTTTAACATCTGAAACACTGAAATCTTTGCTTCTTCCATTTGTCTTGACTTCCCTTCATCTTTCAAAGGCACAAGAGGCTGTGTGCAGCCCTTCATGTTTTCCCACACAGATACAGAGCAAGGCTGATTTGATATTAAAAATCTTGTCCTCTGCCCACAACATGTATTTGACTGCTAAACCATTTCAACCAAGTGATTTGTTGGCTCAAGAGAGGACAGTAAATCATCACATTGATACACTTGGGCCAGGTTTAAATTAATTATTTGAGAAAGATATTTGAAATGTACAGATTCTGTTACTCTTGCTTTTTACATGAAACTGTTCTTTGGTCATTTTCTCCTCTGAAAAAAAGGGGTTGAAAAAATGACAAAAATCAAAGACATCATGCTGACATGATAAGGTAATCCAAATTACCATTTCACAAAAAGCTATCACAGCTTACTCCAAAGAAAACAAATTTTAAGAGAGTTAAGCCTTCAGCATCCTTGTTATAACAACTAATACCTGAATAGAAGGTCAAGCACTTGACTGTACTATAAATGTCTATATATTTCCAGTGTAAGCCAGCTGTCTCAGCCGCAGGGTTTTAAAAACAAACCACACTTTCCATGTCTGGCTTTCTGAAGATCCCAACAGCAGCTCGTCCACAATCAAAGCTTACCTCCCGAGCTTTATCCTATCATTACCGAGCCAGCACTGTGAGAACAGTGCAAATGGCAAAATCACAAAAAAACTGTTTTGCACATAGTCTGTTCCTGCTGTTTTACACGACTCACAAAACTAGCACAGCAAACATCTGCTAGTGGTTCACAAAATCTACTCTCCTGTATTCACTGTAATTTAACCAGTGAAAGCCCATAAAATGGATAGCATAACCAGCTATATACACATCCCAAACACCATGTTGCTTACAGAAAACTATTAGATCCAGCTGCTTTTGCCATTTTAAGAAAGATGGTGAGGCAGCAGATGCCTTTCAGTTTGCACAGGTAAGAAAGAAACATGACTTTAATGAGGATTGTATACTACTGAAAGGTAGAGCAAATGACCAGTTCCAGCCTACTTCTGAAAGACGTGTAGGTGAGGAAAAGCATTTAGATAACATTGGACAAAACCAGTAATGCACCACTTCTTATGTTAGAATGAGCTGGTAAAGTTTATGATGTGTGTAAGTGCAGCCAGAGCACAAACACCACAGTGTTTCCATGGCACGTTGATAAATGAGTTGCAGAAGCATGTTATCTGTCAAAATGAGAAAATCGGCCTTTGACCAAAACAATTATGTGCCTTAAACAGAATGTGCCTGAAATTGATCCTGGAGGCAAAGAGACTCAAGCTTGATTCCGAAGAGGAAGATCCTCTGCAGGAAAATCCTCCTGTGGACTTCAGGCTCCTGACTGCAAAGCTGCAGAAGGCTGCTCTGCCATTCGCAGTGTAAGCAGGGGAAAAGGTAAGATTCTGTCACCAAGACACTTAAGTCCAGTCTGGGACTAGACATAATCAACAACATTTTCAACTGTGGTATACAATGAATTAACACAAGCTCCCAAGATTTTACTGCTGGCTAAATTTAGAGGGTTTTTTTCAGTTTGTGGAGATCTTTAAGAGTATTATCAGTGTTTTAACACCAACAAGAAATAAGCTCCTATTGTCCTTACTAGAAGGAATGCTTATAAATAAAAGTTAAGCATCATGTGGCCAACACCTGCCTGCTGCAAGAACATTCCCCAAATCTGCAGGCACTCCTGCCATAACAGAACACTGACATGAGGATAATGTAACTTTGGTCTTACTTAACTGAGCAAGTTGTCAAATGGGCATCCCATTTGACAGCTATTGAGCCTCAAGCAAAAGTTTGAATGAATGCTGTGCCCAGATGGTTAAATTTAGGTCCTCTCTGGCCAGTGGCATTCAGAAGAAGACACCAGTGGGGACAGCGTAACTGGAAATTGTTGCTGAAGAAATGGCTTTTAAAGAAAGATGTGAAAAAAGGAAATGAAAGGTGTATGACTCAAGAGAAGTAGGAGATCATTTCCTGCGGGCAGTGTGGGATGAAAGAGGAATAGTGTTAAAAGTACGAAATGAGTAAAACTTCACACATGTAAAACTGCTCCTAAGTGACAAGGGAAGCAAAGGGAGTGCTTAGGAGACTGCTTTAAAGGAAGAGAGAAGGTGGTGGGAGAAGACAAAGGGGAGCTGAATATTGGGTAAAACCTTGGAGGTGAGGAGGAAGAGATGCAGACTTAAAGGGTTTGTGTGACTGCAAGTGATGCTTCTGGGGCAGAGAAAGAGCAAGTACTGTTTGTTAGAGAAGCAGAGGGTGATGGTTGATAACAGTACAGGTGTTTTATTGTTCATCTGCACAGTGAACATTATTCTGACAAGTGTCTGAATACAGGTTTGAACACAGAATTCTCTGGTGGCATGGCTAAGTTCCTACTACCAGCTGCAATTATAACGTGACTTTATAGAACTTTTCTTCTGAGTTTTCCACTAACAAGGATTGGGAAACAAGCATGCATGAGATTACATTTAGATGCCTCTATTAGTTTGCATAATTTATCTTGCCAATATAATGCAAGCCACATAGAGTACATCCAGGAGTGGAGGAAATGGATCCTCAATTTGAAGAGGAAAGGTCTAACCCTGAGCACTGTGGTGACACACTGTCCCTTGGCAGGAGGAAAAGATAGGAATGGGAGTGTCACATCTGCCTGCTAACTCTGGCCTCCCCTCAGCTGGGCCCTGAGCTTTTGATATGGGATTCAGTGGAGGCTTGTAAGTCTCACTGAGGCCTCTATTGACACTGAAATACACAGTCACACATTATCAATTATAGTTAAAGGGAGGACTTATCTCAGAAATGCTGGTTAGTCATCTGAAAAACTATTTGTGCTGATGTTATAGATGAGGAAGGCTGGTATGACACAAGAGTAGTATTGTTGTAGAGTGTATGCTTCCCACAGCACAGAACGTTAATCATTATAAACTTCTGTTTTCTCTGAAGAACAACACTGAAATTGCCAAACAGTAAAATGAAGAATAATGTGTATGCTTTGCTGAAATTCACCTTAATCTTATCAAAACCACGCTGTGTCTTTCTTTTAGGAAAGTGTTTCACAATATTTTGCACTGTAACCAACAACTGCAGATTTATTGCAATTTTTCTTCTGAAGAGGTATTTCCAGCCTTACACTTGATGAATTACCTGTTAAAAATTTCAGGGTCATGGGTTTTTCTGTTGCTCTAAGTTAAATATTTTCCTTATAATTATTGCTGCAGATTCAGTTAAACAATGCTCTCACCTTTTACCCAGTTTACACCTCCTTTACTCAGAAGCTGGAGAATCCTTCTTCATCTCTATTCATTTACATCAACTTGCCACTCTAGCTTTGGGCTTTTATGCTTCTAAAAATTTAAAAGGGTATCTAATGATTAAAAAAAACCCCACAATAATTGAAATTTATGTGATAAAACTGTGCTGGATTCAGCTGAATTATTTTTACTTATGCTTCTAAGAGGGAATGCAAATATGGAATAACATAAAGCATTAATCTCATTGTGCCGCTTTTAAATTCTATGGTCATTGAATAGCCATTTCCTAGTGAATATGAAGTGATTAAACATCTGTCTGAACTGTTCAGCCTGAAGCACATAGGTTCAAGGAATGGTTGAACTTTCTTTCAAATGCAGTTAGGAGATCACTCACAAGTCATTGCAGACATATAGTTTGAGTTGTTACTCCATTTTCTTATGCTATAGTGGTGCAAATCACCCCAAATCAAAGTTTTATAAGACAAGTGCACTCCAGAGACTGTTTTTTACTCCTGAATGCATGCATGGTTTCCAAATCATTATACAGGTAGGGAAGGATTTGGACTCTCCAGATGGGTTGCTGCTAACAGTGGGAAACCTCCTGTGCAAGGTTGCTGTCAAAAAGCAGCGTGTAACAGCCAATGTGGTTTTAGAAGTGAATGCACATGACTTTAAGAATCAGTAAATGCCCTAATAAAATGTTATTACTACCTATAACCTCAATAATAAAATGCTAGAAAGTTCAAGAAGAAATGATTTAATATTAATTATGATTGTTCCAGCTCTTTACTAGAAACCCGTGCGTTATAAAAATTTCTAGGTGATGGTAGGAGTGATCTTTACAAGTCTATGTTTGGTTAAATGACTGTCCTGTTTCTATCTAGCTGTAGCATGAAGGGAATATAAATCTATCCAAGTTTGGTAGCATTTTACATTTGTCTTGATTTAAAATTGAAAAGAAATACAGAAATACTTCAATGTGTGCGTTTTCCTACTCCTGTACAGAGGCTGTTACACAAGTGCAGTTGTACTTGGAATGTGCCTCTGTTTGTGTGTGTAACTCTTTCTTTAGTAACTTCCGAATCCACCAGTCAGAGCCAGAATATTTCAACAGGAAGTTTTTCTGTTTCAGATATGAAGTTCCTATGTGCTTTGTGTGAATCAGTATCCACGTAGAGGAGAGTAACTGCTGAATACCATGCTGAAAGAAAGGTTAATGTACTCATCCTTTATTCAACAGCAGGAAACTGAGAAAGGGGAAGAGAGAGGGATTAAAATGCTTCATTAACTCCCTGCTTATGGAACCATTAGTATCTGGAATATCATACTACTTTGGAAGTTTTTAAAGGACATAGACAAGGAATTTATAGCACAAAGAAACATTTGGGAAGTGCCACACTTTTTTATCCTTCCAGACTGTGGAGGGGTGCAAGTGTGGTGCCGTCTCTGAAAGGGGTGCGGTGTTTCCTGCTGAGGAAACGCAGGCAGGGAGAACCATGGCTTTGCCACAGCTTCTCCACTCACATGGCCCTGGACAGCTCCGTGTGAGACCACTGGGAAAGGGGGGAGCAAAGCAGCACTGCCCAGCCATCTCTCAGTTTCAGAGCTGGTCTTCCAGAGAGTCAAAATACTTTAACAAAATAACCTTGAGCATCAGGTCACACTCATCCTGTCTTCTTGCAGGAATAGAACACAAGGTACCTGAGTCTGGGGGCCTCAGATTGCTGAAGGAGTAGGGGCAGGCAGCAGATGGTGATCCTACTAAAAAATAAGATCTCTCTTATGGATCTTTGGACTCCGTTTAGAAATGATTCCCATTAAGGAGAAGGTAAATGACCAATCTCATTTCTACAAGCATCAGGTGAAAGGGCTGTTACAATACACTTTCTGTCTATATAAATCTATTATATAGGGTATCAAATGTGACACATAGCACTTCTGTTTTTTCTCCTTTTGCCTCACACTCATCTCTGTGCAAACTGAATGAAAATGACTTGGTGTTTCACAGTCAGCATTATTTCTGATGAATTATAAATGTGTTTTTCTTAGGTTCTTTTTTTGGGTGGTTTTGGGTTTATGTTTTTTTATTTTATTTAACTGAAAATAAGAGAAGTATTTCTTTTTAGTCCCAACTGAAAATTTTGCTTACAATGCAGTGTTTTGTGCCTCTCAAAGTGAACAGAAAGATAAGGAAAAGGGAAAATTAATTATTCTTGCTGTCTTATTCTTGCTGTCTGTTTCACAGAGTGAAGGAAGTACCTTCTTTAGCACTGGACCCATAGAATTTACTTTCAAAATCCTACTCCTGTGAGATGTTAGTACAGCCCAAGTTTATGCATAATTGGTTCTAGAATTTTAAAATAATTAGATAAAGCTATGTAGTTTATGTAGCAATGTTAGTACTAGAGCTGTGTTGATCCCTTGAATTTCTCTGGAAATACACCTGTTTTTTCTGATGTCAACAAAGTAACTACAAAATTGTGTTGGACCATATTCTTAACTCTTAACTTGTGTGAATATCAGTCCTTTAACTTGCAATAAAATCTGAATTAGTCCTTGTGAGTCTGATCTGCTTTTTAGGCTGCACAGTTATGTCCCTCGGGGAATCAGAAGACAGGACTGAGTCCAGTAAACTTTATGTTATTGCTGGTGAATTTATTCTTAATAAATTCAATCAGCAGTTTCACTCTATTGCAGAGCCTGTGATTAAAGTCTCCATGGTCTTCTCTGAGTCACATACATTTTAGAATTATCTGAAAGGATTTCTAATGTCTATATAATGTTCTATATCCAATTTCTAATTTCTGTATAATGTTCCTTTCCTGTTTGGTGATTTAATTGGATAAATTATGATTTAATTTTTCTTACAATTAGTGTATTGCTCCAGCTGAAACTTATTCTAAGAGTCTACAGGTACACTCCAACATTAGCTCTCATTTGTAACATTTCTTAGCTATCAGCAACATCAAATCTCAGCAGAGATCAATACAATGTATAGGGTAGATTAATATTAAAGACAAAGTTCTAGTATGAACTAAATTTATTTTTGACAAAATAAATACTCTATTAAAATTCAATCAAGTAGGCATCATATGTAAAATATTTTTAACTTATGACAAAAGACACGTACTAATTTAAGAAAGCAGTCTTCAATATTGGAACAGGCAAGCAGAGCAATTTCTCAACATACTTAGGGTCCTGTGCTAAGGATCACACTAAGTGCTGCATGCCCCAGAACACTGTTTTTTGCATGAGTTTTTAACAAGAGTTACTTAAATCAGCTCTCATTTAAATTACAGTGTGTGGTTACTCCTCTTTTTAACAGGGTTAGTATTTATTTCCACTACAGCTGTTAAGTGGAGGTGGAATATGGGAAAAAGGTAAGAATAATCTTACTGCCTTTTAACAGGTGACACCTACAAATGTTGGTTTGTGTACACAGTGTGGGACTGTAGTCACGATTACACCAATGGGAATATGCAAATAATCTTCTGAAGTCATGACTAAAAAGAAGTTACTTTAATGTTAGAGCACTGTAAATGAGAGAAGAACAATTTTCCCGGTGAGTATTAGTGACAGAATTGGATTTTGACAAACCGCACAAAGAATCCAACACATTAAATGTTTCATGCCATTTGTAGCTATCAGCATATCAGTAGTTTGTTTTTTTTTTTTTAATGTTCTTTATCTTTTGATTGCATGGCACTGAAATATTTTCCCAGAATTAAAATATATTGGTTTATATTTTACTTTTCCTCTTAAAACTTTTGACAGACATCCAACAATGGAAAGGCAAGTATTTCCTTCTGCCTATATTTGAATCAGGGAAACCTAAGGATGCAGAGCCTCGAGAGTGAGAGTGGGACACAGTCACCTGTAATACACTTTGGCAATAGAAGCTAGTGTTATTGTGGAACTTGCCATACAAATGTATTCCACTGTGTTTTCCTCTGATTTGTAGTAGAACAGTCAGAAAAAGCCTCAGCAAAAACAGTAAGAAATCACGAGAAACACTATCTTCAGTCAAGATATGAAAGGAGATGGTATACTGATGAAGAAAAAATACAGAAATGGCTGCAGCAGTAACAGTAAGTCACTGGAGCAGAGATTAAATGAGAAAGAAGACCTAATGCTAACAGAGAAAATGAAAGAAAAATCAGCCTTATGAATGGGTGTTGTCATGTATTTAACCAGAATCCATCTGACTTGATAGAAAAAATTGCTTAAAAACAGCACCAAAGGAAGCTGAAGTCATACAAGAAGGTTGTGGAGGTGTAGTGATGCATGATCCAACAAGGTACACAGGAATGATCTGAAACACTTACTACTTCTCTTTTTATCTTAAAAGCATTGCAGGAGGCTCTCAGCTTGCAGCTACTACCATCTAGCTAAATCCTTTCAACTAGGAATATAGTCTTCAAAAAAATTACCTCCATTCCCAGCAGAGCCGAGTGTGAAAGAGTACACAGAGCCATGTTATTAAAATCACAGGAAGTCCTGATTGAATGAATGTTTAAGGAACAGACAAGTGTGTACTAAAATGTTTTTTCCATTCATTCTTTCATTTGGCTTTGTTTCATTTATTCCTACTTCCTGTTTCCTGTAGTCTAATTTGGAAATCTCTGAAGTATCATTAAAATAAGATTGTCACAACTCTGCTCAGGTCCCATACTGTCATTAGCTCTGCTATGACCGATTAGGATTAATATTAATTTTTAAAAACATTTTTGAAGATACTGGTTTTATTGGGTTGTTTGGTATGTTGGTGAGAGGAACTTTTGCAGTACAGAACACAGAATGAGTTGGAACCTTATAGGCAAAAAAGATGGTAGATTGTGACACAAATCAGTCAGCCTCTGACTTTCTCTGCTGTCACAGCTGAGCACAGGTATCTAAATTGTGAGTCTCTAAACTGGGTTCCTACATGTCTGCGTGCAATAGAAGATTAGCTGTGTGTTTAGGAAAAATTGAGAGAGTATGCACATCTAATTTATTGGGTTTTTCTTAGCTTGTTTCTAAATGACAGCAGGGATGATGAACAAAAAAATTAGGCTGCTCTAATTACTTCCTGTTCACCCATGAGTGCGCCACACACCACAAACCCAGGAACTAAATTTCAATCAGACTGGGAGAGGCTTGGTCAATGGGCAGCACCTTGCAATAAAATAACATTTTCTTCAAAAAATCCTTTTTTGCATTGCTTATGTGCAAGTATTGGCAATCTACTATTAATTTAGGTCTAAGAACCAGTTACTTTGTTTTTTAATTAGGTTTAATATCAACTTTATTACTGAAGGTTTGACATGACTAAGAGATTGCTATATCACCCAAATGTAAGAAGTTTTGTTGTTTAATCCCAGGTTTATCCTGGTTTTACCAAAGTAGAGTGCATGATGACTCTGCCTCCGTCTCTTTTTTAAATATGGCCACTAAAATCTGTAACAGGGCAATTTTCCTGGTACACAGAATAGCTTGAATGATTTGAAAGTATAAATGAATGCAAGATTATACAAATATTCAGCATTGTGTCACTGACAGGTAATGGACTGAATTCTCTCTTTGGCAAATCTGCCTGAGGGTCTGTTTCTTTTAGAGTATAAGGTCTTTAGGGAAGGGACTGACTATTACTGTCTTTAGGCAGTATCTCCTTGTGTTACCATAAATCAAACAGCAGAAAAGGGTTGCCTGACTGCATGGAGCACACATGGGCACTTCTCTGTAAATAAAATTATCAGTCTTTCAATCTAAGCTGCTAGCCCGCAAAACAAACCCAGAATGTCTAGTTAAATAATTCAATAAAATATTATTAGTGAAACTCACTGTCTCCTTACATAAGTATGGACCATCAGCTTAACAGCACCACAAGAATATTTTGCTCGGTAATTTTTGCACTGTGGCATAATCATATGACCTGACATCCTATGTAACTATGAAATACCAGTAGTAGTGGCGTGATACAATATCCCGAGCTTGAATGGTGCACAAGAAATTCTTACATTATGAATATCTTTAAGACTGATTCTACAATTCATGTGCAGACAGAAATACAAAAATGCCTGGATTTCAAAAAGGCTATAAGAAGCCAGTCCTTACTTTTGTTGCTTTGTGTCTGTGAAGCCTTTGATAATGCACACATTTTTAAAGCACACCCTAACATAAGCCAACTTCTAAATTCAGCTTCGTGATACAGCTCCTTTTATATTTCTTGCATGAGCATACACTGCACCAAAATTCAATATACTGTATCAAATATATGCATTTTGCAAATATACGACTATTTGATAAATGGAGATGAATGTGGGGTTTTTTTTGTTACTTTTAGCAAACGAAGAATGTGCATAGTGTAGTTTGTAGCTCACATGTTGCATTCAAATTTCCTCTTTTTAGAGTGCAACGTGCATATGAAGTTCTCTGAGATGTCTGAACTAGATTCACTGTAAGTACTTATCCAGAATATGCAATTAAAATGTAATTAATTTCTAGATATCATTCAATATTCTGTCATTGCATAAGGGGAATGGACTAGGTGACCCATGAAGTCTATTCCTACCCTCATATCTATTATGATTACTTTATATTAGTAAAATTGCTTTTTAAGGTCACTTATATGTCATGGTTCCCTTTACACAAATATTTGGTACATTTGGCCACTTAGGTGTATTTTTCCCAGTTCTGCTTAGAATGGATTCAGTACAGGCAGAGCACCAAATGAAGGAAAAACGTGATATTTTGTTGTAAATAATTCATAAAACAACGTTATGACCCTCATTCCCCATGAGGCACCCAGATAATGAGCCACCCAAATGAAGCAGTGAAAACATGCACTTCCCCTGCCATGGGTGTGCCCCTGACAGACTCCTCAGGGTCACAAACCCATCAATCTCTTTTCACACATGAGCTAATCAATTCAAAGAGGGAAGTGCCAATGAGCTATTAGATCAATATGGTGAAGTATGGAGATTGATCTTATCCCAGAGTGACTACATTAACAGACTCGTCAGTGTGACCTCTGCCCTGCGGCGCGCATTATACAGGATTGCAAGTCTGAGATCTGAATGAAGACCTCAGGTCATTGCTTTTAATAATCTGCTTTGCCGAAAGAATTAAAAGTAAATCTGTAAAGGGATGACTAATGAAAATATGAAGTGCTTTCTGCTCCTCTAGTCTTGGAATGATTGCAGAAATCACGCCAGCTTTTCACAGCAGCCGACAGCATCGACTGTCTCACACAGGCACCTGCTCAGCCGTGCCAGGCTATCGGCATTTGAGAGAACAGTTTAACACATCCACTGAGAGGGAGTGTGCTCTCCTGCCACAGAACTTAATAAATGAAACCAAATACAAAATTATAAGTAGTACTAGCTGTGTCAAAATCACTTAAAATCTTGGCTGAACTGCCAGACTGAGAGCTGCACTGGAGTCCTGGTGGTCTGAATTATTTAGCTGCTGTAAGTGGGATGGCAGGACTGCCACTGCTGTGGAAGTTGCTCAGAGTGCTGCCATGCACTGAGTGTTCCTTCACCAAGCAACACGTTCCCAATACTTGCATTAACTCAAGGTCCAGCCCTGGGAGTCAGTCCGCTTTCAGTTAGGCCAGAGGCCAGTGACTTTGGGGAGAATTGATCTGATCAGAGGAGTCTGGTTCACAGAATTTACCAGCAATATCTGCATACATTCTGTAATGCTCTGCTATCCCTCAATCAACCTGTGCTGGTAAACATCACCAACTATGAAGTGGCCACGTGTAACACTATAAGCAACCATTTCGGGCATCTCAGTTTAAAGACTCACTCTTTTCATATATAATTTCAGAGATGCTGAAAAACAAGTACACTTTTTTGTCTCAGAGCCTGATATTAATATTGTTAATATTTTTAAACTCTGAATAATTTCATTGCAATGAAACATTTATGTATATAACACACTTTTAATACTGTATTTTTATTATACTGAACATTTTTATTGTTCATTGTATAATTGAATCGATGAATTAGGAAAAGGTTACTAAAAAAGGATTAATGCATTTTTAATGAAACTAAATTATATAACTTCTGTTAGTCACTGAGAATAATGGCAGATCTATCAGGTTTATACAGATAAGAGCTTTGTGAGTTTATCTGAAAGCCCACATAATGGCCCTCATTTGGCTGTAACCTAGAAAAACAGCCCTAGCAATCCTATTCAGGATTTTAATTCATTGTTTATGTATATGATCTCTCTTCCGCCTTGTGATCAGAACACCTGTCTAATGATGCAAATATGAATCTCTTTAGCAGACATATCTATTTCCAGTTGTAAAACACTTACTGAAAACAATGCTCTTTCAAAGTCTAAATGGAAGAACCAAGCAATGCAATACCACTGGGAAATGTTTCTGAACTCGGGGCAACAGGCAGGGAAACCAGTGAGAACTCTGCACATTAATAGTGAGAGTGTGGACATTTCAATTCCCACACAGCTTAAATTCTTAATTAGCACATCAGCCTAAATTATAAACACTTTTCAGGTGGAAACTTATGCTTAAAGATATCCCAGTAGAAACTCCTTTTATTGGTATAACACTGATTGAAATGTTAACACTGTACAAATGTCATACAGAAAACTGTAACAGCAGGTGCAAGCTTGGTTCTGAATCCTACAAAGATATTGTGATCTTGCAGCCTAGCATTTAATTTTTGGTTATTTTGGAATGGATATAAAAATAGATAACAGAAGATTATATTAGTACAAGAAATACTGGGTAGGAGGGACTTAATAATGACACCCTTAGAAATATATTTGCATTTATCAAACTTCAAGAGAATGATTCTAGTACTTTTCCTGCCTTTCAATAGAAACTGAGAGTATGCAGAACATGTGTGGTACACAAGATGCTGCAGTATTGCTCAAGAACTTGTCTGAATTCTGAGAGACCGCATAATTCATAGTTAATAGACCACAGTTAAATAAATCTCACCATCAAATGGGCATACATTTTCCTACCACTAAGTTGTGGTTTTTACAACGTCCTTTCCAAACAGTCTAAAAAGCTATTCTGTAATAGACGTGTTTTACATCTAGAAGGGACTTAAAATCCTGATGTTATATTTGTATCTTTCCACTTATAAAGCAAGGAACCTAATACACATCCAACTGTACAGGTCTCAGAAGGGCTTTGATTCAGGAGAGCTCTTTCTTTACCTCACTGATGGGAAGCTGGTGCTTTTATATTTTCACTAAAATTAGGGTGATTGTTCTGAACAGGCCCAAGGGTAAGTAAACTTATAGCATATACAGAACTAAAATACCTTTTCCAGAAATAATAATAAAACTGTATTTTTAAAATTCAGTGCCTCACACTCAACAAGTGCTAGAAGTAAATGCTGCCTCCCAATGGAAACAAATTTTGTTTCCCAATAAAACAAAACCACAGAATTTCTAGTCCAATTGTTTTAACATATTTCTAGTAAGTGAATAACGATTTTCATTCTGGATTTCACAATCAAAGGTTTTGGTTTATGAATTTCATACCAGTGGGCTCATAGGGTACTCCTGGAGTAAGGCAGATGTCTTTTCCCTTTAAAAACAGCCACTTGAAAACTGGTCAGAAATACAAGGAAGCAAAACTCGAATAGTGGTAGAGTTCAAACAAGGTCATGAAGTTCATGAGAAATACAATTTATCTTATGATTCTGCAATTTACCATGCAGCTTCACAACTTGTAATTGCAATATCACTGTCACGCATGTGCTATCAACAGATGCATCTGTCTGGTCACACAATCTGTGGCTGCGGTAGGGATATCTGCTATTGGCATCTATTTAGATGCCTGTTATGTATCTGAGTGCAAATAAGTAATATACACGTTATTTTATAATCAGTAAGACATGTCACTAACTTCTTTGTAACACAGGAATGGATTTAAAAAAAAATCCAAACCACTCCAATTTCCACTGTAAGCAAGAGCTTATAGGCAGAGAACATTTCTGAAAACTTTTAGAACAGAAAAATAATCTTCTGGGAAAGATACAATGGATTCAAAATACATGTCTAGAATCTAAATCCTTCCTCTACCTCAACAGAATAAATAAGGCTTCCTAGGTAAGTACTGCAGCTCTTTTGATAACATTTATATTAATAAATTAAAAATGTCTGTAGATTGACAAGTGCTTTGTGGGCTTATACTGGAAAGCCAATAGCTAATTATGAAAGCCTGACTTGACTAATCAATTATTCAGATGAACATTAGGTGTCTATTATATGCGTAAACATGGGAATTATACTTCCCCTAAGTAACTTTCTAAAATAACACACCCAAAACATGTAACTTTGAAACAGACAGAAATGGCACTATTATGCCCTTATTGCACATGCAGAACTCCCACTGAATTATTCAAGGAACAGTGAATCGAGAGCCTCGGTCTTCTGACTCTGAGCAGCACAGCAATAGCAGCACATGCCATGTAGTATTTGTTATGCGTGTAATATTGATTCAGCTCCTTCTTCCTGGTCATGTTTCAAATTAATTTCATGTTTAGGAGATAGGGAAAAGGAGTAGTATCTCTGGATTGATATTTGCAATATATTTTTATGCCTGTTGAACACAAGATTATCTGATAAATTAATAAGACTGTGTCTTTTGATTGCAGGAAGAATAAGCCTTTGAAAATGAGCACCAGTGAGGTAATGAATTGTGTTTTGAAAATACCTGCTACATTCCCCACCTACTCTAAGTTTAGATTGGGAGAGCGCTTCTATTACAGAATGGATTCACTTATGTTTCTTTAAGGCACAAACCACAACAAAGTAATGCATAATTGTCCTTTGCATTTAGAAAAGACCATGCTCTTGAACAGCATACAGCAACAGGGAAACCAGAAATAGATGTGACCAGACACCTGCTGACAAACAGTGACAAATCCCACTGACACTGCAGTGACCCCCAGTTAGTCAAGATTTAATTAAGGAGTATAATTAAGTCAGTGGAACAGAACACTAATGAGTGGTGTTTTTTTATATGGGTAATTATACATTAGAATACAAAGTAAGCTAGACCCCTACATATATCATTAAAATGAACAGTACAGAATGACAAGCAGGGCTTAAATGTTTTTGTTTTTTCTCTGCAATAATGCAGGTTGAAACATCTCATGTTGTCAAACATGTGTAACATGCTAACAAATGCTCCTAGCCCAGCCATGCATGTGTGTAAGCATGTTGGTAACATGACCTTGGTGGCACAGTGCACATCACCATGGCTACGTGTGCATGGGTCTGCCAGGCTGTCTGTCACTGTGTTTGCCTGTGTTTGTACTGGGCAGGGGTCACTTGGGCTCCTTTTCTAACAAATGACATTCTGTTGCTATTCTCTTACAAGTAACACAGCCTCTGGATTTCATTTATCATGAGTGTTGATTACGAGGAAGACATAGGTTACAAATTGTTCCTATGATTATCTGCACGTTGGGCACAATATACCTACAATCAAATGACAGAGATTTCTTACAGCAGATCCAGATCCAGTTCTCTGGAATTTATTTTGGGAATCTTCAGGCAGTTGAATGAAATAGCTGAAATATCTCTGCTTATATTTGCTTGTACTTCAAACAGAAAAGTATTGTTAAGGTAGATTTACTAGACCAACATTTTAAACTAGGTTGGAAAACTTCATCATGAATAATGATGACAATGGTAGGGGGAAAACAACTTTCCTATGGTCTTGAAGATTTAAAAGAATGCCTGTGTAGTTTGGGGCCAGCCCTCTGCTGGGATTACTCTATCTGCTCCCAGCTGGTAGCCTGCAGTTCATGACAGCCTTTTATCCGTTATCAAAGCAACAAGTGGAAAAGCAGATCCTCCTGCCTGCTAACACTCTGTTCTGTTCTCTCTGTAGAATTTCTGCTTCTAAATCTTTCCTTTTAGCAAGTCCTCAGATTTCCTTCCTATGTCTGCAGGAGAACTAAATATCTCTCAAGTTTCTAGCTCACTTGTCTAACTTAAACTCTGCAGAACACTAAAGGAAGAAAGAATAATTGCACTGCACCAGCACATTTTCTACAGGAACTGACTGAAATGCAGAATGAGCCCGATCTTCCTCTCACTGGAGTGCTGAGAGTTTAGCAACTGAGTTCAGTGACAGCAAAAGAAGAGCCGAATTACTCAAACAACATGGTACCAATATAATGCTTTTACAATTTCTGTAAGCACAAGTTTTACTGTTGCAAAAACAAAGCAAACAAACTGCATTAAAGCTTATATCCTACATTTACTTTGCTTTTTTAGTAGCACGGGAAAAAAAAAAGGTAGAACTAGATTTAAGTATAATTAATACAAATTCTTTCAAGCCACATCTATCCACTGAAACTGAACAGTTATTTGTTATTAAAACAAATATAAATTGAAATATTTTTATATGGTAAAAACATACTGCCCGCTTTCCTTAAACTCATGGCAGCATGGACTAATAGGTCTTGGATACACAATCCCGTAACAGTAACAGTAATCAGGTAAAAATCAAGAGAATTTAATGAGCTGTTCTGTAGACTACATTAAACAAAAATATATGTTAAGATTTTGGAGGGTTTTTTTTGTTAAACACCTTGGTTTTTAAACAGATTTTCCCACAATTTATGACAGTCATGCAATGACAGAAGATGCCACAGGAACGCCATTGTGCCAGATAATCTGGGACTTGCTCTCTTCCTGAACCAAGGCCTTTGCCACCAGGCTCCTCTGTGCATGCCAAGGTGTGTCCCTCTGAGGTGACCACAACAGATGGGGCAGAGCCAGGTTCCACCAGCTCTGCCCCTGCCCACAGTACAGTTCTGTCACACTGAGCAGAGCCAGCTCTGGGGCCTCTCGTGCTTTGCTGAGATGTGGGCAGTAGCATCTCACTTTCATTAGGTGCCTGAGGTAAACGCTCTGGAGAAGGACATAAAAATTTCAAGCTATGAAGTTTCTATCTTAGTTTTTTCCCCATAAGCTGAAACACATGCAAAAACCCTAACAAGAACTTTAATACAATAAACCAAGGGAGGTCATAAAAAATATGCAAATTATTTCCCCCTTTTCAGTTTTCTGGAGGCATGTGCCAGTATAAAATACAGGGTCAGCAGGAGTGACTTGTGCATGGGCTGCAGACACACAGGTGCATAATGGGTCCCTGACATCTTCTGCCCCATTTTCATCCCCGCGAGGCTGCCCCTGCCCAGCCGCGTATGAATGAACAGAAGTGCCTTTCATCCCCCACTTGCCTGGCGCTTCAAAAGGAACTACGAAAATAGCAGCAACAAAAATCCAGCCGCCTGCCAAAAGGCCCGCACACGTCCCATTCTCACAGGCATGCGAAAGGTTGGAGAGCTCAGCAAAATTTTTATGTACGGGAGCAGGCCCAAGGAAAACTCACACGCCATAACCAATTGTGGACAGAGGATCATCTATCAGCAGACAAATGCAGGAACTCCAGAATGTCTCTCCTCAAATGAAATAATATATCTTTGAAAGCCAATGCCCGTTTTAGGCCTGAGGCCCATATATCAAGCCTGAGAGGCTTGTGGATACGCTCCAGGGCCATTAACCTTCCACCTGTTTCCCCTTGTCCTTCAGGATGAGACCCTGCCCTTGATTTTACTCCCTTCCCCTGTTCATCTTCCGACAGAGTGTAAATGTAAAGCAGAGGGCCTGCGAAATAATTCAAAGGCAATGGACCAGGGACATGGTTACAAATCTCTGCCACTGGCACTGTGACTTATGCAGGCAGTTTGTCACACATGAGCCAGGTGACCTCTGTGACATAACAGAGAAAAATATCGCCCGAGATCAAAAGATGAGATTCAGAGCACTCTAAGTAACTCTGGTGTACACAGCCGTGCTGTGCGGTGGCCAAGGGTTTCCTCTCCTCCCAGCGCTGCTCGCTCCACTCACTGGCGGGCGAGACACATTCCTGCTAATTTCAGTAATCTCTTTTTCTCTCATCTCTCTGGAAACCTTTCCTGTAAGCTGAACATCAACATTTGTCTCCTTCTGGAGCCCCTCTTTTTCAAAAAAAGATAATTAAATTGACAAGGAGAGACAGCAAAATGTCATTCAGCAGATAAAAATTAATGCATAAAAAGCAGCATGATTGAAAATGGTGGATTAGTCACTTTTGCAAACAGGTCTATTTTAATCAAGTAATTTTTGAAATTTTAAGGAGTACTAAAACTTTTTATGAGCAATGATGTCTTTAGTATTGTAATAAAAAGCATTTACATTTATTGGGATTCAATTCTCATGATGATAATGAGGGTAGAGTTAGTATTAAAATTATGTGTAGACCCAGATAACACACTTCTGTACCTATTCATATTTTACAGTACAAAGAGATACTACAGAATTGGAATAACAGTCCCTTGAAATAAACCCAATTGGATCAATTTTTTAAAAAAAATCTTGCATTCATTTTTCAAGCTGTGTGCTACATAGGAAGTTTCCCAGCTGTTTTGTACATTCAGGATTCTCTGCTGGGTGCAGACAAAAGAGTAAGGCCTAATGCAATGTTTCTCTTTCACTCCCTGTAATCTAATGGTATGTCCGGTATGGACATTTAATTTTGTCTATTTCATAAATTAAAGAAAACCCACAACTGTCACAGTATCCCTGGCATAATGAAATGAGAAATACAACTGTAGCTAGATCAGCCTAAATCCCATTCTAATCCTAAATCACTTTGGCACTTGCCAACATCTAGCTAATGAATAACTCAGTTTGACCCATGAATGTATATAAAAATACACTTATACAGACACACACACACACAGAAATTCAGCACATTGATTACAAGTGTGCTAAGTGTTACCTTATCAGCTATTTCACCCTGCTTCATCTCATGCCGACTTGGAAAATTTCGCAATGTTCAATAATCAAAATTACCTTGTGTTCCACTATGGAAATATATCTAAATTCACTAAATCCAAAAGCATAAAAAACGTTGGACAATCGATATGTCTTGAGGCTAAATCATGCAGCAGTTACAAAGAAACACACAGCTGAAAATCATTTCATGTTTCCTGTTGACCAAAACCTGATGAACAGCAGTAAACCACTCTGTTGCAGAATGCTGCAACAGTAAACACAGTAAATGCAAAATTAGTATTACAGAAAGATTCTTGTGAAGTGTTACCACATGCATTTGTAAAAATAAGACAGCTGTTTGATTTTATAGTGCTAAAATATTTTGCTTTTGTCCAGGCCATAAGATTAAACACGAATTTTCCTCATTTTAATAGCTCTAAAAAAAAGTCTGTCAGAGACAAAACAGTCAGCAAAACAGGTCACTTTCGTCACCAGTTTCACTGCACTCCAAGTCAAATCCCAGATGTCTTCATTTTCAAAAATACCTACTGTTACTGTTTTTGTGTAAAATATAGGTGTTATAACCAAATTTTCTGGCAGTCAGATCTTTAGGTCTTTTACACTCCTACTAAATATATTAATTTGTATTTAGTTTGGGTTTCACTTAGGCTTTCTGCATTTTTTAAATATATTTGATATATCCCCGAAAAAAAGAATATTTAATTTAAAAAGCACCTAACCCAATCCATTGCCTTTTACAGTAAGTATGATCTAGTGCATCTGCTTTTGTAATATTCATGAACTCTGGAAATCAAGGCTAGGCATCATATGCTACCATCATATGCTAATAGAGGGTTTTGCTCATTTCAGTATTTGATCAGTTTTGAGTGCCCAAATGGCTTATTAGAATTTCCAAGGCATAAACTACTGTAAATGTTATTATATGTATAAAAATACTATTATGTGGCTATAATAAATTTTAATTTTCCTAGATACACACTCAGATTCACACAAAATAATTTGTCTAATTTACCTCCTGCCATGTGCTTTTTGTGTAAATAGCTACTGAGCAAATATTTTATAAAACTGAAGGTTAAATTACCCTGATTCTAAATAAGAGAATTTGACTCTTGGTTATAATATAACTGAATATCTTGTCTTGAGGAAAAAAGCCTTAAATGAATTGGTTTACATACACACATGCTATGAGCCCAGTTAATTGTATTTTTGAGTGGATGTGATCTCTGATTCAGGCATTTGAAACAAAGTAAAGCATGGAGTATTTAACATTAACGGTAATTTACCAAATAATAATAATTTGGGGCATGAATCATTCCTTACATTCCTTTCCAACTACAGACAGTTTCTGTTGGGAAAAGTGCCATATAATATCGACAGTGACAACAAATTGTATTGTCCGGTGAACATCTGTTTCCGACTCCCACACTGATATTGCAGGTTGGCTACTTCTGATTTAGTCTTCACAGGCTGCCCAACCACAGAGGAACTGGAAATTACTGGTACATTCAACTTTTATTATTGGAACACAGGAAAACTTTATCATCATGCTGGGAAGTTCTGTGCCTTTTGAAATATTGGAAGGAGGATTATGTGAGCACAGAAAGCCACGTGTGACAGTTCTTATAAAGAAGGAGAAAAGTGGCTCCTGTTCATTGCATCTGTCCATACACATGGGTATGAAAGTCTGAGATTAAAATCTCAAAATGGAACAGTATTTCTGTTGTCAAGACACAATGTTTGATGATGAGGGTTTGGTGGGGGGTGTTTATTCTTAATAAAAACCAGCAGCATCGCACAAAAGGACCAGATTCTCCCAGTCTTGCTCAATATGTAGCATAGTGTTCCTATACAAAATATCTCTTGAATTCAAAGCAGTTTCTATAGGGCAGAACAGACTGAGGTTTAGTTTGAATTGCAGGCTCTAGCCCCAGAGAATTGAGCTGTTCTAACTCGTATTTATTGCACCAAGTTATTGTGACAGCAATTGAAACAGTAAGGCTGTGTTAACTAGCTGTAATTACTATGGTTAAAAAAAATCAAAGCCACTACTAAGCAATTTTTTCAAAACTAAGAGGAGTTTTTTTGAATGATCAATGCCATTTTTCTCACAGTTACACCACCATTGTTAGAAAAAGGTTAAATTCCACTTTGGCTGGGAAAAGGAAAAAAAGAAGATACATTTTTGATAGGCACAATGTACCAGTTTGATAAAGCTCCAACTCCTGATCTGTAAACTCTTTTACAGAGAAAGGAGAGCAAGAAACTCCACTGAACTCCTGTTAACACTAATTAGAGTTGCCAGCATGCAGCGGAATCAAAGGCAAAACATGTGGAGCTCCCACTGAAGTCAAGAGGAGAAGTGTATGACTTAAAGGAGAGGCATGCAAATTAAAAATAAATGCAGTTCAACGTTACCAAATGAGCTACTCATGTAAATACTCGCTTTGAGGTCTAACCCTTCCTACTGGGAACACTCTCCCTGAAAGTTCATTCCTATCAAGAGGCAGCATTGTCCTTGACCATACTTGCCAAACAAGAACCTATCTTGTCCAAACCATGGACATGTAAAGCAATTGCCATGTGTTTCTTTCTACTTAAAGTTGTTTTCTGTTGTTAATATTCTTGTTTATTGTACTATAAGCAAGGACCATTGTTTTCCAAGTCCTGCATCAAAAAAAGCAGTGCTACTCCTTACAGCAATTTTGGATTTCTCAATGACTTGAAAGGCTAGGTAGAGTCTTAGCAATTGGGAAATATTCCAGATAGTGTTAGGACAATCCATGTCTTGGCCTCAGATGCAGATTATTGCCTGTTCTTGTTTTTCATGAGAATGATATGTACTAATCCAAACAATACTCAGTAGTATTTGTTGAGCAGCTGGCTTTCTATGTCCTGCTCTTCTCTCCATGTGTAGATAAAAGGTGCATCAGTGACTGTGGAATTGTCAAAAAAGAAATGGAAACTATTTTATGCTACAGTGACCTGGGTACGAGCTACACATTACTTTTGGCTTCCAGTTGCACACTGGATTATTCGCACCACCACCAAATTTAGTCTCATGTCTCCCAGCAGCCAATTTACCACATCCCTGCCATCTCCCCCCATTCTAAGGACAGGGTTGTTATTGCCCTAAAACCACTGCACAAACGGGAGCAGAAACAGAAACTTTGGGCAATTGTCACCTGTTATTTTTCTACATGTTTTTGCTGTTCCCTGAAGGAAAGCTAATACTTAGGATTGAATAACTTTGTGGTTTTATTGTGATTTTTACTGAGCTCCAGAAATATCAATATGGTGACTGCTGGCCTGTATGACCCACACACCATGAACCTTTTTCTCAAATATTTCCACCTTTTGGTAAAAGGGTGCATGAAGATTTTGAGGGCTTGTCACTGAAACCACTGACTGATTGAAGGAAAAGGTCAATGGAGCCCAAAGCCACAAAAAAATTGCAGTTACTGCTGCCTATGTAGTGGCTGTGGCACTAGAACAATTCTCAAGGAAGAGAAGGGAAAAGAATATAAAGTAGATAACAAATAAGACATTTAGAAGTAACATGTAGCAAATGAAACTTAAATGCTTGACACAGGCAGCTTTGCAGAAGAAAACAGAAAACAGGCAAATGGAAATACAGTATTCAAGATCTCAACTTGCACTTCTTATTTGAACAAAATTCTCGGTTACAGTAAAGCTTTTTCTGATATGCAGTACAAGACTGGGTTCATAAGCACGGCCTGACTTACACTGAAAAATGCTATATACAAGGCTGATTTGTTCAGCTCTCTGTTTAGGAGAGCAAGCAGTCATAACTACATATTTATTTCCTTGCACATATTAATTTTTGCACGTATTTATTATTACATATTTATCTTCCAGTGAATTCTGGCCATAGCATGGAGATGAGGAAGGTTCCCATCCCTGTTAGTCTTTTCTTTCTCCTTGAAGAGGAATGAAGCAGCTCAGCGTGTAAGTAGACAGCCCTGTCTCTGCCTCCCCTGAAGTGCTGGATCATCCCTCAGACTAATCAGTTGCCTCAGAGATGCAGAAAGCTGTGTCTTGAGTGGTGAGGGATTATGACTCAGCACCACCACTGTGCTCATTACTCAGGACAAACTGCGAGACTGCAGTAAGTATTCCCCAATAAAATATCAAAAAGGTATCCAGATGAAACAAAGAGACAGTGTTGACTGTAACACCAGAATAAAGATACAATTCTTCCTCACATTCAGTGTCACTTAGTCAGGGTGATGTTTCCTGTGCTCAGCAAACACGCCAGTAAAAGAATTTCCTTGGCATAGAGACAACATGGAAATGTCCTTTTAAAATCAGTTAATACCAAGAGAACTCATGAGCTAGCTGGAACCATTTCCTATGCTATGGAAAGAACACTCAAATAAGGTTAACCAAGACATTTCACCCTCCCAGCCTCCCCCCTCCCCATCTATTTCTGGATGTCTTCTTTTGTTCACCCTTTACTAATTATAGAGGCCTTGCTTAGGTGATATTTATAGTCTTAAAAGAGTTGCCTGACTTTTAGAACACTTTATTCATGTATATTTCCTGTGTTTATTGTTGCCTTAACTAATATTTTAAAATTAATTTTACTTGATCCAAGATTTTATTTAGCAACAAATATCAAAGTAACTTTTCTTTCAACAAATGCAAGAGCTGTATTTAGAGGTAAAAAGCAATTTTCTATTTCTGAATTTCCGAAAAAAGATTTTTTGTTTCTTTCCCTCTCCCAGTGATAAGCATGAGAAAACTCCAGAATCAGACGAAATTTCTTTTTGCACTACAGTATGGTTGCTTGGTATTTTATTTTACTGATTTCTCCTTTTTTTTTTTTTTTTTTGTCAGTAATGGTTGCTTTCATGAGTGGGGTGTTTTGAAGACACAGCGATAAATATTTTTTTCCCCAGACTACCCTGATGTTTTTGTAACCCTCTGTAACTGAACATCCACAGGTTACAGAAGTGGAAAAAAGACACGGAGAACGTCTACATTAAGTTACATCTTCATTTTCCCACCTGCACCATATTTAATCACTTTCTTAGTTTTTCTTCATTCCTTCTTAAATCTGCCCTTTTGTTTCTTCTGCGGTTGCACTGAAAATGTGTCTGTAATGATGCCAGTATCAACAACTTTCAGTCCCTATTTCACAATAACAAATACATTTTAGGGAAAATTTTGATGCGTGCCTTTCAACTTTATTGAAAGAAGTCGGATTTGGGGGAATGTTAGAGCAAAATTAACTGCTGGTTCACGTTTCAGCAGAAAGGCTTTCTCCGACCCTGGCGGTCAGGAGCGGACAGGCCGAGGTGAGGGCGGCAGCTCTGCGGAGCGCACCGCCGCTGTTCCCGTGTCACACGGGAGCCCCTGGCTGGGCTGCCCGAGGGCGCGCAGCCTACCGCGGCCACCCGAGGGGGACACGGGGCGGCGAGCCCTTCCCTGGGAGAGCCGCTGGAGCCCCTCAGGCCCCCGAGGCTGGAGCCGGGGCTGGGCACGAACCCGCCTCACGCCCGGCCCGGCCCTGCCCGCGCCGCGGCGGCATCGGAGCGCAGAGCTGCGGGCAGCACCTCGGGCAGCTGCCCCCAGCCCTTCGGTCGGCCCAGGGGCGGCATCAGAGGAGCAGAGCCGCGGCTCGAGGTAGCCGCTTTTTTCGGCTTTTCTCCCATGTTGTTTGCTGATGCCTGCATGGGCACAGCCCCTGGCCTCACCTGCCGGCCCCAACACCCCTCGTGGCCGCACCTGGGCCTCACCCACGGCGCCATTCAAGCTCCAGCCAAGGCCCTGGTCTCCCTCGCTGCCGGTACGTGTCCTTGGCTTGTCCCCTGCAATCCTGTCATGGCTTTGGGGCTCCCAAGGCTCTCTGTCAGGGAGGTGGAGTGGGATAGTCATGGGGGGGATGGCAGCCTCTGCTCCTCAGTGAGGCTGAGGCCATGGTGCTGCCGTGCCCGGCGGTGTCTGTGGCATGTGGAGAGCAAGTGTTTCAAATCCACTTTGTAATGGGCTAAGATGGTGTCTTGTGATTTAGCCAACATTAGCTCTGAATAAAACTGTGCTGGAATGGAAAATACTTAAGTCCTTTAGTATGTTCCTGTGCTTATACAGCTCTATAAGATGTTTAACCTCTTCTGAATGGTCCTACAATTTGCAGCATAGTTCAAAAGCTCTCAGCTTTAGGCCTTCTCTCCAATAATGACTGTGTTGTGGAAAACATTTGTGGTGCTACTAGAGGCAGCACCAATAACATTGGTGAGGTACTACACAGTTTGTCACTTTCCTAGGTATGTTTTGTTCAGATGTTGTACTTCTACAAGGCTTTCATATGGGTGTATAGAAGATCCGTTTATATGATCCAACTTCAGCAGGGCTGTAAGTATAAGTGACTTCAGTATAGCTGGGATTTCATCCTTACTGCAAGTGATCCTAAAGGCTACAGGTTAACAGAAGAACATCCTTAAATTTGACCAGCCTTGATAAATTCATAGAGGCAAACTTCCACTGTAACTGGGAGCCATCCCATAGAACAGAAATATGATACAGGTATTGTATACAAGTGCTGGTTCTGAATGATACAGGTATCATATAAGAACTCTGGATTGGAATGAAACAAGTTCTCATCTTGCAGTAAGATCTACAGCCTGGTTATACAAAGTGTCATAATTTGCAGGTGGAGAAACAGCTTTTTTTTGGAATTTTTTTTTTTTGGGCAAAAACTTGCAAAAACTGGAGATCTTTTCAAATGAAGATCTGTCATTCTGACAATAAAAATGTTACCTTCCTAAGTGAAATCAGGCAATATATCTGATTTTTCCAAGACTGGAATTGTTAAATTTTCAATGTGTAAAGCTCTCCATAATTTGGCAAAACAATCAGGCCTTCACAGCAGAATGTAACAGCTAAAAATTGTCTGAAAATACAACAGACTCTCAACATGGCTCAGCATTCCCTGTTCAATTTCTTAGTACAGCAGTTATTGTTGGAGTTAATTTAACATCCCTTTGGACTACTCAGCATGCAAGATCTAAAGAGCGCTGGTTTTTCATCTCGCCCTACAGCAATGTGATACACATTTGCTAACACACCCAAGTAATCTTTCTATGTCACTGCTGGCAATTGTCAAGCTTAAATTGGAAGCTTACATTTTGAAGGAAAACAATTAAACTGTAACATTAAACTTCTGTTTTGTGTAACCAATACATCAAACTCAGATTAACTCAGTTTCTGCTTCAGGACTTGTAGCTACATGGCTGTAGCTATGTAATTCCTTGTGTCCAGACGTCAGGCTATTACATCTCTACAGGGGCTGGCAGCTTTCTGAATTGTTACTTGCTCAAATTTTTCTCTGTAAGTAACAAAACTTTGTTACTGCACCATGGCTGTTCACGGCAACCTGGGTAACTTTGCTGGTGAGCTGCTGGGGCAGGTGCACTCAGGTGCAAAAGTGGCAGTGCTTCCAAAAACACTTACATGAACATGGTTGTTAGTCACAGCATGATGCCTAACTGGGCATTACATAGAAAATGGCTAAATCCAGAGAGACTTTAGTCTCCTGCTATTAGGGGTGATAACATCCTACACCAGAGTAAAACTAAAGTACCAGCTCTGACATGGAAGGGCATAAGAGAATGTCATCTTTCTCTTCATGCCTAAAAAATGTTCCAGCACTGAACAAACTGTTCAGAAAGGCTGCAAAATCACATGCCCACATGCTGAAATACAGTGTTTAGTCACAGCCTTTGTCCAGAGAAGAGCCAGAAGATCATCATGAAGTTTATTCTAGCAATGTATTCCTCTACATTTTTAAATGTTTGAGGACTATTTTTCTTACATCCAGATACACTGAAGCCAGACTGAAAATCAGCAGTTACACATGACAACATATTAACTAATCTAATTAACGATATCAAGTGTAGTCCTGCACCTCAGTTTCTGGCAGCTCTCCTGACTGGAAGAACACTGCAGAAACTTTATTTCATCAGCTACGTGAGTTGCATTTCCTGTCCTGATAAACACATACTACAAAGTCCAAAAGCACTTAAAGTTATCAAATTGCACTTGATTACTTAAGTCTTAATAATATATCAACCTTTTATCATCCTGAAACTTTTTAAGGTATTTCACTACAGATCCTCTTCTCAAAAAACAAAACCCCAGCAAAATCCAAAACTAATTTTTACTATTCTATTCTAATTCCATTCAATAACTGGATTTCTGTACTGTAATTCCTTATTTTCTATGCATTGCTTGATACTCAACTACACATGGAGTGAAATTTGGAATTAAAGCTGGTATATAGAGTATTACATTATTACATCTATCTAAACTGATTTCACAGAAGAAATTAAGAGCCTCCAGGAGTTCTGTTAATCCTATTCATGTTAAGTTTGAACTTATAGAAATAAGTTGAAACTCTGATAATACAGTTGCTTTTTTGTGGAATATGTAAGACAAAGCTAGGCCTTTGTTAGTTTATGAGCTGCTAAAATATCTGTGATGCCATGTACAGTGCAAGTTCCATAGACAGGGTCCCCTGGAGATGTGTAATTAAACCACTGCTTCTTTGAAGGCCAATGTAATGCCAGCTAATGTAAGCATGAGCAAATTTATACTTACAGCAAGAAGTCTGGCTTGGGACTGATACAGCCTGACATTAATGAATGGTCTAAATTTGCAAACTAACTGAATAATTGTAGCATGAGCTTCTTTACCATGAAGTGCACTGCTTCTTCCTGCAATCATTCACTACAAAGCTTGTGCTCACATGGTACTTTGACCTATGACATCCTCACTAAAATAGCCAAATAAGGCAGGGTAGTTTTTTTGTGAGTCACCCTTCTTTTAGTGCCTTTTTTATAACTATTAACATTTAGTTGATGTCTTCTGATCGTGAGCCAGAAGAAAGTATCCTGAGGACTGTTCTACAATGCAGGTCCTGTGTTTCTCCTGCTCCAGACAGGGACTGCTTTCTCTTATGGGTTCAGGAAGAGTTAGCTCCGGGAGCAGGCTTTGCATTTTCTGTGATGTGGGCTGATGAGGAAAGACCACTCTGGAGGAGCTTTCTGCATCCTTCCTTGGGGCCACACAGCCTTTGGACTCTGGAAACTCTTGCAATATTTTCTTTTTAGCTTTGTACAAAGACCTTTCACCTGACTAAGACAGCTGGTGACAAATCTAGCATCCCCAGGGCATTCCTGAGTTTTCTTAGCTGAGGAGAAGATGGATATATCTTACTTTTATATTTACTGTGTTTTCAACAACTCTAGAATAGCAAACAAAGGCCTTCATTACTATTACTATTACTATTANTCCTGAGTCTCCTGAGATGTTACCTCTGTATTATTTCATCTGTGTATAAAGAACCAAACAGAAATATATCTCATTATGAATAAAAAAGTAATACGTAACATCCACCCCCAAATTTATGACTTAATTATTCCTTACAAAGTATTCTGACTTCAGAAGACATATAGGGATGTTTAAGATTTTAGCAGGTGCTAAGTTCAAATTTACTGTATTGCAATTGGCTGCTTTAGATATTACTCTGACATTATTATTAATCCTGACTAGTTGGCTGCTTTAATTTTCCATTAGTTTCTGATTTTCTACATGAAAATGAGAGGATCTGCTCCTCAGCAAGCATGAACATTACCCTTAAATTACATACTCAATCCATACACAGGTCATATTCAAATACAGTGCATGCTGTGGGTAGTTCTATGCAGTCAATATTTTCCCCTTTTCCCTTAAATATGTAACATATTGCAAAAGAAACAATGGAAATTTGTAGATCAGTAAGTGAGAAGATTGTGATAAGCTTAAACAGGTAAAAGCTTCAGAAAATAAAGGTTTAAAACAAATTTAAAAAAAAACAACCAAACAACCAAACAACCAAATCTGCAGTCAAAAGAAAAGAAATAAGGGAAACTTAAAAACTGTAGCTCAGTGGAAAGGTTTGTTTATTATCTCTAGGGTAAATGTGGCCTAAACCACTGATGGATTGGGACAGCATTTTTTGTCATATTGGGATGGACTGGGACGGCATTTTATCCCCCTGAATTCTGCTAACTACAGATCTCTACATTTAGCAGAAAGGAAAATGATTGCTCCTTTATATTAATTGAAGAGACGAGAGTGTAAGACAAAATTGAGAATGAAGTGAAAAGATAAATAATTGTAAATATGCTGCCTAGTAACTCACAGCCACAGTTGTGCAAGGCATCGCTCATCATGACAAAGCCAAGATGCATTGCATACAAACCACATTTTTGTACTGTTTCATTATTTGAGTAATTTGAAATTTAGTCCCAGAGATCTGTTAATGCACCCATCTTATCTGAAAGACATCTCAATATTCAGTTGTTTAAACAGGTAGGAATAAGAGTAAAATATCTTTTTAAACAAATACGTATTTCTCAGCTGTGAATAGATAAGGAATGCGATTAGCTGTTCTGAAAATCTAACTGCATCTTTATCACAATTGCCTCCCTCTTCTTCTGCATTTAAAATATGCCATATCCTTAGGTGGCTTCTTTTTTTTACCCTCTCCTACAGGTATTCATGTCCTGTGGAGCAATCTGAAACAGCTGCTTTTGCTATCTTCATTAGAAGAACCTGAAATCATGGATGGATAGAAGAGAGCATTCAGGAAAGGTTTGGAAATCTTTTGTTTAATATTGTTCTTGTCCTCTCAACTGAAAAGAGAGGTGTTACCATATGCTGTTAAAATGTAGCATCTGATTTAAACATGTTTTTGAAATTGAAAGGCTTAAAGTTTTTAGCATTGTGTGTAAGCTGGTCCCTAAATTTTGGATGGGGGTGGATTTCTAAATGAGTTGCTATTCTTCTGGAATGCTGTGCAATTTTGTTGATCTTGTCCAGCTAAAAAATTAATCTGGATATGCCAGAAGGTATGAAACTTTTAGCATATGCAATTTTTTAGCATATTTCCAGAAGCCTGTGTGTACATTGTAATGTATAATACATCCAGAACCAGGAGAGGTTGGTCAGCATTTTCATAAACAAATTTCTGCATCTTTTGCGTCCATATTAGTTAACATAGTTTGGTTGAAGAATATAATCCAGGCTGAGGTTGAAGTTGAAGGCCATCTTTAAAACTGTTCCCAATATAGCATGTTGAATGCTTATAAAATTTGTCACTTTAATCATAAATGGAATTTTAGGACAGACCATGACTTAAAAATTTGTACACTGAAAGGTATATACAAGACAGTAATTTTTAGCTCTAGAGTACTTTACTCCAGACTGAAGTACTCCCCAGTGTATGGATAAAAAGACCGGGTCTCAGATATTTACCACACAGTCTACTGGAAATATAACATGTTCTCAATTTCAATTTTTAAATTATTTAAAATGAGTAGCATGGCTTATAGCTGACTACAAATTTGTATACAACTGAGATAGCAAACATGTGACAATCTTTTCCTCTCTTTAATGCATTTTGGTTTTCCTCTCTGAGTAAACTTCCTCTCTTCTTTCTCTTTGAATAGACTGAGCTTTCAATGATCCCTGCAATCATTCTCACAAAAA
>VXBU01016437.1:0-58382 GCA_013400315.1 Bombycilla garrulus
AGCCTATCTGTCAAATGAAAAGAGTCTACAGAGTTCTTGGGTGATCTGTACACAGTCTGAAAGGCAGTAGCACTGAGAACTTTGAAAACTTGTGTAGCAAAGTAACGGTTCTCTTACGATGTCTGCTTATGCCCTACTGTAAAGGTAACCATGTGGTCAAAAGTACAGAAAACTGTGGAATTCCTATTTGCACATTTATATTGTTTCCAGATTTTTTTCTCCTAATGACACTTTATATCAGCAGAAATCATTGTATTCTTATATATCCAAATCATGCCAATTGATTAATTGGCAATAGTTCCAGTTTAATTGCTTCCATTCTACAAAAATATTCTGGAAGTATTTGGTAACATACCACAATAAGTAATTCTGTGAATTAGAATATTTTTCTGTGAAATTCTCACATATTTTTAACAAATGTATCTTTCAACAGACAAACTTTTATTTACTTACAAGAAAAATAAGTCACAGAAAATATGCTGGATTTTTAAAATAATTTACTGAATAACTAATGATAAAGCAGTATCATTAGGTGTTACCACCACAGAATTATAAATAACCAATAAGTGGAGAGAATTACTTTGAGGAATTTCATTGAATTTTCTATTAGCCTTGATAGAAAATTCCATCACCAATTTTTTCTTCCTCTGGAGGAATATTTTTAGATAAATAAATAAGTAATACTTATTTAACACATTTTCTATTAATAATTAATACCTCAAATCCAGTCATTTGGTCAAACTTTAATTATTGTGCAAAACCAGCCCTCCTGTCAAAAACTCTAAAAGGTTTAACATGTGAAGGGGAAGAATTATGTTTATTTTATTGGGAGAAAAACTAACCCTGAAACATTTCTGCAGCAAACAGCATTCAAACTTCCAAATTGCCCAAGTCTATCAAATACTTAGTTGCTTCTCATTTTAGGTTAGTTAGTTTTCTACAGCAGAAAAGTGAGGTATTTTATTGAACTCCCCCAAATGAAAAATATAATGTTGTCTCACAAAGAAATGAAAAAATGGCTTTTGAACCACTGGTAGCAATATCTTATTTCTCCCATTGAAACTTATGGGCACGTTAAAGCCTTACTACGATACAGAGTTTCTGCCTTTTGCATTAGATATACTTTGTATGATGCATAGCTCAAAGCTTCATTTCTTTCTTCAAAATAATGGGAAATTTTTCATCTATTTTAGAGTGAATGCAATATGGTCCATGAGGTTTTAAAGACAGGTAGGTACTAGGGACTAGGAAAATGATTTGGCTAAAACAAAACTGACCTGAAGCCTTATGCAAAACTTAAACAAAACTTTGTAGTTTGCAAAAATCTGACTTAAAATAATCTGCAAATTTAGAAAGCCATAATGGCAGGGAAATAATATAATTTTTGTCTATTCTATAAGGCCTATACTCTTTTTTTTTTGTGATTTTGATTTGTTTCAGATAATCATCCAGATTTTCAGATTCTTGTTTAATTGTATCTCTAAACTTTTTGACTTTGCCCATCTCCAATTTAAATATCCTCTGTGGGAAAGTTATCCAGATGTAAGTTCTACAAAAGCACACCTGGCAAAACAACATCTGCCTGACAATGACTTAGTGAACCTCACTAAAGGCTGACATATGTGCACATGCAATTGGACCTTATACCAACAAAGTGTTTTACATATTAGTGTACACTAGGGAGTCCTGAATCCTAACAGAAAAATATGATGGCTTTTGCACTTTAAATTATAGTGAAGCTGTATCCACAGATGGTGCAGGTACAACATATGCTCTTACACAGCTGGCAGGTAAGGGGAGGTCATTTCCCTAACAGCCTCTTCCTGATTTCTAGTGTGTGCTTCGATGCAGTTGCAATTAGAGATCATCATTCTGAGTGGAGTTAATTCCAGCTGCTGATATAATGTTGACTGAAAGCTCCAGTATCAATGAAGAAGCTTCTGTTGATGCTTACAGATGACAAAATATCCTCCCCTCTCCCTTATTACAGCAGCTCTTTCATAAGGTATACGGGGCGCAGTTTGTTGTGGTTTGGTCAGACACAGGCCTTGAGTAAGTTAACAGAGTTTCTTTGAGATTAATCAGCTGGAGAACTCACAGAGCCATTCCTTTGTGCCAAATGGCCAAGCTTTGAAGATAGGGAAAGTAAATCTTACACGGTCAGGTTCTTGCAAACTAACAAAGGAGCTTTAATTCTGAAGTAAAAAGGACTGATACATAGTCTGTTCGCTTATGCTGACCTTTGTCTTAAAACTATAACAAAAATTCAGGAAATATTTATACTTGGCTGAATTCTGAGAACAGGACACGGCCCAGCTGATCACCAGCATCTGTGTGAAGAATAGACAAACGCTTATGTTCACAGGACAGAGCAGCAGTGCTTCACTTGCTTCAGAGCTGCAGAAACCCTCTAAGGCCGGATTTATTATTTTTTTTTTCTAATGAAAAATGCCGTGCATCCCTCTGGATATCCAGCCTGACTCATAGTCCTTCTCTTTCTCAACCTGCCCAAGAACTTTATGCTTTTGTGAGAGTTGTACATTATAGAGTTCAGTCTTAGAGGACCAAATGAGAAGTGCTTTTAGAAGGACAGGCCTGAACTTTTATCAAGGTGTCTTCAGAGGATAAATGGCCAGAGATAAAAGTTCTCTGGTAGAGTTAGGAAAATCCTCTGCCTACTTCCAGTAGGCCTAACCTAAGCCCAGACTGTGCTCATCCATTTTTAAAGTAACCCTTTCCTGGCTCTCGTTTGGGCACCTGCAGCTCATGGAAATGATCTTTTGTTTTCCAACAGCAAGGGGTGGTTGTGCCATAGCGTAGGATTAACCAGGAATAATTCCACAAGCAAAGCTATATAGTCTAGTGACTAGGAAAGAATGAGTCACAAGTGTA
This sequence comes from Bombycilla garrulus, assembly GCA_013400315.1. NCBI lineage: Eukaryota > Metazoa > Chordata > Aves > Passeriformes > Bombycillidae > Bombycilla > Bombycilla garrulus. The sequence continues at coordinate 2,893 of VXBU01016437.1, forward strand.
AGTTTGCAGTCTGCAGTAGAAGGACACTAGGTTCTGCTGGAAGAACATCATGAAAATCATTCCCCTGTTTCCAAGCCAGTTGTTTTTATGTTGTCTTTAATCTCTTTTACTAGGGCATAAATCTGTTAATGTCCAAAGCCTGCAGCTGTCTCTTCCAAATAATTTCCAATGAAACCTTTGTCTCGACGCCCTGCTACCTCTCAGCTCACTTCTGTACTATGGACTTTTCCAAAAGCTTTGGTTAGTCAGGTACACGTGACTCAAGTTTGGACAATGATGTCAGCAGATGTAAGGTGTAAAGCTGTCTCCTTAACAAAGGCACTCCTCCTAGACTGTGCATCACACTCATCCCCCTCTTCGCTGTATTCGTGGATGCATTTCTTTTAGATGTTGAAAATTCTGAAATCAGATGTCTTTTCCTGGAAAGGGGTATTAGTAGCGAGTAGATGCAGGTTAGACTACATCTGCATCTGGAATCAAATAGCCTCTTGGGACCTGACCTTAGAGACCAAGGCCAAATCTTTTAATGAGAACTTAGGCAGTGTCTTACAGCAAGACAATTGACTTGTTGGGAGGTTTGTATAACACCTACCAAAGTAAATTTCCATCAAGTTGTGGTATTTACACACTTCAGCAGCACACCTTTTATTTTTCCTTTTTCTTTGAATGGATAATTAAATATATTTTTTTCACTAATAGAACAAAAGTTCTGTAAATCATTAGATTTTTATTGATATTAGAAATAACTGAATAACTTCAGAATAACATCCCAGTGTCAAAGACCGGATATAAATTTGACGCAAGCCTAGAAGAGGACCCAGCCAAAAGCAAAGCTTCTCTCTTTTAGCAGAAACCTCCAAATCTGACTGAATAGTCTGAATAGACTGAAATATTGATCTATTCTTTCATGAACAATGAAGATTTCAATCATCGTTCACACAGCTTCTGAGAAAATATAATAACTGTTAAATCATCAGATTGAGATAATGAAAAAGCAGTGAGAATTGAGAAGAAGGTAAGGCTAATCAACTGAGATATGGCATGTAATTCACAGGCTTTATTCTGAATTTGTTCAATCCAGAGAAAGAAAAAGTAGGGAATGAGAATTTCAGGTGTAGACTAGAAATTCTGAGTTTCTATACTGTGGCAGTGCAGGACAGCACAGCTTAAGCTGGCTGAAAAGCACACAGAAGTTGGATAGAATGATTGCAGAACACAATGTAAGAGGTTATTAGAGACCTCAGCAAAGGACATTTGCCCAGCAGGAAATACCTCAGTGTTTTGGGCACGTGAGTTAATTGTAGTTTGGTTTGGTCTCGCTGGCCACTGACAGCCACTAGCACATGGGCTGAAATACTGCTGGCTTTGGTGGTCTCAGCACTTTGTTGAACGGGATCAGAGGAATTTGTAAAGGACTGAGAAGCTGCTGGGTTTTTTCCAAGCCTGGAGGAAAGCAGATAATGCATGCTGTGATTGCCCATGAGACTGGAGAATGAGAAACCTGAATTGATTGGACAGGATGATGTCAAGCATATGGGAATGTATTCGTTGTGTTCAACTATGCATTTAAATTTAAATAATTGAACATCGGTGCAACATTTTGAAGAATGAATACTAGTAAATCTAGTCTCCAGAATGTTCTAATTAAAGTTATTTTAAATAGGACTTACAAAGTTTATATTTTGAAATGTTTCCTGTGTTGACTGTGAGATCTTTTTTCAGAGATTTCTTTATGGTAAACTTGAAGTTTAATCTTGTATTTTGCTGTTTGAAATACTGTAAAACAATTGATCCCCAGGCTCTGCTTCATCAAGAAAATAACATGAGGTGCGGAAAAGAAGAGCTGTAATAATTGTGCATAGTACAGTCTCATGACTCCTCCACCTTTTCTGTCATACCACAGATAGTTCTGGATACTGTCACAGCATCTGTGGAACCATATTCCAGCTGTTCTCAGACTTTCCCATTTCTGGAAGCCTGCCCCTCCTTCAGCTCCAACCACAAATGTCCCCACAATAGAAATCCAGTCATTCTCCAAGGGGTCAGTCAAAGACTAACCAAAGATTACCCCAGAATGTCTCTACTGTTTTTTCACTCCCATCTAAGGACCTTCAGAAATCACAAAGCCAGTTATGAATTCATTACCTCAAAGGAAGACACCAACCTTTTTGTGAACTAGCCCTGATAGAATTGCGTGTAAAGGTCTTTCCCAAAATTACTAAGATCTTTAGCACAGGCATGTCCAAGCTGCAAGTCAGGGTGTCAAAATATGCCAACCCCCACATTTTAATAAGTCACAAACACCACAAAATAAAGGAATGAATAGGTTTATTGTTATCTTTAAAATTTAGGCAACTTGCTTGATGATAATCAGCAGCCCTGCCACTTTCAGATGTCACCGACTATCTCTTGCTGCTGCTTTACTTCAGGTTTGAAGTTCTATCTGCTCTTTGCTCTTTTTTGGTTTGAAAAAAACTTCCCACAATGGTGTCTAAATACTTGGGAAAGCATTTCCAAAATACCCAAAAACATATGCAGGATACTTCAGATTTTGTTCAAAAAGAAAGAAAAAGGAATAAACCTTCAGAGTACTGTTGAAAATTTGTTTATCTGTATCTATTTTATTCCTCATGTCTTTAACTTCAGCACTAGTATACAGAACTCCAGTGGATCCTAATTTCCAATAACATTTAGTAAGTTAATATCCTAGTTAATTTTTGCAATATTACACGTTAAGCTTACCTTTATGTTAATCACTAGAATACATGCTATATTGCTCAAATATGTACATGCAGAATGCTTGTGTGTGTACCCACAAATTTAAAAAAAATGGATAAAAAATTAAACTACGAAACCCAAACTGTATTCGAATAAATAACTTACCCTACTCCCTAGTCTCCTCTACTCTAGTTTTATTTAAAGTTGCTTTGTTATGGCAACAAATCTGCTTTTGCTGCAGGATTTTTTGAAATTTTGCTACAAGAGAGTAGGATTTAACTAATTAATACAAAATAGCAATTAACACTAATGCAACCCAAACCAAAACCCAAAAACCCCAAACTGGTTTCTGGAAATATTAATGTGCACTCATTACACAATATATTTTAGGCTTGTCTGCAACAGGGAACATTTTAGCCTGTACATCTCACTTCTGGACTATGCCTTTCAAGAAAATATCTAAATTTTCTTGTTTTCTAAACTTTTCTTACAGTTCAAGTTGTTTTGATTCCTATTGATGCAAGTTGCTTTTCTCATTCTGTTCAGAAGGATGACTATTATCCATCTGAAAAGAAAATATTTCAGAATCAGTTAAGCTCATCATTGTAAGCTATTGGATAAAATAGAGGGATTGTCACAAGGGCTTAAAGCAAATGATTATCATTATCATTGTTATATAATGATAAAAAATAGGTAGCCTTCATTATGGAAGACACAGAAAAATCACTCCATTTCTCCATTATCATGCTATTGAGAAGTATACTAAATGCAGCTTATTAGGAAGTGTCATTCTCATCCCTAAACCAAAAAGACAAGAATAGAACCAAAAGGGGATACTGATAAGGGGAATTATTTTCCTGTGCAATTAGCAGAGTTATTCCCTTTTGCAAGACGACTTTGTAGCCAGGAGTTCATGAAGAGTTTTTTCCCCTAAGAGATTTTTTGGCTATACAAAACATCCTCTGTAGTCAGGGCTAAAATAACAAGAGATTCTCAACTCCGACTGCTGGTCTTTAGCTTACTTCTGAAAAATAACATAGATTTAAAAATCCCTTTTCTTCTAGATGTTTTATTCTACAGCAGGCTTTCTATATCAAAATTGTTTCCTCTTTCTTCCAGAACATCAGTACTGACCTTTAAGAGGAAAGTATTTCTAAACTAGCTGATCTAGGGGAGAGAGATTCAACATGACAAGCTCCTTACAATATGATCAATAGCTTTGTGTAGAAAAAGGAAAGACTACATAAGCAAAGTCTAGGATAAGGATTAGTATTACTGGGAGGATTACTAAAATTATCATGATATTTAGAGGTTTCATTTTGCTGCTTTTTGGGACAAAAATTAATCTTTGTCCAAAGAGCTTGACAAATGATACTGGGGTGCCAAACAGACAAGCAGATATGTGAGCAATTAGGGTTGCTTGGCGAAGGTGCTTTGATTTTTTATTTGCTGTGGCAGTGTTTTTCTTTATTTCCATGACAATAAAAAATAAGATTGTATCTAAAAAATTGCTCTAAATATTTTTTCATTATTTTTTCTTAACTTGTACTAAATAGGCAGTGAAGGAGAGTAATGGTTATTTTCCATGTGGATAATCCAGGATTAGGAAAGGTGTAGGAATACTGACCTACACCTTCATTCATTTGAAATAAATGAACTTTTCTCTATAATTCCTTATTTATTTTCATGTCTCAACTGTTTGTTACATTTCACTGCTAAAATGAAACCAGCACAAGGTGTTTGTGACAGAGTGCAATTGGCAGTGTCTCAATAATACATATCTAGAGAGGGATGAACACAATTCCAGTCTGAATAGGTGTAGGGGAGTCCATATGTTCATGACTGAATTCCACAAAGGATGAGCTGAATCATACAGCACTATAGGGGAAGAACTCTCTTAATAAAAGTCTGGGAAAGCAGTGCCTAATTTATATAAAAATAAATGGAGGTGGGATGTAGGTGATAGTGAGCTGTTTTGAATCTCTCCTCACAAACCCTTCTCATCTCGGTAGCTCATAAGCCAGCCCATTTGTTCCAGTACTCACTGAAGGCTTTGGAGCATGAGAGCTTCCTGATTTGTCTCCCAGGTTGGCCCTTAAAAAAGGCAGCTCCTGTGAGGTTATAAAATCCTTGGGATGTGGGACTTTAAGACCATTGCCAAAGTTACATTTGGGTCAGACAAAATAAAGAAACTGCTCCAAACCCACTCTTGAAGACTGGGAAAATTTCCACACTGTTTGTGGTGTTAGGTGGACTGTCTTGAAAGAAGACGTAGAATGCAGAATCATGTGTTGCTTTCATCAGCAAGCTGCCTTTGACGCATATTTCTCCTACATCCAGCCCTTAGGTAACAGATAGTTGTAGAAGGTATTTCATTTTGGACACATTCCATATTTACTTGCAATAATGCCCTGTGAGACTCATTAATGCTTTAAAGCTTCCTATTAAATAGAAACCTCACAGTACTTTCTTTCTAATAAAATAAACTGAAAGGTGAAAATACTTTCTGTTTGTTTTTTAATAATGAATGTGTGTCTCAAAAAATTACTCCTAATTTGTTGGATTATTTTAGTTTTATGTCCTTTCAGAAGCATGTAGATGAATAATGAAAAATAGTGCAATAAAAGCAAACAATAATTATTCATGCTGACCTGAGGCATTTAAAGAAACAGAAGAAAGTCTAAAGAAACAGATTTCCTATAGTGCTACTTTCTTAAGTATACTAAGGTAATTAGCTTTAAGAGGAGATAATTTCAGTTCACTGAGGGTTCTCTTTTAAGTCTTTCTGGGAAATTTGGATTTTCCATTGATAGTAGTTTTAAAATGTCACACTGGAGCCAGAGTGAATTAAAGTGAAGAGCTACATAGTCTAAACAAATAGTCCTTCCCATGATCAGGAGCCTGACAACATAACAGCATAAATTATGTCACATGCCCACAAGTAATGCAGGAACAATTAAAAAATAACAGCAAAACCTCGCTGCAATCCGTAAACACTACGTGATGTCTTTTATTGAGCTAACATTTTAAGCTGTCTAATTTTCCAATTTATCATGTTGCATTCTTACCGGTCTTTAGGAAATAAACAACAAATGTTGCCTGTTCTGCGATCTATTATTTCTTCTGATTAAATGGTGACATAGCAATTCTCCATGAAAGTAACTGGCTAAATCCTCAAAACCATCAATGAAAAACAGAAGTTCAGTTCTTATCTCACTTTGAAGCATAGTTAGGACAGATACAAAGTATTTGTTTGTGGGTACGAATATTTTAATAACTTATTTTACATACTGAAAATTTCTATTTCAATCTCATTTGTGCTTCTGCATTTATCCTCTAAAACTATTTTTTAATTTCTTTCTATGCCACTTTCTAACTAAATAAGAAATTAAAGTCCCTTATTACTGCTTGCTGTAAGGATCACTCCCTTTTTGGCATGGTTATTCTCATGGTTGAATGTCCTGGATGTGGGCAATCACAGATGGAGAACTAAAGCACAAACTGGTTGCAGGCTCTGACTCAGCAAGCAAATAATCTGACAATGTTTTGGACATTGCTACCTCCCTCTCTACACAGGTATATGCTGCTATCCTTCTGTGACGGCCTTGTGCTCCACTAGAGAGGTTGCATTTGACCTCTTTTAGTTCAAAGTCTTCACCTTGAGATTGTATCTGGAAGGTGAGGCTTAGGTGCAGGCAACATGTGGCAGCACACCCCACCAGCAGCAACTTCTACTCAACATCAGCTACGACAGGAATGGAAAAAAGACTTCACCTTTTTTTTTTTTTCTTTCAAGTGTATGTCACTACAAAATTTTCTTGTTTAAGATGCATTCTTTTACTGCAATTTTGACCAAGTGCAAGTTAAATGGCAATGTTGATAACAGTGCCTCTCATCTTCTGCCTCGTTCTTTGTACCTACAGACAAGAGGCACTTGGTAATGACAGTACCTTGATGACTGCTCTAACTGGATGGTAAGAAGGATAGGTTTTCCCCTACCTGAGTAGGATTTCCCCTACGTGAGTAGATTACCGTGTAACACGCTTGTCACACATGAAATCCTCCAGCCAGGTGATGCAGATAAGAAAGGGCATTAGATCTTTTCACATATCACTTTGTCCTTTCCTAGCCTCAGTTTTCATAGATACTGTTTCCAGAGATTTTGTTTGCTGATATGCATGGTCAACTACAGCTCTGGAAAGTGCTTTGAGAATTTTGACCAAAGGCTGCAGAAGCATCATTAGAACTACATAAAGAAAGAGATATCACAGCATATGAATTTCTCATTGAGGAGGTAGATACTATTCTCAAAATTGCCTGGCCTGGTACACAGATGAAAATTTACATGAGGGCTAATACACTCAGATTTTCCAACTACCAGTACTACAGTGGCAAAGTTTAGAGTCTTCTATTAAACTGTTTTTTATCATTATTTCTAATAAATGTTAAGGATGTATTTCACTTTTTTTCTGACTCAGATTTCTTTTGTTTTTCTTATTACACTGCAAGAAATTATTATTAATCTCTTCTAATAAAAATTGCACTTGGAAAGGATAAATGAGAGGTGAAGATTCTTACAATACCTAAAGAAATAGTAAGCTCCTCAGTAGATCCATGTCATTTTTCCTCTCTACAAAAATCATTGCAAGCAACATTAGACAATAAGTTAGTTGTGTGTTGGTATGGCTCCATACAAATTGTGGCAGGCATTTTTCAAAGAGGGAACTAAAATATTAAGAGTCTAAGTGAATTAGGTGCCCATCCCATTTCAGAATGACCTGAGCATTAGGAGCAAACATTTTACCCGGACTCCTAAAATCAAGACCAGATGCCTTTCTAAACACTATGCTGTAATTCAACCATATTTTTATTGGACACAGTACAGGAATTACAGGGTGAAATTCCATGGTTTCTGTTATGTAAGAAGTCAGACTACATGATGGCACGATCCCTTATGTCACTAAAATCTCTGAATAACTGAAGATGAAATCACATCTGATTTGCTCAAATTTCACTTCCTGGGCTCTTGTGTTGTCATAATTTCACTCAATTTCCAGCCACTGAAGCAAGTTCTTGAGTAAACGATGTAGGCAATATTTGTATTTTTAATGTAACAAACAAGGAAAACCCTCAAAACTTTGGGAAAACCTTTATGTTAAATTTCCGCCATCTTTAATTATCTTTAATTATCTTTAATTAATCTTATTTCACTTCAGGACTGAGCTGAAGGCAATGCATATCTGTGTTTTTGCATTCACTCTAATGCTGTTATCACCAGACAATAAATCAGGGAATTTATGCTGGTTTGGTATCTTAAGCATCAGCTTTATCAGCAAAATCAAAATGCTGATAAAAAGAAATAGAATCTATTTCTGGAATAGGACTTCTATGAATCTACATATGACAACATCTACTGAAAAACAGAGGTCTTTTCTTACTCTCAGGTTCAGTTATGATGGAATTCACAAATTTTCATTTGAGTGTGGAAAATATCTTCTCATTTTCAGCACTCTAGAAGCCAAGCATTTGAAAGAGTCCAAGTGTGTTTCAACTTTTGAAGAACTCTAATGTCATGAAAATTTTTGCATGTTAAACCATGCTCAACTATATAATGAGTTTTAAATGTCTTTTCTGTTTAGCAGCGTCACTTGAATGAAGAAAACTGGAGATCTGTCCTACCTAATGTAAGATTCAGGAATCAAAAACTCCCACCACCTTAGCAAAAAACAGCCCAGAGTAATCAGCTTCGGTGGGAAATGGAAGGAAACAATAGGTATGCTTTGACCTCAGGATTGTTTTTTCCTTCGGGTCTGTGAAGTCATTAGAAAACTCTGGTACCCTCTGCTGGCCAAGCAATAAATCTGTAGCCCCGGAGCAAAGATGACATTCCCATGGATGCTGACACGCAAGCACGTGAGCAGCTTGGAAGCAAGAGCCACGTTGACTTAAATCCTCTTAAAGAGCAAAACAAAAAACCCATGAAACAGCATATGAGAAAGCGTTACTCAGGAAAAAGTTTCTGGCTACCTAGAGAGTGCTATAAAAAAAAATATCTAAGATATTTAACACTAGGTTTTTATTGAAGTATTTTAAAAATATTAAGCCTCTACCTAAGGATGTTAGATTTTCAGATTATATTATAGCAGTGCTATATAATGACTGCAAGCATTCTTGTGTTGTGTTCCTCTTGTCTTTCAGATCACGACTCAGTGCTGCTAAACAGAGAGAGCACGGCACATCTAGTACACTGCTTAAACATCTGAAATGTGCATATGCACCTTTCTTTGAAATGGAGTGATACCCTCTGTTACATGAGCTCACCACTAAGCAGATATCAGTGAAGTTAGAACTTTGTTTTATCCATTTAAAATAATGTGTATTTGGTGCCTTACAGTTCAGGAGGTTAAAAAGGTAAATGGTTTCATGTATACCATAGGCCTCTGCTAAAAAGAGGACAATAATGATGAGCCAGACGCTTTTTCAGAGGTGGAAAGTAACTAGTTAGAATAGTTAATCTTTTGAGATGCATCCCTGGCATTAAGTGGATTCTTCTCATTCAGCTGAAGGCGCAACAGCTGGATTCTGTCATCCCTGACTGGGGCGGTCTTGTTAGTGTAGGATGACCTCTGGAGCACTAACACAGATAATACTGGCACCTCTCTCCACTCTAATCAACTACCAGTCTGAGCAATTCTACAGGAGATGGGGGCATTAAGGCCATATTATTCTAAACAAAATTCATTGATGGTAGCAGAGTATTGTGACAGCAAAAGACAGATTTTACCTTTCTCACCAAAGGTTTTTAGGGCTAAATTTGCGGAATGGTCTGCAAAAACAGCACAGCTCCGTATTTTCTCCCTTTTCTTAAAGTCATATTTTGCAAAACTAGACTGTTTGTGTCAAGGATGTCTAAGCTAAGACTCTCACAGTTTTACTGCAATATATAAAACTGTTCATTGCAAACACACATTGTTAATGTGCTCTCTCTTCATCTCTTTCCACATAGATTAGAGCTGGCAGGAAATTTTTGGGCATTTAGCTGGAATGTGAAAGGCTCAGGTTCAAATTACTGTTCTGTCCTGCCCTGTTTCAGAGCAAGGCACTAAAAAAGGATCTTCTAGGTCTGAACTGACTACTCTTGTGGCTGGACCAGTGCTGTTTTGGTGACAGAGCACTTGTATTTTGACTGTTTTTAAAGAAGCTTCATATGTAGAAGCTTCTTATGAAGTACATTAACTTTCACTGAAAGTGTTTCCTTCTGTAAAGTTTTCAGCCATAGCTAATACAGCTAGCTATACATGAAAAAAAAAAAGGCAACAAGGCCATCAGTAGTTATGAAAAAGCAAAATGAAGGTAGCTAACTATGTTGAAAGGGATTCATTTGCCACGCAGGCATTTGGTGTCCTGCATCACACTACTTGCGTGCACAGGCATGCTGTTGATAAAAATGTACCAGTGCACTACATGCAAAGTACAAAATGTTGATTTTATAGGCAGCAACAATTCTCTTTATCCTCAGCATTTTTTAGAAGATTACCAATACCCACACTGTCAACTAAGTTGAGCTTTCTGCTGCACTTGTACTTTTATATTAATAATATTTGCCCTCTGAATCCTTGGGATAATGCAATGCTGCTGCCTTGTGCCTGGGCAATACAGAGGCATTGCATTTGGTTGTGTTTGAGAGTGGCTTCAGTTGTGTTTGGCTCCAGTGGCTTCAGAGGGTTCACCTCTGAAATTCAGATCCTACTGCTAAAAGCACAACAGAAATGAATGCCTGCATCTAAATTAAGAGTGTTTGCATTTACTTTGCTGTCAGTGGAGAGAAATAGGGTGTCATTTACCCCCCAAAATAAATATTAATTACTTAACAAATCCTGCCTTTGACTTTTTCTGTCAAAAGAGAAAAGAACAGCAATCAGCTGTGAATCATTTGGGGTGCTTACTTGCCCAAGTCCTTCATGTCAATAACAGGAATAAGAACCAAATCCACAGGGTAGATTTGCTTAATTGGAGTAAACATTGTGTTGCACTCTCTGTTGACAATTTTATTACAACAACACCAGGCTTTATCTGTCATACAGATGCAGTTGTCTGTTGGAAGGCAAATGAATTACTCAGTGTTTGAGACAGGAGTACAAAGTGTCCATGCGATTGAGGACCGTGCCATGACAAATACAGCCATGGAGGTCAAATGCAGTGTTCCTTTTGTGTGGGTGGAATGTCATAGGAGAAGTGGTAATGCTGTATAATTTCTTAAACTTTTAAAAAATCAAGGAAAATGAAAGCCTGATCCTTTAGAAATTCGTCAATGTTTGACTTATTTAGCAATATACCGTAGTCCTTTATCCTTTGAAGTAATGATAGCAGACGAAGGGGAGGTGTCATCCTGTTCGTAAATCACTAAAGAAAGACTCTTAAAGTTTTAATGTTCATAGGTTTTGGTAGAAAGTAAAAGAATTTTAAGGTTCAAGAATTCTTCTGGTCTTAGAGTGAAATTTTGTTTCCTAGCAAAGCGGGAGGGGAGTGAAGAGAGGAAGAGAACGTGATTTTGCGCAAATTTCAGCAGAGAACACAAATGCTAACAGAATCTGAGAGCTTTTTATTTCAGTTTAAAAATTTAAAAAAAGGAAAGGGAAGAAAATATAATCATAATGGAAATGATCACTAACTTGGTCCTTAGGACACTCATCAGGCCCTCAGTTTCAGTGCCTTCTCTGCCTGATGCACACCTGGCCTATAATCCTGATGTCCCATATGAGTTTTTCTGCTGCAAAGAAATTCTTGCTCTTGTAAATTCTTTCAAACCCATCACAACTTTTGCAGCCTTCCCACTCTGCTGCTTAGAAAGATCATGTTTTGATTGCAGATTGTGTGAAGCATGTAGGTGATTTGGTGATTTTGTATCTTTTACCCGAAGAAGATTTCACCTCTTTCCTTTGTGTCTGATTTTTTCCCATCTCCTTCTCTCAGTGATTTTCTCTACTGTGTATATTTCTTGTATTAACCCCATCCAAGTGGTTTGCTCTTCCCATTGTTCCCTGAAACCCTTGCAATGCATTTTCCTGATTGAACACTGTCAGCAGAGGGAGCATCAACAGCACAGGAAACTTCTACCAGGGCTACTGGGTCTTCATGGAGGAATGGAGTCAGATTTGCAGAATCTTAAAGAAAGACATTTGGCCATCAACATGTACATGAAAGACACTTTCATGACTGGAAGTGTTGAGTCATACTCAAGATAGTGAGCTCTTTATGGAGAGAAAAAATGCCAGCCTACATACATGTCCGAGTTGCCATTAAAATAAAAAAGGACAACATGGGAAAAATAAGATTTTGCTTGAGGTCTTTCTCCAATTTTTAAAAATTATTTATTTTAGGTATTCACTTTTTTTGTTGCATTCCTTGTCCAGTTCCTCTCTAGAGAGTGAGTTAGCTCTTTGCTGGTGAATTTCAAGGCTAATAAATTATGTTGATATTGACCAAATGAAAAATAAACCAATTTTGATTATGCTGGCATTGAAAAGCAACTTGGGTAATCTTTACTGTCTGGACATGCTGTACACTTGGCTGATTCCTTCCTTTAGTGAGTCACTGTTTTCTGGTAAATGCTGATTACCACTCCATGTGCATTTGTGAAAATCTCATCAGGCTAGGCTGTTGTAATTAGAGCAAACATCAATATGCTACCAAAAAATGCCAAAATAAAAATGGTGCATCCTAGATTCTATATTAAGAATCCAGAGTTAATGTATATAACACAATGTATGAATACTTCTATTAAATGATAAAAAAATATTTTAACACAAAAAAATACAGTAGCCAGAGACAGATGATTCACTGTAAGGATGTTACAAGGAGATAAATGTTTGAACTTTTTTACACTGAGAGTGGAATGGAAATGTAAGTTTTAAGACTAAATTAACTCTGACTATCCACTAAACAGAAGATGAAAATAAACTTCTAAGACTCTCCAACTACAGTGGAATAGAGAAACCTCAAGTTTTCTGGAGTGATGCTACTTGGGTGCATAAGATAGTGGTAGGATCTGTCCCTCTGTTGTCTGAAGTGTGCAACTTGTCTTTCACCTCATGCCTATAGCTATTTGTGAGCTATATATAGAAAACCCAAATGTCCTTTGACTGAATTCTCTGGGGAGCCTGATGAGGTAGTATCTTCTAAATGTATTTAACTCACACCAGTTGTACTGAATTCAGCCACAGCAATTTTTTTCAAAGTAAATATAGTGTTGGGATATATGGTTATGGTGTTGGTGTACTTTTTTTATTATTACCTAGTAGGTAGAGTGTTTTTCTTCATTTAATTTCTCCCTAAACTTGTGGGACTTTTAGTTTATTACCCAGAAGAGGGCCTGTCTTGGCTAAGAAAACTGAGTGATGCTCTTATCTCAAACCAGTGGTGTTCAGGGCCAAGGCCACGGACAGATGAGAAGAGAAATGGTATTAGCACTTACAGCTGGTGCCAGCCCCATTGCTTCTCAGAAGAGATGGGAAGATCCCTTTTTCCTCACCAAAATTGTTTTCTGATCCCCACAGCTAGAACCACACAAGGCTTCCAGAGCTTTGCCATTGGCAAAGCAAACTGTGGGACTGTGTTTTGGTACCAGATGATGTGGGTAGGTACCAGCTGAGACCTTCTTTGCCTATATTTGGGTCCCATCCAAAGTGTATCTTGTAGCACAACATTTTAGAATATGCCACAGTTTTTAAAAGTACTTATCCGTTTGGTTTATAAATACAGAAGTACTGTTCTTTCCTACAGAAGGAGATAAAGTAGTATATGATCACATGGGAAGACTCCAGCATTGCAAAGTCTTGAATTTTTGTCTTCTAAGTCTTAAGGCAGACCCTGAACAAATGGATCCTCTCTCTTCGCATGCGCTTGACGTTTCACTAGCAAACACTGTAAAGTTGTGATTTTCGTTTCTCCTGGGCTGCTTTTCTACAACATATGTATGTCTTTAGTTCTGCAAGTTAAGTAGGCACAGTTTTTCATGCATTAAACCAATTGGTATATATAGTATTCCTATGTTTAAAATGCCTTTGAAGACTCGTCCAAAGCTCACTGAAGCCAATGACATCTTTGTTTAATTTCAATGGAATATGAATCAGGATGTGGACTGAAAGAGAAAATGTGGTCCTGCTTCTGCACTGAGAATTAGTGCAGGCATCCTTGAAAGTATAGGACGTTTTTTGGTTGTAGAAATAATGAGAGCATATGGGATCATGGATTTAACAGAAATGGCTGTTTCACACTTTCTAAAGTGTACACTATAGTCTGATGCAGTACCTGTCTGAACAAAGCTTCAGCACACATATTTTCTCAGATATCTTCTCAGAGAAAAGAGATTTTTTCACCAAATTTCCTTCCATTTTGAATTGAGCAAAACTGAAGAGAAAATATGTCTTTCTATTTAAAATAGATTTAGAAGAATATAGTAATCTATGAAAGCATTGTGAATCAAATTCAAATAACAGCCTGAGTTTTGTTTAACATAGCAATGTTTTAATTTTTCTAAGAGCTGTTATTTGTGGAATCATAGGATAATTTGTGTTGAAAAACACATTTCAAGGTCTTCTAATCCAATCCCCTTGCAAATAAGCAGAGACATTTTCAACCAGATCAGGCTGCTCAGAGCCCCATCCAACCTGATCTTGAATGTTTGAAGGGATAGAGCATCCACCGCCTCTCTGGACAACATGTTCCAGTGTTTAATCACTCTCACTGTCAAATATTAGTTCCATTTTTTTTGGTCTGAATTGACCCTCTTTTAAATTAAAAAAAAATTCCTGTGTCCTATTTCAACAGACCTTGCTAAAAGGTGTTTTTATTACTGAAAAGCCATAATGACGGAGTCTTCTCTTCTCCAGGCTAGGAAGTCCTTATTCTCTTAATCCACTTTCAGAGGACAGGTGCTCCTTTGATTATTTTTGTGACCTCTGGATTTGCCCCAATAGGTCCACATTCTTCTAATACTGAATCCCAAAGAGATGGATGCATAACTCAGGTGGAGTCTCATGAGAGTGGAGTAGAAGGGCAGAATCCCCTCCCTGGCGCTGCTGGCCACGCAGCTTTGGGTGCAGTGCAGGAGAGAGCTGTGTTTCTGGGCTGTCAGTGCACACTGACAGCTCATGTCCAGCCTCTCACCCACCAACACTCCCAAGCCCTTCTTGGCAGGGCTGCCCTCAATCCCTTTGTCCCCCAGCCTGTGTTGATGCCAGGGCTTGCCCCAGCCCAGGTGCAGCGCCTTGCTCTTGACTTTGTTGAATCTTGTATTGAGCTTGCCCCTGAGATGAGCTCAGTTGGTTGGAGCATGGTGCTAATAATGCCAAGGTCGTGGGCTTGATCCCCATAGGGAAAACTCACTTAAGAGCTGAACTCAGTGATCCTTTTGAGTCCCTTCCAACTCAGAGTATTTTGTGATCCTCAGGTTTGTCCAGGTCCCTCTAAATGGTATCACATTAATTTTTAAGGATTGTTTTCAAGTTTAACAAAGCCACAGCAAACTGAAAATTCTGTTGAGCACACACAGTCAAAAACATTTGGAAGACCCCTGGACAGATTTGCTACTAATTGTAGCAACACTGCATCCTCTTAATTATACAGAATGATTCAACAATTAGAAAGTTTCCATGGGTCAATTTTTGGACTGATTTTAGAACAAAAATGGAGGAAAACTCCATGTGCTTTGAAGTAATAGAGGCATGAAAAACTCCACAATTTGTCAATGTGTTGTTATTATTAACAGGATTTTTTTTTAAACTCCTCCTTTCAGAGATGATTATTTCCTTTTTTTTTTAATAATTTAGAATGTGCTGTTTTTGAAAAAGAATTTTTAAGTGAAAAGAAAAATTATAACTCCCTTTTGAAAATCATCACAATATTTGGGGATTTAAATTTAAAATATCTGTTTTTTTTCAAAATTTATTTACTGTAAACTGTAATACAGGAAATCAGATTTGACACAAATTATTTTGTTTTGACTTTAAACAATTTTTCTAGAGAAGGAGAGTGAGTACATGATGGGCTACATTGAAGTGCACTTACTAAAACCACAAAGCTTTCAGCTGCTGGCAGCAGTTCACTCCTGATAAATACAAGATGAGTCCATTGCACAGTGAGTGCAATAGTGCTGCGAGACTGAAAAACCAGCTTTGAATTGAAAAACACTTGAATGTGAGTGAGACATATGCTGATGAGATGGGATCAGACAGAACTGTAATTTTCCTTGCAAGCCTTTTGTATCATCTGAAGCCAGTACTGTTGCAGACTTACCTCTGCTTGAATGGCACTCTACTTTCACTGTACATTTGCTCATGGAGACAACAAAAAATTGCTGCAAACAGAAAGACGATGTATTTCTGGCAAACTATAGCCTTTTCTTAAACACTTCCTGTTGTCTTCAGAGCAAACCCAAAATTTTATCATTTTTCTTAACCAATTGTCTTTTGAACATTTTTCAGCTTTCTCAATTACCCATCTATCACAGCAATCAGCCTATGGTTACTGAGGAAATACTCTTCAAGAAGCATATTAGGGACATCATTTCAGTGATTATTTTCTATGGAATAATGACCATTTTGTTTCATTAGTGCCTTTCTGGTTCTAATCAGACATTTATTTTTCACATTCCCCAAACAAGGTTGCCCAGCATATGTTAACGGAGTTGTGTGTGTACCATATGGCTAAGAATAATAAATGCTGTATAAAATGGGGAGAGTGAAAGGGGAAGAGTAATGTAATATAATAGATAATGAATTCAACTACATTATATGATTTCAGCATTGTGAGGTTGCAAAGATGAAGGAGCACACATGGGCTTTAAATCCCAGTGATTTTCACTTTTAGTATTCTAAACTGAAATTTCTTTTCCTTCATCTTGATCAGGTGTCTCTGTAGTCATGAAACAACAAAGAAGGAAGGCTTAATTCTTGTAGAGAATTGTACTGTTTAACTCCAGTTTCAAGAGAGGTAAAGCGCATTAAGTCCAAATATGTGGAACTGGAATCACGATGGAGACAGGCCTGTGATGGCAGTGGGGTACATTTTCTGTATTGCAAAACAGCATTCTGATAATTTCTAAGTAGCAAGACCACATACTCTGGCTTCTGCTAAAGAAATGTAGGCTCCAAAATAAACTTAAACATTCCTTTTAGAACTTGACTAGACTTCAGGAACTGAATTTTCACATTGCTCTAGTCATCTGCTGTTAAGGTTTGAAATCCATAATAATCCTCAGCTCAAATCACTAGAAGAGATTTAAGAGCTGAAATACAAATGTTTTGATTTTCTAACCAATCTCCACAATTTTTAAAATGTGTTCTGGAAAATAAAATGCTCGTTGGATTATAGCACAAGGTATAAGGGATGTTTCAAGCCATAATTCAACACAAACTGTTATCTGATATTAGACCTATTATTTGGAGTTTGGCTGATTCTATGATCAAAATCCCACATAGTACTGAAGTTTAGAGACTACATATTAATAGTGAAATGTGCATTTGGCTGGGCAGCTCTCTGATTTGCTATCAATAGAAATCTGAACAAATTACCTGAATGAAAGCTGGCCCACAGCTAACTACCTTGATCCACACACAGCCTTAGCCTAATAGTGCCACATTTCATAGGTGTGTTAATGGTGAAAGTTAAACACACTGAATGCTCACACTTCTACTTCTGGCATGTGTATTATCGTCAGGGCTGTACATCATATACTGTCTGTAGCCTTGCTTACAAGGATTATAACTTAGGATTGTTACAGCTGCAAGTTATTTAATACCAATACCTAAAAGCTGTGCTCATTAGGCTCCTAACTCGTGTCTCTCCCTGAAAAGTGTATTATCATAGTTGGCAATATCAATAATTTTTATTTAAAGTGAGTAATACAGCCTTGCCTCGATTTTGTGATTTAAAGGTAGTTACTGAGAGCCCTTGAGTTCTTAACATATAATTTAGGATCAGCTAAATGTACACAAGACCTCACTTATTGGAGAATCAGAGGTGTATAAATACATATTAGTTTTTCTTTCCAACTTTTGTTTCAAGTGTACCTGGTAGATTTATTGCTTGACTGTGCTTTGGTAGTCTGACTCCCTGTGGTGATTTCCAAAGGTCTGCAGGCAGGAATATACCCTTACTGTTGCAAAAGATTATGACATCATGGATGTTAAAAAGAGAATGAATGATGTGGTTAGTCATGAATTCAATATATTACTAGAGAGAGGGTTATATGGAAACATGGCCTTTCTGTCAGGTAGAATAAATGACATATATAATTTGTTTTGTCCTTCTCGTAAAAGAGCAAGGGAGAGGAGATAATCTGTCTTAATAAGGGCATGCTTAGAGTATCAGCCAACAAGAAAGTAATATATTCTTAAACATCCATATGTGATCTCCTTATTAAATTAGGATGTTGGGCTAAATTTAAAGTATCAATATATAAATCAGTCAGTCAGTTAAATTAGCCAGTTTTATACTGATAAATGGGAGTTAATAAAGCAATTACTTCTTTCTGAACCATAAGGCTCTGGTTTCCAAATCAGTTGTATGAGTTATGGATTACTGACATAATTTACAAGTTTTCATTTACATGACTTATACCCTTGATTTCTGAGGAATTAGTCTTTTATTGTATTAAAGGCACAAAAACCAGCATTTGTGTAACATTACGGTTGCAGCAAAGCAACAAAACTCTCTGACTTCTCAATTTATGGTGACAGTGTCCCTTAGTCTAGCTGCTGTTGTTCATAACATATAGAGAGTTAAGGACAGAATTGTTGCCTTAATATTGAGGGTCATGACTTCTCAGTGTGTGTGTCGTGACTTATGTTCTATACCTGTTGAGTTTTGCCTTTTCTTTCCCTCAATTCCGAAGTACACACTGCTAGCAGGCAGTTCTGCACCTATGCTGGCCATTTGCTATGAAAGAAGTGGCATTAAAACTTGTCAGTGTATTGCCACACAACCTTCATGTTTTCTGTTTTTATGAGGCTCAGCTTTGTATAGGTTGACATCATCGAAGGATTGGAAATGATTACAATGTGAGCAAGGTCAAGCTTATATAAGGTGTGCCTTAGATAAATTTTCATTTCAATTTTTCACACGCTTTTCTCCTTTTAATGCTTACTGCCTGGTATTTATCTTATTATTCTGTTCAGATAGAAGTAACCTGCTTCTTGGGCCACACAAGTCTTGAAGAGTTGCACGAACTAGCCAAAGTCAAGTAGAATTTCATTGGAGTCCAATCAGTTCTTTACAAAGCAGTTCTAAAATTCAAGAGAGATAGTGGCTTGCAGATTAAACTATTCTCTACCATGTTCCTCATTGAGAGTAGAGTAACAGCAACGGCAATAGATATTACGAGAGGGAGCAATAAGAACATTTAAGGAAGACTTCATGATGCATGCTGATGGCGCCTGTGTAGCTCAGTTCATTCAATGTTTCAAAACAGAACCCCCAAAAAGCAACCAACCAACTGAAAAAAAATCAAACCCACAAAACCCCAAACCAAGCCCTAAATCATTAAAATAATTTTCTGATTGAAAACATTATTTTTCTCATTAAAAAAATTTGCTGGTGAGGCAACAAGCCGAGAAATCAAACCTGGGTATGTGGTACCTGAGACATCCCAGGTAAAAGTAAGGAATGAATAACAAGGTAGACAAAAAAGTCAGATAGAAACAAAGCAACCAATAGCCCATTTTAGCAGAATTCTCAGGGGAAAAACTCCCTGAACAACACAAGAATTATATGGCCAAATGTAGGATTGCCCTGAGACCTGGCCTAAATGGCAGACTCTATTTTACAGACTAGCAGAATTTTCACTGGAAGGGTCTTGTGAAAGAGTAACTCTAGTGTTCTTATTTAATTTGTTATATTTACCTTGCAGGCAATCCAGAAACTGGATTAGCACTAAGTGTGGGATGAACAATTTAGGAGAAATTGTCTTTCATCTTCCCAGCCTATTCAAATATCAACAGCAAGTAGATAGGCAAAGCTCTCAGCTTGTCTTTCTTAATGGCATGATCAGTGCTGCGGTGTCCTGTGGAGCTAGCCACTCACTATAAAGGAAGTATTTTCATTAATAAAAAGAATCTTCCTATAACAAGATTTTTTTTCCTCACTGAAATGTATTGAAACACATAAATATTTACTCTCATAATTATCATACACCAGTATCTTCCCAGTGCATCATATATTTTAAAGCTCAGAGTCCTAACTCCAAACATTAACGATCCAAACAATAACTCATGACAGAAGCAGTCAGGTGGTCATCTCCTTGGTATGTGTTGGAGACTAAGAATTGTTTTCAGATGCCAAACTGTACAAAAATATTTCTAAGGAGATATCATAATGGGTTTCTTTAATTTTACCAACATTTACCCTCAAGCCTTATGTAATTGGCTAATGCCTGTTATGTTAAACAGCTTTGACCAGAGTAATTTGGCCTGCACTCTTGGCATCAATATTATTGCAAGGCATCGATAGGTCTTCCAGTTACAGACAAATAGGTGTTACCTATCACATGCCTGGATAACAGAAAGATAAATGGATTTACTTGAAAATGGGATATATTTTAATAAAATACCAAAGCATCCTAATAAACTTAATTAAAAAATCTAATTTTTGATAGACCAAACAGAAACTGTTTGGACTGAGTAAACTATTCCACTCTTGACTCAGGAGCAGCCAAAATGCTTCCATTTATATACCTTTCTTTTTGGCCTCAATGAAAATGAAAGTTATTTAATTATTTAAAAGAAGTGGCATTTTGGCAGAACTTCACATTTCTCTTCAGTCATCTATAAATTTATGAGATTTTAGATAACAGAACTTCCCTTAATATACCTTCCAGGATGTTAAAGAAAACTATTTGTTTAGGGTATACGGAGCGATGCCAGATCTGGCTAGTCTGGAGGCAAGATTTTTCAGGCTTTTGATCTGCAGGCTCTGGTTTCCAGAACATTGAGATCCATGTTAAAAAGGAATCTGGTGTACAGAGTCTGTTCATTGCATTGCCACAATTATAAAACAGAACCAGATAAAAAGATCTGATAAGGGCAGATTAAAAGTATGGAAAAATGACTGCAAAAAATACTGACCAAAAGGACAATGGTCAATATAGAGGAGGTATTACAAAATCACGAAGCATGTGGAAGAGGTGAATATGAGATATTTATTTACTGTTTCTTGATTATAGAACTCAGCACATGAAAATGGTGTCAAGAGAAGGCCTTTTCTTCTTCACACTTGACTAAATGATGATCACAGAGTACTGTGGTACAGAACTGTTAGCTACAGAGTGCTAATGGAAAGTATTTGGAATTCTGCTAAAACAGAAGTATTTGGAATCAAACAGTACTAAACTAATTCCTGGAAGATAGATCCATTGGTGACTTTTAAACACGTAGGAAACTTCTCCATGATTGCTGAAAGTGGACAGATTGTATCAGATTGTTCTGTACTTGTTTTTCATTTCCCTACATGACCACTGTTGGGGGTGGGATACTGGACTATCCAAGCCGTTGTGTCCATGACAAATTTGTCATGCTTTATTTTCAAGGATTTAAGGAAAGGAAAATTCTCCTCAGTTATTGATTATTACCTCATCTGCCTAAACTGTCCTCTAGACCAGCTCTCCTTCTTACTCTTCTGGGCTTCCTTCCTTTTCTCCACTTCCTTCTTGTCACATACACTCCTTTTAGCATTCTTATTAAGGGAACATTGCACATGGAAAGAGCCTAATTCATGTATTGAATATTGATATTCTGTACAGTCATGCCTGGACTACAGAGACAGAAATTTTTCCTTCAGCACAACAATTGAGCATGATTATATTGCTGCCATGTCCATTTTGTCGACCAGGTAAGAACTAGATTTTTCATACCTGATGGTTCTGAGCTAGATGAATTGTTTGTATGTGACTTTTTGGTTCTATTTAACATAGAGGAAAATGGTTCTAAATAACCACGTGACCATAACAGTTAATGTAAGCAAAAAACAAAACGCTTTTGATTTTGAAAAACAAAGAAAGGCAAATTAAATTCAGTCTGCATGTACTTTATATTCTCCAAAATGTTGCAGGTTGAACAGAAGACTGATTTAAATAAATGGTTCCCGCTCTCAAGCCATGATGTAATACTTGCAAATTCCTTTGAGATAATTAGACTGCCAGTTTAGCATCAATTATTCAAGATAGACTAGCATAATAATGATCACAAATAACTCATCACACATCACTGCTGTAGCTCTTTGTACAGTTTGGTTCATATTGCTGTTATTCAGCTCCTTCGTGTGAATTTTATGAAGTAAATCTCAGGGAATAAGTACTTAATTCTCTTATATGTGTTAAAGAACACAGTCTGAAGGGTTTTATTTTTGTTGGGTTGTATTTTTAATTTGTATTTCTGCCCCTGCTGCTGAGGTTGTATTCTTAGACCTCATGCATGAGGCTGGAGGACCAACAGAAAAACTTCACAGGCTGCAAAGATGTCTTGGAAAATAAGCTTATACACTCATCCTTTTTTGGATTACCATGAGACATTTTGTCATGGCACAGCCAATGTAAACTGTTTTGGATGATTCCAGCCACCTGGACTAGTGCAAGTGACCCCTGCCCATTGCAGAAGGGATGGACCTAGGTGATTTTTAAGAGTTGTTTCAACCCAAGACATTCTAATACTACTCTAATACTTCCCTTTCCCTAGACAAGCCTGGGTGCCTCTCTTTTTGGCTGTGCTCCTTTTTCCCCTCCGCGGAACTCATTGGCCAGTGCAGGTGGACATCCTTCCCTCTGGAGGTAGAACTTTGTGTCATGGCTGTACAGACCATGCAGGTGCCAGGAAGGTTCAAGATCCCAGAGGGATTTTCCCTATAGTGAACCCTTGGGTCCTGCTCTTGTCACCTTTGCTGAATCCCCACTCTCCAGGGAAGATTTATATTCTTTTGACATCGAAGAGTTAAACAAGGGAAAAAAAAGACTTTTACTCTGCCCTGTAAAAGTCATGTTTTGCTGGAAAACAGCAGCAAACTTGCTAGGCTTTCTTCATTAGAGCCTTGCCATTTAAGCCATCAGCGTCATTTTGTGAGGACATCAAACATGTGTACACCAGATGCCGGCAACACAGAGCAGCTCTAAGGACCTGACTCAACTTAACAATAATCTGCGGACAGCGGGTGTGAACCTGAGCTGGGCCAACACCTCATCAGACTGCATGGCTAATTGATTTCAAAATTAGAGTTGGTATTTCTGAACAATAATCTTAAAAGGCAGCAATAAAATACATCAGAATCCTTTGAGCTAGCCAAGCTTTCATCCAAATGGCTTATTACAAAGAGCTGGCACACCTGAACTTTGGCATAGACAAATAAATCCCAAAACAGTAAATGGAAACCACATTTGGCACTGGAGGTTTGTCAAGAGAAGTTTGTAGTCATCAGGAAACAAGATTTTGGATTTTTTTCCCTTAGTGGCAGGAAGTCATTCACTGGATGTATTTTATTCCAACTGCTGTGATTTATGCAATGAAAATATAGGTAGTGCTGAGGAGAATGGTATTTTTTAATTTTTTTTTTTAGCATTTCACAATCTTCAGGATCCCAGAAGCTCTAAAAGCACAGGAAGGGTTACAGTTATCCCAACAGTGATAACTTAATTGCATCTGTCGGCCTCCCTCTTTGAACTTTGAACTGCTGTTTTGTGGCATCATGATCCAAAAGGATTTAGATCTGACTTTTGTGTGGCTACAATAAATTATACCCAAGTATCTGAGCAATGCCTGGAATCTTATCTTCAAGGCAGGATGAAGCATCTCACTTAAGGGATGGTATAAATTTGGAATACAAATCTCTTTGGGTACTAGCATTTCAGATCAGGTAGAAAAGATCGCTTTTTCCTTTGCAATAGATTGAATTATAAGAAAATCAAGAATATATAAATAAAAACTTTAATTTCTTCAAACATTTCCTGAAAAACACGTCTCCTCAAAACTACTTCAAAATGAGACTAAACCAATCTTTGCAGTCAGAGGCTGATCTGTGCAGTACCTGAAATCCATTTGCATTCAACATCTCCATTGTCTATAAACAATTTTATACATTTGAATTTGATGACTAAAGATGTGGCAGTCTAGAGGCAATTTCTGCTTTCATCATTAATTGGTTAGGTGAAATGTTACTCACTGCTCAATTACTAGCTTTGTGTTTAAATATCATTGCTTAAGCTTTGCTGTTCCCACAGTCTCAGGTTGAGTTTGTGATAACTGAGATAGTTCTCTTTGTGTTTTTGAGTAATTCTGTTCTGTACCACTAATATTAATGTTAGCATTGTCTCAAACTTAACTCAAAATGTGAATCTTGATGGTGTGCATTACATCTCATAAATAGTCTTAAGTACCACTACAGAGTTATTATACATTACTATGCCAAGGGATATAAGCAGTCTTTTCACTATGCATGTGACAGATGTAGCAAGCTCAGCTTAGTCAAGTCAAATATTGTCTTTCCTTTTGGTTTATGTCTAATTACAATTTTCAGGCATGGCCTGATTCTCATCTCACTTACAATGTGGGATTCCAGATGTATCCCTGGATTTTCACAGGGTTATTCATAACGAAAAAATTGGTCTGTGATATGCCAACTTTCTGATTATCCAGGGCCCAATTCAGTTATACATGTTTAAAACAAGCCTAATTCTATTAGCTGCCAATCTGTAGTGCTGTGAGAGGATAATAAGACCTTGTAGATTCATCTTAGCCTTATAAAAATTTTTGCTATGCACATTATTTTCAATCTTGCCAATATATAATTGTGTCTCCTGTGGGCCAGGCATGTGGGAACACCTTTTAGTCATGTACTATACTTTAGCCATGACCAGTTTTAGAAATGTTCTCAGTTGCACAGGTTTGGGGTGTATGAGGCAATTTACATTTTTACCCATTAATTAACTGCAAAAGTTATTCTTCTCTCTATATCAGTCTAGTAAAGGGAGTGGAAAGAATGGAATTTTTAAAATAAAATATCTCATCCTGGCATCTTAGCCTTCTCACATCCATACACATATTGATTTAGCATCCAATTACTTTGCCATTAATGGTCATTTAATTATTTGGTGTTAAAACACAGTATAAATTAAACTAAATGTCTTACATGCAAATAAATACTAATGGGAGAGATTCAGACCTCTCTTACTTCTCAAACAGCCTCACTTCAGCAAGGGTTGCAGAGGTGCAAATGAGGACAGATTTACCTCTAAATTTTTGCATGGCTCATAATGACTCTTCCCTTTGCATGTACAGCATAAAATTAAGGACTCATTTTTGTAAATTGAATAAGGGATTGACATTTGTAACTTAACTCCAGCACATGGCTCTTCATGTTTTCCTCCTACTCCTACAAGTATTCATATGTAAAGCAAAAGAATACATCAAAGTGACACAAACAGCATAACAAGAGTCTGTCTACAAAGTCCTGCGCCAGCTGGGACTCTTACATGGTTTAGATTAGAGTCCAGAGAGTACTAAGGCTGGACCACCACAGGAGAAAGAGCTAGGGGACACTGCAAGTGTTCCCATGCACAGTAATAGAGAAACACCTGGGTCAAATTAATCTAGGCTTATCCACTGTGAAAATTCACAGGGTTTAATGGCTTTCCTTACCTGTGAAGGGGTGGTCTACTTATAGGACTTCTGTACAGAGTCTGATGCAGAGAGGCAGATTGCAGATTTTTATGTGTTAAAGGTCAAAATCTATAGTAAGAGGCAAACAGGTGGAGTTACCACACAACAAACACAAAAATTGAGCAAATATATGAATTCCTCAGTGTTCATTAGTTTTTTAGTTCTGAAAAGCAACTAAGATGCTATTAAATTGAGTTCCAAGCAAAAACTATACTTACTGGTTATGAGGAAAATCAGTAAACTGCATTCCTGCTGTACAATTTAGGATTATTTTATTCTAGAGAAAGATAATGGAACATGTTTGTTTGTATTTCTCTGGAATTACTTTAAAAGCTTTTCCCCTGTTTACGTCTTAGACTATTCTATTCATACACTTCATTACGAGAAATTTTTATTATTTTCTCAAAGTCTGCCCACTCTCTATCTTCCTTTCATGTCAAAATATGAAGCAGAATTTTGCTGTACTTAAATCTTCTTCAGCTAGGTCACGATAGAAGCAATGGAGACGGGATATGGAGCCACTCATTTGCAAAAAAAGAAGCTTGACTGTATCACACAGTTGTAAGAATATGCTTCAAATATATCATTAGTCCCATTAGCTCTCATGCATAACAAGAGGTAATCAGCAGGTTTCCTAGCTCTGATGCTGCAGTTAAAATAGCTTTGGATTAGGGTTTGTTTGTTTGCTTTATCCATGCACTACTCTTTGATAACAATGCTGCAAACACAACTGTGCTTGTCTTCTATATGGAGATGGATGAACTGGCTTTCTCCGAAACAAGGCCAGGAATTCAAGAAGATAACATGAGAGAAATCAGAGAGCAACTGGAATTTTTACAGGGCTTCTTCTTCACTCTTAGTACCTCCTAAAGTTTTTGTACTACTAGCTGGATCAGCTTCCTGGCTTGGTGCTTACATTGCTGAAAGGCATGGGGATATCCCTGGCTCAGCTGGCTCCCCCAACAATACAAAATATTTTAATGTGGCCCACCACAACTAACCAAAAGCTGTGTTGTCGTGTAGTGCTATTGTTTTATCTGTAGTGATAAAGCCACAGTCTTGTTGCTGTAGGAAGCCAGTTGCCTTATCATTATAGGTAGAGCAAAAGCCTTTCCAGAAAGTTGTAAAGCCCATTAAATATTATATTTACTCTGATTTTGGAAGACCTATTTCTCTGTGAGTAATTAAGACAAATAGATTTTCTTCTTGTTTTTAGTTTTACACAAGCCCATCAACCTATCAGTACAAAAAGTAGAAATGAGGCAAAGGGACAGAGCAGTTCTAAAAAGCAGTAATCTCCACTGTCAATCTGGAGGGTAGGCAGAAATGGCTAAACAAATGTGTTATGCTTTTGAAGAATAAAGATTTGTGGATTGTAAAATATTATAACTTAACAAACTCAAAGCCCAAATTGAATATTTAAATCTTTGATTGCATATATAGACACCTAATGTCCATAATGTCCATAATGATTTATGAATGTATAACTGACTCCTAAGGAGAACTCTAAAGGACCATGATACCATTGCAGGTGTATAGGAAATTTGTGAGGAAGAACAATTTCATGATTCCTAGCCAGGGTAGAAGAAAATAATTAGAAAGTTCCACAACCTGACAAGCACTGCAGACCAATATTAACTACTTGCACCATGGCAGTCAGTTGAGGTGATGTGATGGCCCTCTGGGAAGAGAATGGAAGAGCTCTGCAGATGTATAGCTAAAAACATCAGTATGTTGATTTTTTGCTTGATTTCTAGGCCTTGACCCTCAGAAAGTTACAAATAAAAATCCCAAAGGAATGGGATGAAGCAGACATGACAACAATTGTGCAGAAAATAATGTGTAATGCTCAAAATAACATTAAGGAGTATGATATATGAGTACGCCACATGAATAAAACATTACATTGGCCGGGAGTTCTTTCCTTTTTTTTACCAGATGTTGCTTTGCTAAATCATATGGGTACTTTCAGAATACATAACACACAAGGCACAGACTGTTAAAGGCTATGATGATATAATATTAATCCTTCTGGTACTTCTCCAGTGTGCCTGTTTGGCTCTACTCGCCTTGAGTTCCTGCTGATGGGAGTCTAAGAGACATTGGGGAAAGTGAAGGCTGCATCTCTCCCCATCAGCAACTACCTGTGACACAGCGTGGCCTGAGCTCTCAAAACAGTGTCAGCAAGCTGCTGGTCCAAAGGAAAGCACCTCACTGAAAGACAGTGCATTAACAAGTGTGCTAATGACTTCTTACTAGGATCAGAAGGGCAAAATTGTAATTTAGATGCCTACAAATTAATTGTTTATGTTCTACCAAATATTTCTAACTACAGTAAAATGTTGGTGCTAATTTAAGACACCTGAAGATCCTGATGGCAGTGATGAAACAGGGCAAAGAAAGATATTATAGTATGAAAGTGAAGTAATGTAGAAAGACACAATAAGGACACCAAGTTATCTGATGTGGAGTATGAGGAAAATAACATCGAGAATAAACATGCCAATTAATATGCCTAATTCTAAGCATATTATTTTCGGAATTGATTTAACTTTTCTGGTTACCACTTTATCTGTCTTGCTGCAGAGATCAATCTATGCCATTTTTCTCCCTTTATAGCTTTATTTTTCCTTCTTTGTTCAGTATTATCAAACTATGACACAAATTCAATTATGATGTTGTGATGCCAAACCTGTGGTCCTGGCAAAGTGTATCATGCAACTTATCTAGGTAAGTGAATTAAAAAAGCATCTGAGCAGGTATCTGGTGTGTGTCACTGCTCATTCTTCCATAATAAACTATGTTCTTCTTCTCATTCATTTGTCAATCACAGTAACTAAAGATTATTATATGCTGTATGTACGTGACACCAGCAATTTGCAAAGTCTGTTGGCAAGAAAATCAAGTTAGAATGACAGAGTGAGAAATTAAGCAGAAGTCTGATGTAATTAGCTATAACAATCAGTGCTCTAATTTCTGATTTATTGTTTCCTGTTTTCCTGCTGCTTTCAGTCCATGCATACTGTATGTGCTTCATATAGGTCAAACAATTGTCTTATCAGTCCTGGCAAACCAAGAGGTCAGACTTAACAGTATTTATTTAAACATGCAGGATGCTTCCCACTGCAATTAGGAAATAACTATTACTGATAGATCTTTGGTGCTATTTCCTCATTTATAAGACTTTTTAAAGGCATAAAGGCAATAGGGAATTCAGATTCAGGCTTCTTCGTAAATATTTCTCGCTGATAGTTTTACTTGATTAGCAGCATTTTAGTTTGTTAAACTAACCACACTGAATTCCACTAAATGATGATCTGACAACAAAATATCAATATGAAATTTTTGGTCATACATATACCAATTCAATAAAAATGGGTATGTGGCATTATATAATGCCAGATCTTAAAAAAAGGCTCTCCAAGTCTTGGTCCCTCTGAAATCAAGGAGAGCTTTGCTTCTGACTGTGATGGGATTACAACTTGGTCCTATAAATTTGTTCTGGCTGCCTTTTTCATGTTGTACAGAATTCAAAGTCTTTGGATGAGCAATCCCTTTTCATAATCCAGGACTGAGCATAATTTACTCTTACACAGTTCTTGCTGCTCCAGTGGGAATTCTCATGACTGCTTGTTTTGATTGGATATATCCATAGTAAATTGTGCATCCCACATATTTACCAAGTGTATTGAACTCTTTATTTAACAGATGCATTTTCACAAAAATTTAGTCTAGGAGAGATGTTTAGAGGTCATGTGGTCTGGTCTCCAAAGTATTTCTAAAAATAAACGAGAACTACAACATTCCTGACAGAAGCTGGCCGAGTCTATTCTTTAAAAATTCCAGAAACAGAGATCCCACAACCTCCTCATGTAATCTATTCTACTATGTACTCCAGTACTCTTTCAGAAATATAATAGCAGGAAAGTTCTAAATGAAATACTCTTTCTGCTGCAAATTAATCCAATTATTTTCCTTTCTATAGTGGACATGGGGAGTCATTTATTCTTTGTAGTAATCTTCTACATAATTATATCACATTTCCTCTTAGTCTTTTTTTTCCTCTAAAATTATTAATTTTTAGCTCTTGTTACTTGAAATTCACATTTAGCTGATGTCTGATCATCTGTTTTGTTCAATTTTGAGAGAGAAATTGCAAAACTTGGTGCTGTATGTATAGCTCTTCTGTTTAAACTTCCCAATGTGGTGCTTTTTTTACTGAAGTGGTAAGACACCTGTGACTCGTGTGATACACTATAACATCCAGATCCTTTTCTGTAGGACTGCAATCTGGGCAAGAAATTTCTCAGAGAGTGTTTGTGAAGCTGATTGCTCCTACTTAAATATTTTATTTGCCTTGATTGAATTGCTTTCTATTTATTATAGCTTCTTTCTACCATTTGTCTTCCTTATTTTGAATTCTAACCTTGTCCTCAAAAATGCTTGCACTCCTCCCAGCTTGCTATCATATAAGAATTTAATAAACTTACTGCCTGTTGTACTGCCCAGAGCATTAATGAAATGACTGTACAGTACCAGACTCCAGACAGATTTCAGTAGAATTCTTGTTGATACTGCCTTTCAACATATTGTTTCCCAGTCTCTTCTGCACCCTTGCTACAGAGGCATAAAGAAGAAGTAATTTTTTGACTGGGTTTTTTCCAATAAGATTAGTATTTATGCAAAGAAGCATTGACTGTTTAATAAGTGAAGATGCAGTACATTATTTTTGGCTGTTACTTTTCACTGGTTAATGTTTCAAGCACTTAGAAATAGATGCTTTGTTAGTTTTTCAACTGTCTGAAGTCAGGCTACCTGTCATGGTTCCTTGGCTCTGCTTTTCCCTACTTTTAGAAATAAGCAGTATATTTATCTTTTTTTTTTTTTTTCTGGGGAGGAACCTTGACCCCTGCAGTTTCTCTAATTTCTGATGATTCTAATGATTTCTAATGATTCTAAGTTTGGTTTCCCTTTAGATATCTTTGGGAAGCCCGATGTAACTCACTGCAGACTGAAGTTTACCCTTGTTGTTTTCAATGCTAATCACACAATTTGTAATCTCAGATCCTTATTTTTTTTTGAACCATGAATCAGAAGAGTACTAAACATTTTGCCCATCTTGGCATTATCTAGCACTGTTAACGGTACTGTTGTTTTTTCATCCCTGATGACTGCCAGGATAACTTATTGCTTAGAAAATTTATTTTTAAGGAGAAGATCCACCTGTTCAGAACCTCTGGGCAACATCCATCAGTGAGGGCCAGTTCTGAAGTCATCATTCCAAGGCCCAGGACAGTGCTGGAAGGGAGTCATGACTGCAACATATAACAGCAGCAAATTTAGGATACAGGTAACATCAATGGATTAGATTCTATGAGGTTCCACCAGATTCAGTGAAATCTTCTGCATATAGAGCTGTGTGACATCACCAAAGGGTGTATGAGAATGGAGGGAGAAGGAGGGATGAAGGTGAACAACATAAATGTGAAAGATATCAGCTATTTAGATCACTTGTATCATTTTCAGGAAATGTCACAAAATCCCTTCCCATTTTCCATCCTCCTGAAAGTTAAGAGAAGTGTGGAACTTTTCTCAGAAAATTTTTTGCTTTCAGGATGAATACCTGGCCATGGAGCTGTTGTGTTCGGTAGATTACAGCACATGTTCCTGAGATTTCTACAGATAGCATGAATGATGGTGTCTGGATGCCCATCCTCATCCCTGGGTTGAGACGTGAGCACTGACAATGGCCTGGACCTCAGACTGTTCAGGACACCCACAGCAGGATAGAGGGAACTGTTGTTGTGCCTTCCAGTACAGTGAGGGAGGCAAGGCTCCAAAGCACAACAGACTCACACTTTAGACAGATCTATTAAGGCAAACTAAAGCAGGGCTTTTAGCTTTTTGTTTTGCCCATTCAAATGAGCACTGTCTTCAACAATTTTTGTTTTCTTCTGAAGTTTCTACTTGTTTCTGATTTATTGTTACTACTCAGAATGATTATGATTTTGGAGACTTTACTTATTAGTATTACTTTCTTTTTTTGCATATCAAAGCGCTTTATAAACAGGAACAGCCTAATTCATTGCTATTCACACGTCAAAGTTTGGGTGGAAAGCAACAGCACAACTGGAACTTTGTTCTCAAATCTGTGTGTGTGGAAGGTACCGTAGGGAAAATATCACTGTGATATTTTGCTGGCTATCATACAAGGGTACAGGAAAATATCTTAAAAGTTCTTGGGATCATAAAGAAAACCACTGTAAGAGCAAATTTACTGCTGAAGAATTTGTATTTCTTGTATTTAAAAACTAACATCTTCGCCAAATGTTCAGCTAGCATCAGCCATTATAGTTTCCCACAAACCAGTTTATACCACCTTACAGCAGATGAAAGTAGCTGGAGGATATCATAAAAACAAAATACACACTGATTAAAAGTTTGTGGCTGATAATTGTTGCCCAGGTTACTAATAGTAAATATTAATTTACTTTTTTTACAATTTCAGGAAAATGTGAACCCAATAGCATTACAGTCTGCAACCGTCCTGGTATTTATGTCCACCAGATTTCAGTGGACTAGTTTTTCTATTTTTTTTCCCCTCAAAGTAATTCATCTTACTTATTTGCTTCCAGATATTGATGCTAATTTTCTTTGTCAGTTAATTTGAGGGTAGAAAATATAACTTGGGCTCAGTCCTCCTTGTTTGATAATTTAATACCAATATTATTTAGGTTATTAGTTTTACTGGTAAATCAAGAAGCAAGTTGCCGGAATACAGCTGTGACCCCAGGGCAGGAACTTTCTGCCGGCTGTCACCTTCTGACAGTTTGGGCTGTTAATTACCTCCAACAGTTGGAGCACAAGCACCTCTGTGTCTGCCAGCTGGCAGCCTCTGCCTCACACTGGCAGCCTGAGATTTAAAACCTGTAACAAAAAAGCTGTTATGTAAACAGTTTATTATATAATACACAATGGCAGCAGTAGACCCACATTGGGAACCAAAGGTGCTCCCTGCCTTCACGAGTAGTTAGGGCTGGAAAGGATGAAAGATCCTGCTTGCCTCTTTCCACCAGTCAATGGAAAAAACAAAGTCCAAAGTAAAACAGCCTGAGCTGAGGCTTCTCAGACTCTGCAGACTGAGATCTAAGTGTCTGAATTGTTGTGGTACTGCTGAATTATACCAATTACTTTAACATGTGAGAAGAAAAGACTTTTTAATTGCCTGGTGACACACCAGTCACCAGCCCAAAGAAACTGCAAAAATCATCTCTAAAGTTTCCTTCTCAGAAAAAATGCAGACTTCCCAAGTGCATTCTCAGGTACTCTCATTTAAGGACTCATTCCCTGAAGTGGCACAGATGTCCCCTGCAGCTTCAGCTGGTCCGTATCTGGGAAAGAGCTCACGATTACACTTCTGAGGGAGCAGTGTCACCATGCTGTATATAAAACTTGAGCTGCTCAGAAGTGTGAGAAGCAGGTTCCTTATCCTAAATTCATGAAAGAATCTCTTTATAGTCACAGCGGCTCAAAGTGTGCAGCTGAAGCAGTGCTGGAGCCAGACAATGGGACATCCTCAAAATGTGGCTCGCAGTTCAGCTTCTGGAAGTTATTTCATGTCTTTACTTATCACTCATTAAAATTTAGAAAACAGAACCACCCTAAGCAAGAGGAAAGTACCCAAACCTTTTTATTAGCTTCAGCTGACTGGTTAGAGCACTTACAGAGGGGCAGAACAGGATTGCCATCCATCCCAAACCTGAGAAGATTCAAGCCTCATCTCATTTTTCTGGAGAGCAGTCCCATAATTTCCAGATGAGCTTTGGACACCAGAGATTTGGAATGGATGAAATCAAACAAGAGCAAGAAGGAGCCCAGCTACACACCAGGATGAGGTGTTCTGGATCATATCCTTGTTTTCTGTAATGTTTAAGTATTTTACGTGCTGGCTGCTTGGTGCAATAAGTACAGTGTTTCTGTAACAGAAATTTGTGGAATTTTAAAGGTCTGAGATAACAACAAAATTACTTCTCTCCCAATTTCCAATTGTGTTCCTATAAATTTGAATTCAATAAATGTATGTAAGGAATATTCCCTACTATTAGGTTTGCATATCCATTATAAGGTTGTTCAGATACCTGCTATCTCTCTGCCATGCTTAGGTAAAGGCCATTACTGCTGATGGTAAGAAAAATCTTCTTGGGGCCTTCAAATGGTATCATCAGAATGAAAGAAATAATTCTTTAAGGACTGAGTGGAGCACTAAGCTTTGTTTTCAGGATTTCAAATAAGTGAAAAAGAAACTTGTAACAAAATTACTTCAGCAGGAGTTTTTTTCTTTTTCTCTCTTACTAGGTTTTACTCAAAATAGATCAATCATATCATGGTTTAAATATTATTTCTTACATGGAAATTTCACATCAGTGGTACACTTTTCATGGATATCAGAATGCTGTTTATTAAATTTATTCTAAGAAACACTGCAGTTTATGTCCTTTGAAATAACTCCTAGAGAGAAGGAACAAGTCTTAGAGAAAAAAGCTGCTATAAATCAGCAATTTGTGCAGTAGAAGCGAGGCTGGGCTCCCTTACGCAGATGCAGTTCTCAGTATTTTGAAGTATTTCACCTACCTCATCTTTTAGATAGACTCGAATACAGAATTTGCTTCTCAATATATTTCAGGCATGGAAAAACTCCACCTCCTCAAACCCTTGCAGGCAAAGGGAGGTTGGAACCAGTATAAAGCTGTTTAGTAAAAGAGGAGGATAATTATCAGCTTATCAAAAATTAACAGTAGCAGCCCAAGCACCACCCATCCGATCAGCTGACATGCAAATAAGTCTAAGTCTCCCGGGCCAGAGATGCCCACATAATTTTCAGAAAGGAAACATCTGGGAGTGGCTTTTATATCACTATGGAGCATACAATTTCATTCCTATACTTCCAATTTGTGTCTTCCTGACAGTTATTTCAAAGCTACAAGCTTAATGAGGTTTAATCTCACAATATCCATTTAGAGCAAATGGCTGAGGTAGGATGCACCAAATTGTGGTTTTGATAATGGAACTTACCAGTATTTACACCAGTACAAAGAAAAGCAAAGTTTCAGCCAGTGATTTCACACAGGCGTGACACTGGGAGGATTCCTAAAATGTGTATGCATTCTGAAATTTGAAATTTAATGTAAAAAAAAAGTAAATTTAAATTATTTTTTTTCATTAGTTATACATATGAAACATCACTTATAAATTCTCTTTACGTTGCTATTGAAGGATGCTTTGAAAACCATGCACAGAAAGGAAACCAACTGCCAATGAAAAGAAAGCCTGCCTTCATCACTGCCAGAGCGAGAGAAACATCCATTTCCTTGCATTCTCCTCTCTAAAGTAGTGGCAAACCTTTAAACAGTTCCCATTCCTGCAGACAATTCCCCTCTCATGGTTAACTGCTTCACTGCTGGCCCAGCATTCACATCTGCCCTGTGTTGCCATATCGCATTGATGCTCCCTTGAAGCTGGGGAATTGCCAGCAGGAGATACCTGGTATCTATCACCAGCAGTCAAGCTATCAGACTGACTGGAGCAAAGCCATTTTAAGGTTATATTACAAAAAATTTCTACGGTTTTCACAGATCTGAAGCACCCTAACAGTACTGAATTTTTTTTTCATTTATATAGACTTCTATTTCATTCAGCAGTAAGAATAGAAAATATGAAAATATATCAAAATGACTCTTCTTGTTATATTTGAAAATATTATTTATTTCCTAGAAAGTATATCTTTAAACAAGACTATTTTCTTCTATCCCTTTGTAATAATAATTTAAATATAATTTCTTTTGCCTAAAGATTTTTGTATTCCCCTATTCTTTCCAAAGTATATTTCATTTGATTTCTGCTAGAATGTTTACATGAGAAAACCTTTACTGTTCCTTAGGCTGTTTCATTGGAAAAATTCAAAATATTTTATAATTCTTTTTTTCTTTTTCCTAAAATAATCAGATATCATGGTCTATTTCATAGATATAGAGCTGAGTTTTTAAGTTGTTCTGATATTTGAGCTCTTTCAATTGCTTAAAATATCAAGTTTCCCGTTTTCATTGACATAACACATTTTCGTGATTTCGTTGTTTTTCTTGCTGATAGCACACACTTCTACCCCATCCCTTCTTTTTACCCAGTGTTCCTGTCAGGTGTATCTTTGAACAGACATTATACATTTACTGTATTCCTGTTTCACACTGATCACTGCACATAGGTGATTTTCTGCCTGTGAGTGATCCTGCCTAACTCACCTGCTTTGCCCTGCTAAGGATGCAGAATTGTGAGTGCAGGAAGCCCATGTGTTCTTGGGCACTCAGTGTCCAAAGCTCAACATAATCTGCTGAGTGCCAGCCCTGCAGTGTGAATGAGCCCAGAGGTTTGATGATCCTACCTGATGAAGACATAAAATTCTGTGCTTGAGGTTGGAGGAGGGGATGTGGCCTGCAGGAGGGGGATATTTTCTATTGCATTTTTTTTTTTTTAATGTGATTTCCAGTACCATAGAGCAGAGGGAAATGAAGGAGGGAGAAGTTCAGGAGGAAGAGGCATTGCTCAGGCTTTCTTTGATCTGCTCCAGTTGAAGCTTTTCTGACCCAGGCAGACAGATCAAAGAAAGAAGCCAGAATACAGAGCACTTGAGACATTTCATGACTGTAGAAAATACTGCCCCAAAAGTGCTTCTTTTTTAGTTTGAAAATATGCTTGCCTTACATATAAACTGTTGTGGCACTTATTACTAAAACCAGATGATCACAAACTATTGATTATTTTATATACCTCTGTCAGGAAGGCATTAGCTATATAGTGCCTCAGATAAAAATCCTGTGACTGGTACATGAAGACTGCAATAAAACTAACAGAAACGAATGATAACAAGTTGCACATCTATTTTATTTCTTAATATGTCTTTGCTTGAAGAGATTCCAATTTCAAATGTTCAGTAATCCAGTGATTGGTAGAAGACTTTCTTTGAACATTAGTAAACCTTAGCTCTCAATAATTCAGTGAGAGGCAGCAAACAACTGCTGTATTACCGTCTTCAATCTGTGGTACTGCGTAGCCTTCGCAGAGTAGAAAGGTATCACCAAATAATGACTAAATCCTGGTTTCAGTATAAGCTATGTGCTACATGCCTTATAGCCATAATTAGACCACATTCTTCCCCAAAGATGCCTCTAACAGGGGCTGATCCTTGTGATTGACTTTCCAAGCTGTGAGCAGTCACAGACTGATCTCCACTGACTCTTCACGGGCCCTGTTGGGGTTCCTCACAGTGCTTGCACATCAAGTGCAGGCCATGCTTTCGGCACCAGCCCCAGCAACAGCCCCTTTTTCTGAAAAGTAATAATAGCCTTGTTTATGTGATTTTCTGGCTTTGTTTTCCTTGCTGTAGCTGATGGGCAGCAGCAGAGAGGCTGAGTGCAGGTTCCTTGTCCGAGACAGAGAGAAGGGTGCCATCTACTGAGGCACTCACATCCCCTCCCGCATCCTTCAGGCTTTTCAGGGAAACCTCTCAGCTGTGTGCTAAACTGGAAAGCTCATAAAACTGAAGTAAATCTATGAATTTGATGAAACTCATTCAAAGACATTTCAGGAAGAGCTTCATTTTTTCAAATTACTGTGTTATTCCATTTGCTGTATCCTAAGTGAGAGTGAGCAGCTTTATGATGAACAGGGACATGATGCAAAAGATCATTTTGGCACATCTGTTTTAAAATAACAAAATTCATCATGAAAACTCACTATTTACGCTGTCAGAGGGTGGGATGAATTGAATAGTTTCTGTGTAATCATTTTAGTTTTTAACTCTGAATTTAAACTGTGTATTTTTATGGAATCGGAGTTTGTATTAAGGCTTTGTTAAAAATCTTCTTCATGCCGATAGGTATACAGCTATTATCATTTTATGGCATGCGTGGGATTTAAAAACCATTATCTGAAAATAGATTACAGAATTATTTCTGCTAATACTTTTATCTAATACTACAAAATCCATCACTGTGATATTTTATGTAGTGATGGTCACAAATAAACAGCATATTTTTCTCTTGCAGGATCATCTTTGAAAATTGTCTTCTCATACTTTGGTCAGTATGTTTGTTTCAAAAGCCAGACCTGTGTTTTGCAGAACAGACTTATTTCATTATCTGTTGGTATCTGTCTTCTTTAATGAGAAAAGGGCACTAAAGACATGGGAGAGACAGAGCAAATACCTTCATATGTGACTGTGAGTAAATCACCGTCTGTGTAAGCCCAACACATGCTTTCTGTTCATAATCCACAGGGGAGTGTACTAATCATGCATTTTTACTGCAGCTCTATGTATCCAAACATTTGACCAGGTAAAATTATTGGAGATGTCAGGGAAAAAGATATATTTGCTGTTCTTACTTTCACCTCATCTTAGAACATAAACCCCTGTAAATAAAAGCTAATCTTGGCAAATCATGTAGAAAAAGTCAAAATCAAGTTGTCAAAGCAATAAACAGTCCAATACAGCTGACAGGTCTCTTAGTTACAAAATAATACACACGTCAGCTGTAAAAAAGATAGGCTGAGAGCTGAATGTACTGGTCTTGAAACAAGTATGAAACCTTCTTGTTCTTGGGAACCTATACAACTGAGCCATGATATAGTAAAAAAGGATTTTTTTTTTCCTCTCAACATTTTTCATCAGCCTACCTTGATCTAAGAATTTATTGCAGTCTGATAGCAAAAGCAGAGAGGAGCACTGACAATTATTTGTACTGGGTTTGGGGGATTCTTAAAATTTTATCAATGAATGACAATTGTGATTGAAAATGCTTCATGCTGGTGCTGTTTGTGCATTTTTCATTATTACCACCAGATTATGAAATAAATGTAGATTTTCAAGTGAAGATGTAAACACCATGAGTGTTTGGTATCAGGAAGACTTTATGGTGTATCAAATTGTTCTCCTGTGTTTTTGGATAGATTTTACAATCAACAGGTTAAGTTAACAAAAGCTGTGAACTATTTCTGAAAGTTATTTATAAACAACAGTCAAATTTACACACGCAGGAAGATACTGAGAAGTTTGAATAACATTGTCACCACACTTTAGTCTTCCTCCTCCCACTTACTACTCACTGGTAGGACTCTATTTTCATGATAAATAAATCTCTGTCTAGGTATATGAGTAATATTGATTTAGACGTCCAAAATAAAGCAGAGCATTGCATCTGTTATCCGAAGGCCACACACTTGTAAAAGTATTTTTCTTTTCAAGTTTCTGATCTTCCTAGAGTATTGTCATTTCTTTAATGCAGCTGAACAATGTTAAAAATATTTAAAGCCAATTTCATGTTTCTGACAGATTCTGCAATTTAATTTAGAAGCAGCATAGCTGAAGTGTTTCTTGGTGTTTGGTATCATTACTTGTGATTTTGCCATAGGTGATTGAATACTGCATTCAAAAAATGTATCCTAGTACTGAAGAAATAGGAGCTGAGCACACCTGTTAAAAATTTGGGTGGGTGCTTTTTATTCTTCATGCTTACTTTTCTATTATTGTAATTTACAGGGTTTCTGAGCTCATGGAAGTGCTGTTGTGACAGTCACTGGAGAGACACACAGCAAAAGGCAGTACCAATTCAGTGCACCTAGTAATGATTTATTGCCTCTCTTTTTTTTTTTTAATGCTCTCTGCCCCAAGCCTATGAAGAATCATCACAGATTTAATTGAGTCTATCTAGGCTACTTCAAAAAAGATGCCAAGATGTAACAGTCTGGCCATTACCAAATTGTATTTTTAATAAGTTGCTATAAATCTGTTGATAAGCAGAAAATAATCAAGAAAATATTGCCTTCAAATTTCCTAGATAAATGTGAGCAATATGCAGATGAACTTTGAAACCTATTGCATGCATGGAGCACTATGAGTCATGAACTCCAGTATTTTGACTCCAGCTTTTATATTCAGTCATTGTTTGGCTTGAACGCAGAATTGAGGCACTCCATACCTTAGTTTTTGTATATTTAAGAAAAGGGAGAGATGGCAGGAGTATACTTACCCGCCTCCCCTTTTAAGGGGTAATCAGTTAATGCTGCTATAAGACTTTAAAGATAGGCTTTCCAGAACTTAAATATGATTAGACATTTATGCAGATAATAAAACATTCATAGTTACCTAGGATAAGATAGAAGGGATTTAAAATACTCAAGCTTCCTGGCATAACTAACTGCTTGAGATTAAAAGGGAAAATTTTTTCCCTACAGGCAGGTTATTACTTAGGGTATTACTATTGGTTGTTGCGGGGTAGTTTGCATGTTACTTTGAAGTATCATACTGTGTTGGTTGGAGCAAGACATATTTTAAACAAATTGCTGGCCTCAACAAGGATGGCAGGTCTTACTCTTGTGTGTTTCTAGATCCTCACTGCCTGGTGGAGATGAACCCTTTAGATTCTGGGACATCTTACTGATGCACAGCACACCTGTCTATGGCTCCACCACATGGTTAAGGCATGTCCCACCCTGCCAAGTGCTTAGGCATTTCAGTTTTTCATATTTTTGATGAAATTTAAAGCTTGTGGTTCTGATTTGGTTCAGTGGACATAATTTCAATAAGAAAAGCCTTACTAGCTAAAAATTCTCAAAGCAAGCCAAGTTGCTTTGACAGGATTAGAAAGTAATTAAATGAACAATTCTGGTGACAGACCTGGGGTGGGGTTATCCCCAATGACAGAACAAGAATAGCACACCTGAGTATTGTACTGGTGTAGCTCAACTGTCTTCTAATCATTGCCCATCCATTTTAGTAAGCACTACCTATATTGGGCTTACTAAGAAATAAGAACATTCCTCCTTGAGAAAATGCTATTTATAGCGCTATGTATTTTTTAATGTTGATTTTTTTTTAAATTTTGCATCTTTTTGGCAGCAGATTGTATTTTTAAATGCACACAGCTACATGCAGTGTGTGTGTGGTATGTCTGCATGTATTTGGGCAATAACTAGCTTAAATGTACACAATTAATTTTTTTGAACTCGCTTATCAGACAGCATGTCGCATTTAATTTTTATTCAGTTCATAGTTTCTGTTTTACTGCCTCGTTATGTCTTTCAAATTCACTGCATATTTCTCTCGCTACCCTTTTCTTCCCTTTTGTTGTATACTTTCTATATAAAATACACACGTAAGTATACAGAGAGAGGAAAATTATTGCTCTGGGGAAATCTTGAAACCCTTTTCCTTTCCTAAACAGCAACAAGGGATTTACATTTATAAATAGGGAGCCAGGGCCAGCAGGCAGAACGCTAACACACATCAGTGAAGTTACACAGATAAATTTTTCAGTTCTTTTATCTAGTAAACATCCTAATGATCCACTTCAAAGGCTGAAGTAAGAAGCCGTTCTCTTTTGTGCCAGATTGAGAAAGAGTGGGCTCTTTTACATCTCATTTGGGAGATATGAGGAGCCTTTGAATGGATCATTGCTTTTTATGGGTAGTAATGAGGTGAGAAGTATTCTAGTGTGTGGCACAGGCCTTCATTAAAAGCGCGAAACAGAATGGCTTATGGTTAAAAGGAGTAATTTGTTCTAACATACTTGCTAAATTGTGCTGTAACCATGCCAGGTCACTGGACTACATTTTCCATAGGATTTCCGAATGCATTTGTGCGTAATTATTCTGCCTATACAGAGTTGAGGGATTTTTCCAATAACTTGTGCTAACTAGCTGACAACACTCATTCCTTTACTGGAAACTTCTCTAAACGCTATATTTTAAGAGGTGTGGAATAGCTCAATTTCTTTTGCTCAAGCCTATATTTCCTAAAAAAATTAAGAACCAGCGCAACATCAAATAAGCGTAACTGATCCAAAGGTCTTTCTAACATGACAAAAAAAAAACCCAAAAAAACCAACAAACAGGGAGCCATCCCCTGAGTCTTCACCTTCAGTCTGACAGGATTTTTTAAGAGAGGTCCCTACAAACCGAGGGCAGCCAAGCTGCTGTGCACTGCCGTCTCTAAAGCAGCACATTTGGGCAGCCTGGTTTCCCGAAGAGGTGCTGAGCCACTTCTCACATCACGGTCGACGAGTGGCGATGGTCGTCACTTTGGGGAATC
Source organism: Bombycilla garrulus (assembly GCA_013400315.1). Lineage (NCBI taxonomy): Eukaryota > Metazoa > Chordata > Aves > Passeriformes > Bombycillidae > Bombycilla > Bombycilla garrulus. Next base: position 44,446 of record VXBU01016437.1, read on the forward strand.
AGCCACTCGTACTGGGCTGCTGCTGAGAAACGTGCTGGTAATTATTCAGGGGCACAGATACCACAATGTGCAAACACTTTTCCAAGTTCTCGTTCCTGTCGTGCTTGAAAAGACAGGAAACTTCTACCTGGAGTACAAATTTCTGCCCAGGTAATTTTTTTCAGAGGACAGAAAGGTATAACCCCTGGGAACTACACTCCTGGACTTTGAAGGGCTGTCAGGCACTACACAGGCAAAGGACAAGAGGAGTCCCTTTTCAGCAAAACACCGGTAGCTTCCAGAACTAACCTTTAGGCATCAAACCCACACAATCTGCTGAGGATTGTGCATCCAGCTGGCGGCAGGATACGGAAGAGAATGGAGACTACAGCCTTCCCCCGCTCCAGTCACCGCGTCCCATCACTTCCCAGCACCGACAGAGAAACCAGCTTCACCCTCGCCATGAAAAAAAATGACAGTTCTGAGGTTTGATGTAACATAGGAGTAAGGGCTGAGCAGAGGATTTTTCTACTGAGCTCCTTCAGGAGGAAGTGCTAATGTATTAAATTAAAAACCACAGAAATTATCTGGTTCAGTTTGTGTCATTTATAACAAACCAACAAACAAACAAAACCTTCTGGAAAATTCAATATGCCATTTTTCCTTTTTTTTTCCCCCTATTCCATTTTAGGACAAATATCAGGATTTAGAAATAACAACAATGCTACAAAAGTGTTTTCATTAACTCATGCCAAACTTTGTTTTGAATGCACATTGAAGGGAATTTATGGGATTTCAACTTTTTGCTCTGAGTGAGGCAAGGAAAGTGTTTGAAATCTCAAAACAATCTCCTTCCTAGCTTTAAACTACAGGGAAGGGACAGGACTGTGCCTGTATGTGCATGAGCATGTGTGCTTGGCAGCAATTAAAATACAAGAGCAGTGCTTAGAGCCATATGCTTCCTCAGAAACTGATAAAAGTTGCATGTGTATATAACTGATGGAGAATTTGCCCCATAATGTTAAGACAGCTAAGTACAGTTGTTTCTTAAATCAGCTTACTATTTATTTCTGTACAAGTCAAGAAATGCTAGTCCACTTTAACCTATTCATATGAATGAAAAAACAGAGGAGTTTTGTCAAGAATACATGAAATCAAGTCCTATAACAATTTGTCTTCTAAGCACCAGACACTTAGAAACCTAAGCAACAGATGAATTAATTTCTCCACATATTTCCCAGCCATATTGTCTGAAACATAGGAGGCGTCAATGTTTAATGTTCATCAGTAAGTGCTGGGGTCATTCCTCATAATCCTATTCACAACATTTTGTTTAAAAATGTTAGTGACAATGATTTAAACTGCTTATTTTAATGATGTAAAAAAAACCTAGAATAAAGCAGAGAAGTACAGTCTGCTTTAGTTAAACAGCCACTCCCATGAAAGTGATGTATACATATGATTGTGTGTATGTACATAAGCAAGTACAGTGTGTATATATATTATTATATATGTATATATATTATTATATAATGTATATACATTACACTGCTTGAACAAACAACAATATACAGTCTTAGATTTTCCAACATTGCTTTTCCTAGCTTTTTCAGGCACAGAGATTAAATGTCAAGAAAAAAGATTGGGTAGTATGTCAGTAGACATCTGGAAATTCTAAGAGTTCAGTCAGTGACTTTATTTTCTCCTTGACTGCAAGTGAGGAAACTCATCTGGTTTCTTACAACAATGAGGTGAGCTGAGGCTGCTGTGAAGATTGTTAAAGGATGCCTCAGACAAATGTCAGCTACTTGTTTGTTATTGGGAAGGACGGAATGTCCCAACATTGAAACATCTTTATGCAAGATTGATCATGAACCCATGTATCCACCCATGCTAAAGTCAGGGTATCAATAGACATTGTCAATTGTCTTGTGTTGTGAATCACAGGTTTTAACACATATTTTGGCACTGATGGCTTCTCTAGGGTTTTAAATAGTGTCTAAAATTAGATCTCCATTTTGTACTGACATCTTGGAATTTAGGCCTGCAAAGCCAGCATTGGCCACCTTGCAGACACCACAGTTTGTGCTGCAACTACAAATTAAGTGCACTTTAAACCAAAACTGACTTGAATATAATGTTACTTGGCTGCCAGTGTTGTCTGATCTTCCACTTTACCCAGCTTCATCTCCAGACTGGCTTTGTCACCACTTGCTCAAAGGAGTTTATTTTGTGAATAATTGTGGAATTGATAACTGCTTAACAGGAGGAGAAAATAAAGATCCTGCTGCTTTCCTCCTGTTTCATACTCCTGCTTGCAATCCAGAATCAACCTATCATTCAGGAAGAAACTATAGAAGGCAGGGATACATATCGTCCTCATTCCTCTAATTTCATACAGGACTGGCTTTCTAAATTACACTACTTTTTTTGCCCAGCAGAAGTTCCTCTAGAAGACAATTAAATTTTTTGAAGGTGACTGATCACATACTTTGGTTGAAAGTTTTAACTGTCTTTTTCTCATGTCTCCTGTCTTCAGACACAGTGAAAATCTTCAGCTGGCAGACCAGGTTTTATTCAGGCTTTCCAGGGCTCCTTTTTTGGTTTTGGACCCCAATGCTGTGACATGACTCCTTCACACAGTACCGGAATCTTTGATTTCCTCACCCACCTCTGAAAGGCCTGAGTATGTGCTGAAAGGCTCAGTTTGCCAGCATAACTACTTACAAATACAACTAATTTAGTAAGATTTGGATGAGAAGTTGCTTTTCTTTCCCTCATCCACCATGGAGGTGTGTGGGGCAGATCACACTCAAGCTGAGAGCTATGCAGAGGTGGAGTTACATTCACTCCATCAGTCCCGTTGCTACGTGATGTGCATTTAGGAACCTTAACCACCTGCTGAGATAGCAGGGACAAGGGATAAGGGAACCAAAACCAGAATGAGTACAGCCCTGGTTTTAACCATAAAAAGGTTATCCCCATCCTAGTACTAAATTTTCTTTTTGGAAATTATAAAATTTTGTCTGGCATAAATAAATTTCATTCATCCCTTCAGAAAAAGATGAAAGTCTGTCCTGTAAATAGGATGTTTCTCTGTTAAGTTTAGGATTAAATCTAAGCCTGTTGCTGAGCACTCTGAGGTGCCAGAGACTAGAGCTGAGCGGACAACTGACCTGACCACAGCAATTTCCCTCTCTAACCTGCCTCGGGGTGAGATCTCAGCTGTTGAAATGGAAGCTGAGTCAGGAGATCTCCCTCAATTGTCTGTGCTTAAAAATACATCTAAAACAAACAAACCTTAGTGACTTTGCACATAGAGAGTGCTAAAAATTCACCAGTGTGTTATTCCTCTCATTAGAATTCCCAAACAGTGGAGTGCCAGGAGAAAAATAAGTCATAGCACTAATTAAAAATGTGAAATGGAAACGTAGCTACAAGAAAGGGACATAATTCAAAAGGAATAATTTTCCAAAATGATTAGCTACAAGAAAAGGACATAATTCAAGAAGAATCATTTTCCAAAACGATTGTTCAGTTACCAATTACAAAAAAAAATAAGGTGGAAAGGTGGAAGTCAGTTAAAGGGGAAACGATTGTTGCTTTTTTTACCTGTTGTTTACCTGTTTCATATCATTTTATACCAATGCACTGATCTGACACAGAGCACAGCCGTATAAACAGCTGTGTTGGCACAGCTGGGCAGGCAATAAATTTGAACTGGGGGTTGAGAGATTAAGTAGATGAAACCAGGAAGAACATGAACATCTTTTTCACATTTTGCTGTTGAATTAATTAATTGAGTCTAAATCTTTGCTTTACAGGGGCTTAACTTCCTGTTCTAGGTTTATGCAGATTTCAAAGCACCAATGAAAAGGAAGACTTCCTGGTAACGGTGCTTGGACTGACTGCACCCTATAGCAGTGGGACAGTGGGGGTACAGTGCAGAATGCTATGAGGAAAATCTATGAAGTTCCATATATTTTGACCTACTGGAAACACATGGGCTGCTGCTTAAATTGCCATTTCCCATAAAGGCAGTACAATTCTAACATGTTTGTTACTATTTTTTCTTTTAAAATACCTAGAAGAAATTAATTTTTATAAAAATGACAGCTAAGCCTGACCCTCCATCTTTAAGCTCCTACTTGAGCCTTAGAGATCCAGCACATATGGTACAGTATGTTACAACCAGCTGCTAATTGGACTCCCTGCAAGCATTACTATTAAGGTCAACTGAATCAAATAAAGACAGCTCAAGCTTTAAATGTGAGAGATATATGCCCTTTTTCTGATTGTACACAGCTCCCTTTGCTACTGGTGAGAACAAAATGGATTTATTCAGAAACAATAGGCTCCTAGCCAGCTTTGATATTATTTATAATATTTCTTATATTGTTATCCACTTATAAGTGCATTTGGAGTTATACATTAGTAAGTGCAAGGTCCACTCAGACATTTCAAAACAAAATTATATGTACTTGGATTGTGTATCCTATAATGCATACTGATTTTGTTCTTAAATTTCTGTCTCAGTTCCTTTTAGCAGGAATAGATAAAAATTGAGAGTAAAATTAGAAATTATAGAATTTTAAAATGTAATAGAATATCAGAAATCCTAGCCCTTCTGTATTGTGAGACCATATTTCAAGCAGTAGTGTGTTGGTCTCGCTGATTCTATCGCTAAGTCATAGAATACCACTTTTAGCGGAGGCAAGAAAAAGCTTAGGAGAATCCTACAGCCCTGTCTAATAACAAAAGTCTTCTGATATACATGAAATCTTGACAGTGGCCAAATAGTGTGTTTGTGTTTCAGCCTGTTACTTTGTGAACATCCTGCCAACAGAGCGTGAACCTCGTGTATATCTCAAGCTCGACTATCAAAGCCAACAGAGAACCTCCCGTTGCTCCAAATATCTGTATTAATAAACTGTGTAAACAAAACTTTTGTGGATACCTCACTGAGTCTGAAGTCTTATGGAACTGTTGCTGATTAAGGAGTCTCTTTACTTAACATTTGTCTTTCACATTTACTTTTCAAAGTATTTCCGTAGCAGGCCAATGTGACTGAAGTTTCCTGACCCTCTGCCAATCACAATATAACCTTCAAAGGAAACAGATAACCTCCCACAGAAGTCAGATAGGAAGAAATGTTCTTCAGAAGAAAGTCCAGTAAAATTCAAATGGGGAGTGCAAAACTGGAACTGGTTTAGAGAATTATAATACGGAGATTTGTTTAACTCTTTAACTAGTTAGTCCCGTAGCAAAGGCGCTGATTTAAATCAAAGTTCCATCTCCCCAGCCATGCTGTAGGGAGCAAAAGCGGGGTGAGAGAAGCCCTTCTGTGGCAGACACTTTGAGAGGCAGTGAGAAACAAGGATCTTTCAGCTAGGACTGCTTGATATTTGTCAGAAGGGAAGAGCTGAGATAAGCAGCACCTGAATCCTTGTTTGCATTATAACTGAGTGAGCAGTGAAGCTTTGGTCCCTTGAGGTATTCTGATACACTGGTATTTATTTCCATCCCAGATCATAAAGAAATTTGGACGATCATGTTTTGTGGTTTTTGGGGGGCTTTTTGTCTTTTTTTTCGGAATGAACAATTCCTAACAAACATTATTTTAAAAGAGTGGATTGTTTTGACTCCATTTGCTTATCAGGCTGCATTGCCTCTTGAGGGGTAATTCGTATGCTTGTGCCCAAATTCTTCTCATGACCAGGTTTTCTGGTGGGATGACTTTTCTCTTCAAGCCCTGATGTGCTGTATCTAGATTAAAGATTTAAGAGAACAGAAAGTGTAGCAAGAGGTGCTGCTCCTGTGAGAGCACCTATGACAGTGATGTATCTCCATTTATAACATCTAGAGAAAGATGGTAACCTCCCCTGATTCAAGTGACCAAATCAGCTCTTTGGAAGGAAATTCAATTAGCAAAAAATAAAAGTAATTTTTTTATTCTTCACACAATTTTCACTGAAAGGTTGATTTCCACTGAGTACATTTTTCTATCTATGTTTCTCCTCCCTATACAAATATCAAACTGATGCTGTTTAAATGATAAGAGACTCAGCTAGCTTCCAGGGCTATATTCAATAGTTTTACCAAAACATCATTAGGGGCTTTGTCATTTTTTGGCATTCATTTTTACCTCTTTGTTTGTTTGCTTGTTTCTGTGACTGGCATTTATAAAACTCCCTAGAAACTTGACCTTTTGGACTGAAAGTTGAAATTTTGGTGGTCAATGTTTTTTTTTTTAATTCTGAAGGGAAACAGCTCAGAATCAGACTGAGGATGGTCCTCACACAAAACACTGACAATGACATATTTTCTGGTTCTCAGTATCCTCCAGGAGCATGTGTGTTCATTTAGAATATTTGCAAAGACGGCTCACAGCCTCACTATCTTCTTTGAGTAGAGGAAGATTAATTAGTCATCCCTGTTAAATGCCACAATAACCCACCATTGTTTTAACCAGCATCAGCCTTGATTTACAGATGGGAAACCAAAGAAGAAACTCCTGCCTTTGTTGCCTAATATTTGGTCCAAACATAATGCTGTCTTCCTTTCCACAAATCAAAGACACTTTATTTATATGGGTCCAGTGCTTGCTGAAGTCCAGAGGAGGAAGAATGGAGAGAGTCTGTGCAATAAATGATAGTTCAGGAGTTAGCTGATTATGATCTTAGGATAATTGTCATCTGAATAGTTATTTTTTTCACTGGTGTCACATTATATTTTGCATTTTTATTCCTCAATGATTGAAGTCACCTAAATTTACCAGCTTTGCAGTAAGAAGCTGGTCTTACTTTCTAACAGGAGATAACAACACAGATTTAAGTGAGGCAACAAATACACTGTTATGACAGATGTTTAAAAATAATTGTTGTCCTTGAATTATTTTTCCTTGCCCAGCTTTCAAGAAGGCCACTTAATATTCTCTTTTGATAAATGCAAGGGTATATGCAAGGAGAAAAGAGAAAGAAATTCCAGCTTGTATCTTTAAAGCCCTGGAATGGTGTAAATTATTACAGTGGTTTCACATTTTCATGGGATCAAGGCAACAACAGTAAGCTCATAAAACAGATACCACTAATTATGCAGAGGAGAAGTCATAAAGTCACTGATGGAAGTATGTTTTATATTCATGAACACATCATTAAAATTTTAAGACACACTATCAAATTCTACATTTTAATACTACACCCAACAGCATTAAACCCTCCCAACAAGAAAATCAGATTGCTTAATGATTGTGTTTGTCACACAGGTTTCATATGTCTGCTGTTGAAGCAGATGTAGTCTTTTCTGTTGCTGGACTGCTTTTATCAGTGGACAATTAAAAATAATTTTTTTATGCAGCTTGTAGAAAAACTAGATACAACAGAAATGAAACAAAATCACCAGAAAGTTAGGAATGTTTAATTGCAGAAATATTTAAATTTAGCCAATCACATAAAATCTTTTTATAGTGTTGTCAATTTGTTTTTACTTCTCTTGTATTTTGTTTAAATGAAAAAGATGTTTTAAAGTAATAGCATAGTGATTCAGGCAGGCAGCAACCCAGCACACAAATGTTAGGTATTTCAAAGGAATTTTCAAAGTAAACGTGCCTTTAATGTAGCCATTTAAGTCAAGGCAAAAATATAATAGGAAATATTTCAGGATTGCCTGTTTGACTGAGACTCTTGGAAGATTAAGGAGTGTCCTGTATGACTTTCATTACTGCCACGAAGAGTCTGAGGCCACTGTGAAAATATGCATATGAATAAGGCCCCAAATTCTCTGGTGCTGAAAGAGGTGCAACAGAGAGCAAAGAGATGTATCCTTGTCAAGACTTTGATGGAACAAGTGACACTTTCAAATATGGTTCTTGTGATCTACAAGAACTGGTGCTGGTTTTTAGCTTTGGAGTGAGAGGTGCAAGTAGCTGTGCAGTTGCACACTCACACGTGATGCCCCTGCTCTACCCCTGGTGTGGACACGCTGTCTCACTGCTCTGCTCCCCTTCACTGCACAGGGAGCTGTGGTGCTTCTTACAGCTGGGACCTCTAGAAACAGCTGCCTCTCTAGAAAGGCTGGGCACAGCCAAGGAAATTAAGAGTCAGTCTTGTTTATCTATTATGCCAGCATTAATTACTAAAAACTCAAATACTTAATGCTGCATTCGAAGGACAATTTTTAAATGTCTAACAATAGATTAAACTAGATCATAAACCGATCTATCTCTGGTTAATTACCATGTGATATTCAAATACTAGCTAATGCCATAAACATTTATCTGACAAAAATTCAAGAGAGACCTTCAGTTATTAACATAAATTTCTTGAAGTGAGTTCTGATAGAACTCAGTGAGGACTTCTGCCTAAAAAAATCAATGGCTAGATGTGGTCTAATATTAGCTCTTTTTTAAACCTTTCTTCCTCCAGAGCCAATATTTGGCCTACACTATCTGCCAGCATCTTTTTAATGAGAAGCACACATCTAAAAGCTCTCACAGCTCTCAAAATTTAGGAGTAAATATTTTAAAATTAAAACCTTATGCTAAGCAGTGCAGATTTGCTGGTGCAGATGTTATTTTTGGCTGATTTTTTTTAACTGGTTCGTAACCAACGTACTTCAGCCTATTTTTCCAGATTTATTAGTAGTATTCTGAATACCACAGATACAGTGAAAGAAGTTAATAGAATAATATCTCAAGATATTTTAGGCAATTTTCTACTTAGCAGAAAAGCCATTGCTAAAATTCTGTTAATAAGATGTGGCCTTGGGACACTATAAATAGCAAAAGGGAGAGAAAGAGAAAATGGAAATAAAAATCACTTAGAGAATGGGACAATGACCATCCTGCATGAAATTCTAAACTCCACCTTTCTCAGGAGACTCACACAATCCTCTGGCATTTAATTTGTGATTGTTTTATGTAGTTTCTGCAAGTCAGAGTACAGTCATGCAAGCTTTTGGGTTTTATGTTGATGGTGGTCCCACATTCATTCTAATTATTTAAGATTCAAAACTATTTCTATTTGTTCTGTTTACATTCATGCCTGACATCCTCACTGTCATTCTTCCCTGCAAGAAACTGAAGTCTCTGTTGAAGGTCACAGTTTTCCACACTACTAATTCTTAATTAATTCAGTATTAGTTGATTCTCTGGCCATGAGGGACCCTGTTGTCAGCCTTATTATGTTTGCCAGCGATTTACTAAAGAATTTACTAAAGAATGGGTCACGTATTTTTCCTATAAGTAGATCGAATTATTCCTTCAAATGTTGGTTACTGAGATTTTGAAACTATACTATGAGCTTCTCTCTCAGTTGCACAAGGGAAAACACTATCATATTTTTTTGGCTTGCAAAAATTAGATCAACTCAGTTTAATATCAGAGGGGACAGTGTAGTAAGAGAAGGCTTAAAGCACAGAGCTGCCGTTCATGCCATTTACAATGATCTGTTCAGGTATTTTTGTTAGAGAACAAAGTTGCCAATTCTTAGTTCAAGCGTGAGCAAACTTTTTTTTTAAGCTGTATTTAAATAAGGTAAATGGGTTTTTACTCTGTGTGTTTATGCTGTTCTTACTATTGTGAGGATCTACTCTGTAAATAAATATTCTTAATTTCTATACCATGTAGACTTAATATGGGATCAATTTTTAGCATAAAACTTACTTAGAGAATTGAAACACTAAACAATGGTGACACTTAAAAAAGAACTCATTAAAGCAAGCCAAGAAGTGTGAAATTTGAGAATGAGAAGCTCCTCAGCCGCAGACATGAAAACAAATAATAGACTAAAATCAATTAATTATACAGAAGAGTTACAAAGGGAGTCTGAATATAGGTTTAGAAAAATGTCTGGACAATAAGGTCCTTTCCACTAAACATCTAAGAATTGTCTGTACTACTATGATAAGTAGTCCCACAACTGATCAAGGCAGTAAATGGCAAAAGCAGTTTTTGCAGAGTCAGATCTTTTGGCAGAACTGCACAGGGTTTGCAGGTTTGCCATTTTTATGTCTTGAAACATTTTTGTTTGAGGTCTTTCTGTTAAGTTTTGCCAGTTATACCTTAGACATACAAAAGATACTTTACTATGTTTGATGGCAAACCAATAACTTCACAGATTTTCCTAATGTCTTTAATTACTAGAAAGCTGTAAAGTAGAAAAGCTGAGTTGTTATGGGGTTTTTGTATATTTCGAAATTATTTTTTTCCAAAATTGTGGATGTTTTGCAGAATGTCACATCTTTTTAAAAAGAAACAAACCTCAGACCTGCAGGTCGTTCATTTTTATTGCCCTCTGGAACAAAACAGAAACATGCAAGCAATGGAAAATGTCAAGACCAACATTCTCACTGAATTGTTAAAAAAGTCCTGATATTTTGGTGAGAAAAGATTCAGGAAAAAAAACCACTTTTGACTGCCACATTTAGAGACTGTCATTCCATAACCAGAAGGATATGTATTTAAACCAGATAATTCCCTTTACTAAATCTAATAATGGCACCTTGCTAGAGACACTGACTAATCAGTCAGCAACTAAATCTAGGCCTAATTTATCAGACAAACTTCATTAAATGAATTTTATATTGTACACTGCACAAAACCGAACTCAATAATTGGGATTAATTGCCACCTTCACCAATTTTAGAAAGGTCAAGGATTGAGCAGGCTTGGAGAATGATCTGGCCTTTCATAGCAACTCTACTTCCAGTGAAATTTTTAGCTGTCAAATTCAGCTAAAACCTACAGTTGCAGGTTTTTCAGGAGATTTTCACAAAACAGATTTTGATGTGGTATTATCCATGCCTCACTTTACCCAGCCATGAAATAGCCAGACATTAACAAAATAGCTGCTTTGAAAGGCAGTGTGAAAATATTATTAAAGTGCAAGATTTTCCATGTTTTTGATGTTTTTTGCTACAGATTAGGAACTACAGCTGAAAAATCAATCAGATTAAAAAGAAAAAAAGATAAAACAAGTTTAAATTTTATGTCTATAGATTTTGTAGAAAAGTTTTAAATAGAATATGAACAGATGAAAATTTCATATAAAACATTTTTCTATGGTTTATCATTCCAACTTTTCATGAAAATGCCCCTAAACAAAATATTTTCAGCCAGAAACTTGTCTGGTTTTGGTTATTTAGGAGGGAGGAGGTTGAGGAAGAATTAAGATTTTACAATATGGGTCTAGAAGTGCTCTTCTGCACTTGGTTATGTATATTTAAGACACATCTTCCTCCTGGCATGATTTGCAACACAATAATGGAGCAATGTTGAGAAACTCATGCTATTGCTCTCAATTTAAATTCCCAGAATTGTCAATCGGGCAGCTGTCACAGTAAAACGTTTACATAATTTTTAAATTACAGACAATTATACAAAAGTCTTCTCCATCAAAGGATTGGTTTCCTTCCCCACCCTCCCCCTGAAGTCAATAGCAAAATGTCCTTTCTAGGCAGTGGGAAAAAAGTGCCTTGGTTATACTTACAGAGGAGCACTGCATGCCTGAAATCATATTTTTGCCTTTACCTAATACATGATATTTGAGAAAGTATGTTAGTAATGGGGATGCTATAAATAGAAGCTATGAAGTCTTTGATGGTAAGTACAGTTCATGCAGAGCATATATGATGGCTATTTATGGAATGCTAAGAAATAAACAGGCCATGATTGCTTTCTGGTTTTGTAAAACTGTAGACTCCCATGACTTGAGATGACAAGAGTTTTTTCAAGTTAATTTTAATCCTTTTATTTTTCCCTTTTTTCTGATGAGAAAAAAATCGTCATTTTTCTAAATGATTGAAAATTGCAATTGTCAGTCAAGGAAACGGTTTCTCTCTTGTCTCCTTTTTCTTGCCGTCATCCCTTCAGCTATATGAGAATTACATTTATTACAGCTGTTAGAATGAAATAACACAGGATTGCTCTTATCTGTCCCTGGTGCTGTGAATTTTTTAGCCAAATCACAGACAGATGGACAGATGAATACGATGCAAGTACGAATGACCTACCAGTGGTTTCATTTCAGATGGCAAGGTAAGTCTGTGTGTGTATGTGTGCACAGTGTTTATGTGTAGGTCCATGTACTCACACGTGTTGTGACTGGTGTTTGGCCAGTAATGTGAGACAAAGAAGTGAGAGAGAAACAACCTGAATGCTTTTTGTATATTTTTTACAATTACTCACAAAAGCGTTTAGCTGTAAAAAGCTAAATCCAACTGTTTTTTCTTTTGCTAAAGCAGCTGTTCATATGGGGATAAAAACAAAAAAAAGGAAAACAGACAAACCCAGCAACTTTTCTTTGATTTTACTGCAGGATACATGCTCAGCTGCTCTTCTTGTGATGCCCACAGTGCCGTGGAGCAGTGGACCTTGCCCCTTTTTTTAGTTAACTGGTGAAAAAGGCTGCATCTGCTTATTCTCAGACATTAATACAGCTAAAGGAATAAGACATCAGAGGCCTGCAAATGAGAAGGTCTTTTTAAATTTACAAAGCATTTGCTCCTGAATCCACCTCAGCCAGTTTGGGGAAAGCGCTTTTGGCACCAAGTCACCCTTCAGGGAAAGACTGATAATGATCACTAGAGACATACTACGGGCTCCTGCCTCTCTCACTTCAAAGGCCTTCTCTCTTAATCAACATTAAATCATCATTTTGCCTTGGATATAGGGACAGCTGTACACAATCTATTTGTTTTAAAACAGATTAGGAATGGGTTCTCTGCCAGAGTATAAGCTGCATGATAAATGTACTTTAAAGCCATAACTAGGAAAAAACATTGCTCCCTTCGTTAGGTAGATTCCAGTACTAGCTAAGAACTCACATTGCCCCAGGACTGGGCCCTTCTTTGGCTGTCCCCAAGAGCACTCAGGCAATATGACAATTTTGAAAAAAATCAAGTGTCTGTTGATCTTAGCTGTGTCTTCTGGTGAGTTTTTCTACAAAAAGCAATAGTCTCAGGAAGTATTGTAAGATTGTCTTGGTCTGCTTTCTTGTTCCTTTTTTTTTAATCTCAGAGTTAAAAACCCTATTTCATCCACTGACAGTCTCACAAGGTGACAACAAAGGCCTTTTATTACCCAATTAAAAGTTGATGACCAGATAGTTGTTAAATAATTAAGTAAAGGTCCTAAATTACAGGGGGAAAAAAATCCTTTCTCTTGATCCATGCTGGAGATATTTTTGTATGGTTGCTAAGCATCTCTCTATAAGCTGTTTTTCTTGCACAATACAAATGCACCAGAATGTGCAAAATGTAAAAGAAAAGTCTAGCAACTAGCCATATTTCCAGCATAGGGCATTATGTACTGAAAAGCAGTGGTTTCCAAAAAAGATTTGAGAGTCAAGATGAGTACACAAAAGAATATATTCTGAGAACAGCTTTGTGATGAAATGAGCTACTCAGTTTTTGTATGTGCAGAGACAATATTGATCATGGAAGACTAAAATGAGTCCTAATTTCCACTTAAAAAAAAAAAGAAAAAAACACGATAAAATAAAAATATAAAGGTATTACAAAGAATGTCTCACAGTGAGAAACTTACAATGTTCAATCTGTGGTTTTAAAAAAAACCTAACAAAAAGATTGGCAGGCAAAGTGATTGTATGACACTAGCTCCTTNCACTAGCTCTTTCACAGGCAGAAAACAATGTTTTTAATTTCACATATTAGAAAAATGCAAAATTAATTTAAGAAAGTTTAAGCAAAAGTGAGACAAACTCAAATTAAAAATGAGGCCCAGCTTCTAAGAGAGACCAGTGGAAAAATCTATCAAATGAGCTGGTACCTTCCGTGCTTGTTTGTTTTCTTGCTGTCCTTATACCCAAACCAGACAACTTTTTGGGGAGCTGTATCCTAATTAAAAGCATTAGCTGCCTTGATTCAAATTGCACTCCACTCAGAAGAAGCTGAGTGAAACGCAGTGCCTTCCAAAATAAGAGTGATATGACTAGAAAGGG
>VXBU01016437.1:65612-90963 GCA_013400315.1 Bombycilla garrulus
GGTGGGTGAGGCAGTCGCCTCTGAAACTGCCTTAGCTTGTGGCATCAAAACCTATAGACTGGGGATTTTGCTCTAGTGAGCTGGTCAGAGCTGAGATTTCAGTTTCCTTCTCTGTCCTACGTCCTGTGAGTTATTTCACTTCAGCAAAAGGTTTTGTTAGCTTTTGTTAGCAAAAGGTTTTGTTAGCTTTTGTTTTTCAGCAAGAAGACATACACAGAAGTCTCCCACAAATTACAAAGCTCCTCGCCATTTGGGCTAGCAGAAAATGCCATAACCTGGCTAAAAATAGAAAACATCAGATGTTGGAAGATGTGCTGGATCTGCAAACACTTTTCCTGTGACAAAACCTCCTATTTATGAGGGACTCTTCATGTACCCATCCACCATCCCTGCCTGTGGAAGGAATGCACTTCCTCACCTGAGATCACTCCACCTGTTGGAGAGATGGAACATCTTCGCATGGTGGCTGGAGAGCAGCTGCAACTTCTGCTTCTCTGTTTCTTGCTCTGTTTCCTGCCATTGCTTTTTCTTGCCATGTCTGAGGAAGAATGAATTTTTACTGGGACAGTTCTTAAATATAAAACAATAAGGAGCTACTTGAATTTATTTCCCCCTACCCCAATTTCTCCAAGAGCTCTGGTAGAGAACAAAGGGAATGCAGCAAATGAGATAATAGGCTCTACATTTTGAAGTATTTTGAAAAGACATGCTAATATAAAAGGTCAGCACTACCTTGCTCCTCTTTTTTTTGCCCAATGTGAATTGGGCATAATGATATTTTTAACAATATGTTACCTGATCTCTGTTTAACAACCAGAAGCTTCCTTTCCTTAGGGTCAGTTACTCTGTGCTCTCAGACAGAGGAGAGAATCATGGGCTGAACAAAGGCTGTTTATAGGTGACACTTTAAGTGAATTTACAGGCCTGTTTGAAGACTTCAATGAGTTCTTGTCTACAAGAGCTCCTCGTGTGGCTTGTCGTCCACTTGTCAGATATGTGTATTTTTAAGCTGATTGAAGCAAATCTGAAAAAAATATTGGTTGAATGGGATTTTGCTACTCTCTGTCTCAATAAACTATCACTAAAGCAACATTTCTAGAATTCAATTTATTATTATATTCATCACTTATATGGTAACTTTGATGAATAATTTTTTTTTGCCTTGGTTAGTACCAGCATCCCTAGATGCTCTGTATTTCCATAACCACAAGACCTGAGCAACCAGGTGGACTTAACAAAAAAAAAGAAGTGGCAGGAAGGATATGCAAAAGATCTTCTTGCATTGTGTTTATTAATGCTAAATGTAGAGGATTACAAGAAAAAAAAAGTTACATCCTGAACACTTCACACTTCTTTTAAATATTTGGAATCAAAATTATATACCCTTGTTTACTGCATCTTTTTGCCTATTTTTGTTATTTAAGTAAAGTATGACTTACTCAATTACGTCACCTTAGATCCTCCCTAGAATTAGCTGTTTTGGTAGAGAATAAAAAGTGTATGACTGTACCACTTGAAGATGGGAAAATAATGGTTTCAAATTTTAAACCAGATTGTCTTCAAATGCTTTTTTAGCCATATTTTTAAAGGAAAGTCTGGAGATGTCAGGCAGTGTTTGTGTGCAGATCTATGTTTATATCTCTATTTTACTAAGAGTTTAATTTTGCTTCGCAGTATTCCAAAGCTGTAGGTGAAAATATTAATGAAAAATATGTATTTCTGTGTGAAGTAAATGGCATTGTAAACAGAAAACAGGCTGAGTTTTCAAACTCCAGTTTTGGAGTAAATTTTTTAAAAAGTTGGTAATTTATTTTCCTTTATCCCCTTTAGAGATTAAATTAATGTGTGAGATTTTGGCACAATTGACACCTGAGCTTGTCACACCATTTTCCCTGTCTATGGTGTTTGGATTTTTGTTCTGATGAACTTGGTAAGAAATTATAAGAATGTTTCCTGGCAAGCTATCTGAGTTTTTCCACAGCGCATTTATTTCTTTGGAGATAATTTGTTGTGTCTGTTAGGACTCATTTAAGAAAACCCTCCAGCAGCAGAGTACCTAAAGAGCAGTCACTTTTCTGCTGTGGATTTAATTCGAGTTGAATTTTAGTTTTATTACCCTTTCCCTCCTCAGTATGGCAATCCCCTGGAGAAATGCTGGCATCTGGGGATGTGAACACAGTAACGCCAGGATCCCACCGCGGCAAAGAGAAGGATACACGGCAGGGGGGAATGAGTGAGAGCTGGGGAACACAGTGGTGTGGAGACACAGAAATCGAACCAGCAGCCCCCTCTAAATTTCTCTATATGTTTTGTGGCACTGCATTTACAGATTCCCTCCCTCCTCCTTGAAACAGAGAGGAAAAAAAGGGTAGGCTGAATCTTTGGCCATCACCAAAGAGAAAGCAGCACTGGTGCTGCCCCTGCAGCCCTGGCACTTTGGGGCATCAGTTTCAGTGTTCAGTTGAATCACCGTAATAATGGCAAGGAGGAGTTCACTGCAGGAGGTTTTGTTTTCCACACAGAAACAAATATTCAAAATTATATGTGAGAGCAATATTGAAGAGATGCTAAAATTGAAAAATCTAGGCTTTGAAAATGGAAACACCAAATCCATATACTTACATTTTTCTGCAGTCTGAACTCCATAATCTTAATTGTGTTATTATGCGCATGAGCATTAAGATGTGACTTTAAATTTTGCTAATTCACAAGTTTTGGAAATTACCAGTGTGAAATTTTTAGTGTAGTAGTGAGATCCACATATACAAACAAGAAACTTTCCAGCGCAGAAACACTTCTGCATTTGAAACAATGATATCTTAATTTAAGATACTTTTTGAAATGTAACTTCACAATTATTTTGAGGAATAGTTTTCTTAATTCCCATGTAAGGATCACCAGGATTTTAGAACTTGAGCAAAAATTATGTGATACAATCAGAAGCTAAGCCAGTAATAGTTTGTCTGTTAATGCTTTTCAATCTGAGAAATAATAATTTCAGCCATCTGACTTCTATAGTGATGGCAGAGTGAAAAATTTATTTAGCACAATTAAAATTATCACAAATTTTCAATAATGCTGAAATTATAACTGAAATTATTTCTTTTACCACATGACATGTTAAATAATGATCTTTGGAGAAAATATGAAGCAGGAGAAATTAACATAATACAGGGATAACTCACTTGTTTCCAACTAATCCTACAGAAAATCGTACTGAAATTGTAAGGGGTTTAATGACCAGGATGAAATTTTGTTTGCTTCCTTTCGATTCAACGTTTTCTTAGTTGAAATGAACAGCTCTTGAATAGCATAAAAACTGCGAGGAGGAGCAGTTTATTTGAGGGGTTTCTATTGCCACCTAGTGGCTCCCACACCTTCCCCTCCCCTGTGCGCCAGCTCGGGCTCCCGAAAGCTCCTCAGTGGCCAGGAGCAAATGCTTTTGTTAACGGGCAGGAGAAAGAGGTGCAATTCTTTAAACATTTTTAGGCGTAACAAAAAGAAAAGTGTGAATTTAAATTTCCTCATCACAGGGACTAAAAAAAGGAAAATTCAAAGACATCTAAAATTCTATAATATCCCCCAGCTGACATAAATTAAGAGTCATACAGTAATTTAGTAACAAATACTACTTTGTAAAAGAGAAGTTTATACAAATGTGCTTTTGGTTGTTGCTGTTGTTTGAAGAAGACATAGATTTGATTTGATTCTGTCTTGCCTGAGTTTTAATCTCCTGAAGGTCTTGCTGATTTCCGTTGAATTGATACTTTCTCATTTCTGGAGCAAAACCTACTTATCCTCTTCTATAAAGACATAGAGCTTCATGTTGGTCATGACAGGGTATGTTGAGATAAAATGTAAGAAATATAAAGTCTTCAATTTTCTTTACTTTTTTTTTATAATGGTAAATACAAAATAATTTTATGGGCTTTTACCCTTACATGCTGACATCTGAGAATTAAAATAGAAATGAGTAAGAGTCTTAATACCTCATACTTATGCCACCATAAAGACTGCGATTTCCCTGAAGCCAGTGGAGGCACCCATGTCTATGGAGGTAAGACTTGCTGTAAATTAAATTAAATTGAAACCCACAAACCCAAATAAAGTGCAGAAGCTTTTCATTGTACCTGGTCTCATGTGGATAGTACATACTGTAACGCAGATTATAATACATAACACCTGTATGTAAGAGCTCCTTGTATCAGTTTCACTTCTCCATGAAACAGTTTTCCAAAATATACTTCCTCTTGTATTAAAAGCTTTCCTCTATAAAAATTCACAATCTTTTTATTTCAGTATAGACCAAAAAATGTGATTTTATTTCTTGAAAGTTCTATTTTAATGACAAGTAAAGATTGCAGGGATTAATTTTTGCCTTCACTGCTTCAACAGAAATAGTGTGTTCTGAGTGATAACCACTCCTCCTTTTAAAATAAACCACACACTTTTGTCTTGGCAGACACTCAGCTCTAGAAGACTTATCTGCTTGTAAAGTTTTCCTCTGCATACGTGGTCACTCAGTTTAAACACATTTTAAAAGTATGGAGCGAACTACAGAATGGAAAAAAGTGTGAAGGCTTTGATATATATTCTATTTTTACTCTGTGAATATGCAGCTAGCTCTCTCTGTTCTGGTGAATGATTCATTCCCCTGGACTTGGTATGTCTTTCAGTCACTCCTTCACAAGAATTGCCCATCTGAAATTTTGACTTCCTACAAATGGAGCCTTTTCTGAATATTTTTAATGCACAGATTGGCTGGGAACAGGACTGCTAGGAGCCTGACATAGAACTTGAAGAAATGCGTTAATTTTCACACTCAGGCACAGCCTTCCTCTGTAATCCTGTCCAGTTCCCTTAGGCTCAGATTTTCAACACTTTTAAAGCACTTTAAGAGGTACTTTTAAAATACTCTTCTGCCTCAGTTGCCCGCCTATAAAATAGCCTGCTCCACAGTGGCCCTTGTATTCCCTGTCCTGTGCTTGGTTGTGGAGGGTATTTAGGAAGAGCAAAGCACTTACCTGGCTTTTTTCTCTGCAAATCCCTCTAAAAGACTGGAACTTCTTGGAGGTTCAGCCTGTCCTCTCACATGAGGATCTACCTCAGTTAAGCGAGGAGGCCCCGTACTGGGTTTAGACTTTGAGTCCCTGCCACGTTTCAAGCAGTAAAATAGAACAGGAAACCAATGTGAGTGGCCATTCTTCAAACTGAGTGTGGCTCATTCACACTGAAACTTCGAACTGCAGAATGAGCAATTGCAATGATTCTACCCTAAAAATGAACACAGATGATGGAAGAGACAGTAGGCTGCAGTGAGTATTCCAGGGCTATCTGCCAATCCTGCACCCATGCGTGCTTGGCAGCTGCAGGACAGGAGCTAAGCTGGTGTCACTAGGAACAGGAGCATCTCCAGCAATTCCTGAGGGAAAGTAGAGCCAGTAAGGGTTGCAATTCCAGTTTTCTTACTGAAATGCAATTGATCTACCTACCTAGACATATGTGTATCTACACAGACATTTGAACCGGGAAAAAGTTGTCAAAATTCCCAGTTCACAGGGAAAATTTTCAGTGTTCTCTTGCATTATTTTTTTCAAGTGTTTCAAAGCTCATCACTCCAGCACGATTTAGTAAGAAAATAAATTTAATATCAGATATTTGCATATTGTTTCCTTTTTTTTTTGTTTTTAATTCACTCAAGGCATTTTTTCTGCTGAATGTCCTGCTTATGCTAATGCAATAACCATCTTTGAAGCACACTTTGAGTGGTCCGTTTATATCATATTTCAGTTATTTTTCTGAGTAAATTTAAACTCTGGGGTTTTTTTCTTTCGTTGGTTGACTTTGTTTGGGAGGGGAGCTCTGTTTTTTTCCTTTTTAATGGGTAATATAGCTTCCAAATGCTAGGGCATTTTTTTCTCAATTAACACAAGAAAAAGCCTTTTTTGAGCCTTTAAACTCATCTGTTGTGCTTCAATACAGTAAAAAGTAAAAATACCTTAGTTTTAGGAGTGGTAGTAGCCAACTGAAAATTCTCCCTGGTTAAAGACAGGAATCAATGGAAATCTGAAGTTATTGTTACAGCTCAGTCATGTGTTATGTTTCCCAAGTGCTCTGTGCTGCCAGATTAAACTGTGCTTTACAGGGCTAGGCACTTGTGCCAGGTAACTGGTATTCTGCTGCTACAGAGCAGTCGCACTCCAGACAAATGTAAACTTTCCATGTGCAAGCATTGGAATGGCTCTGTTTAAGCTACAGAAGCCTAAGAAAAATTTCTGTGAGGACATAACCTAGAAAAGCTCGACAGCTCACTGATGGGGTGAGAAGGTCACAGGGAAACGCTGGTCACTTGGATGCCTGAGATTGTAAATATCTTTCTGAAATGTTATTAAGTTTCGTGAGCAAAATAGAGAATGAGGCATGTGGGAAAAAACTGAAAAGTCTGAGATACTGAGAAGTAAGTGCTTCTAGTTGCTCTCCAACAGGCTCAGTGATTGATGATGGGTTTTTATGAGTCTCTGGATTGCAATGGGTGTAGATACTCAGCACCACAGCCCTCTGGGGTGAGCTCAGGCAAGTTCAGGAGCTGTGCCTCTCTGCCCAGCAATATGACTGGTCCTCTGCAGGTCCTCACCTGACACCCCTGCTACTGTAACCATACCATGTTGTGTGCTGCAAATATTTTCTTAATGGTTTAGGATATTCTGAGACATGGGAAAGGCTATTCTACTTAACAAAAATAGACACGATGATGGAATTTTGCTTCTCTTCTATAATTTTGGAAGTGAAAATTAATACTACAGCAGATTCTAAGATGTCTGTGCCACCAAACGTCAGTGTAGGTTATCTCCTAGGTAGCTCTGGGGAGCACAGTCTTTCTGCAGCTCATTTGGGTTCTGCCTGGGACAGCCCCTGCTCAAAAGATGTATCAGGAGGAAGGTGAAGATCTGCTGCCTTACCATTGTGAGATCTGTTCATTGTCCTCACCGGGACCCAGGGAATGGACAAATAATTGTTATCAGACTTCAGGCCTCCACCATCACAGCTTCTCTCAGTACTGATTACTGATGTAGAAGGACATGAAGTCTCCCATCCAATAAAGTGCATAATCTAAGGGAGGAGGCAGGTGAGCAACCCCTTTCCTCCTTAGTGAGGCAAAGCATGTGTTTAAATCGTATTAAAGCCTGTTGGACTTAAACACATATTTAAGCTTTGGTGGGGTTGAAAGACAGAGGTGGAGCTGAAAGACAGAAGTGGAAAATGAAATTGAAGAAATGCAACTCTGCCTGCTGGTTCAACAAAAGACTGACTGTATGCTTGCTGTGTGTGGATTCTAGCTGCAGTATTTTACTTACACACATGTCCTGATACAGAACTAATATCTATAAAAGGATTGCCGTGCTTTGCAAGTAGATTAGGATTTAGTCAGATCCTAATTGCCTTCATTACCCATATGATTTGCCAAAGTCACATGCTAGGCGCAAGAATGTGTTTTTGCTTCTACAAATTTTGAGCCCTGTACAAGTATTTGACAGAGAGAAAGGAATGTCAGTCTATTCTGAAGATTATTTGCGTTTGGAATATGTATTTTATGGAAACGCATCTCCAGGTAAATAAACTTTGCTAACAAAAGCTCTCAAGCATTAAGTTTTAGAAAGAAAGTGAAGTGAAATTTCACACTCAGTGAAGGGATGTGTTTTGGACTTTTTTTTTTTATATTTTCCTAGGTGAATAAAATACCTCTCACCAAAAACCCCCAAAACCAACACCACCACTGATTTTTCACTAGTTGATGGTTCTGAAACCCGCTCTGGGAACAGCAAATCAAAGTGCTTGAGGCAGGGATAAAAAGCATCATTGCCATCAGGCCCCCTGGGTTCTGTACTGCTTTGCTCTCTGATGACACACGGTTCATTTCCTGACCTCTGGAGAGATGACAGAGGAAAAAAAAAGAAAGAAGGAAAGCAACTCTTAGCACTAAGGAAAGAACATGGAGTTCAACTTGAAATATAGGGAAGACAGTCTTTCAAAAGTTGTAGCTGTATTTAGCATCAGAGTTCATGAGATCCACATGTCCCATCTTCTTTTTCTACAAATCCCAGAGGGGAAAAAAAACCATTTATTCTGATAGCCTGGAAGGGGAAAAAAATGTCTGTTCATCAATTTCCCCTTTTTTAAGAGATAACCACTGACTCTACCCGTATGTTATCTTTATCCTGAGGCAGCAAATTTATCATAATTTATTCTGGTATATTCTAAATTTACCATGTTGATTACCACTGTATAAACAATGTCTGGCATTTGCCTCAGCCAAAGAATTGAGGCTGGCGCTGATTTGGAGTAGAGATCTGTGGAAGAGCTTCAATTTACTGAAGTGGCTGTAATATCAGTACAAACACCAGAGATAGATAGCTAAGGATATGGTGGTTTTAAAAGGAAAAAAAGTAAGGATTCTTCTCCTGTGTGATGCTAATGAGCCACTTACTGAAATGTATCTGTTTGGAGAGGGAAGTCCAAATGACACAAGGTTAAAAAACATTAGGAAGTGATCTGCAGGAACAGCTGACTGGACTCCATCGTGGAAAAGCTGCTCTTAATTCTTCTTAGGTATCAGTGGGTAAGGGTTAAGAAAATCTTTATGTAATTACTGCGTACAAATACAAGTAACATGAAAGGATTCTCATAAGGCTGGACTGAAACCAGTCCTAATCTTCGGGGACTAAAAAAAGAATTTAAAGGAGGACCAAAAAAAGGGGAGAGACTGTTTTAACTAGAGATAAGTTTCTATTTACAGTAAAAAAAAGAATTATTTGATCAATTGGCCAAACTGCAAATTTACTGAAAAATAGCTGAGACCCCCCATGCAAGCAAGAAGATTAAGCAAATTTTCTGTCTGTTTCCCCAGAGAATTACAATATATTTCTTTCAAAACTCTTCAGTCTAATTCTAATTCCTGTAGTAAATTCTGATGTTAAAATCAATTTATGAATCAAAGTTTTAAATAACATGATGAGGTCTTTCAAAAAATAGCATATTTGAGATTTAATTTTGATTTACATCCTTGAAATCATGATTGTCTGTTGTCCTGTGCATCATACTTATTCTAGAACGCCACTTTGGCGTCAAGATCTTGGGTGAACTGCACCTGACTTTAATGAAAGTGAAAAAGCCTTATTGACCTCCCTGGCCAACTCTTTCTTGTGGTCTTCTTTTCTTAAGGTGAGAAATATTTGGTTCAATGATATGTCTTCTCTCGTTACAAAAAAAAATAAATAAACCAAACCAAACAAACAAACAAATCTTGCAGGACTAAATCAACAGCAACAAAGAAAACCTCAACTAAAAAACACCCCTCCTAAAAACAAAGAAAAAAACAACCAAAAACCCCACATGAACTTGTTATTTTGGAGTTCTATCTTGTGTTTTGGCTGATTAAAATGAAAAATTAGCTCCTGTTATGTGTAGAGTGTGCAGTGTCATGATCTGTGTAAACACGAGAGCTTTTAGGCAAGAAGTGCGTGTATGAGCTTTGCAAATGCTCTTTTGGAAGCATCTTAGAAATTCTGTCTCTAATATTCTGTGGTTTTGTTTGGAATTTTTTATCTTTGCTTAATGCTGTTAAGGAAATTCAGATTTAAACTATGTTTCTGATTTTCTGAGTTAACCTAGAAAGATAATTTCAAATTGTTTTCCTCCAACTTGGCACTTTCTGCTTTTTCTGCTGTACTCTGCTCTTCTTCCTTTACAGAGTTTGCTTAAATTTAGCATCAAAATAGGATTCATTGCTAAAGAACAGCAAAGAGAATGGATGAAGTTATTTACAGCAACATTAATAAATGTACTTTGCTCTGTTTTCAAAGACACAGTGCATCTCCAGGGGAATGTGGATGACAAATGTAACTTCTACACAAGGGATGCGGGGTCGGAAAATTCCATTTCCCCTTAGACCGCAATTGCCCAGAGCTCACGTGTAACTTCAATTACTTCCTAAATTCATGAGATTGGTTTCCTTGTGGATGAAACTGGATGGAAAAAAATCTTGCAGGACTAAATATTACAACGCACTGTTCATGTCTCAGCACTCAGTTGTGTCCTTTCAGCCTCCATTCAGCATCTTTGATTTATGCTATGCACACAGAAGCAACAGAGGTGTATATTCTAAATTAGAACAGGAAAATATGGGGATCATATACAAATAAAATAAAATTCACCACAGTTTTGAAGCCTCTTTTGTGCCCGTTATCATATGAGTAGCAAAATCAGACGTTTGACACAAGTGAGTGCACAAGCATGCACTGACCTTTGAGCACGTCACCAGGCCTGTAACATTACATGCTTGTAGGTATGCTCTCTGTTTCAACATTTAGCTTTATTGGAATGTATAAAGTATCATGGCTTTCCACACTGAATCTAGAGAAAATTGTTATTTTTGATCTTTGCTCTTTACAGGATTGTATTCTGATATGGAGCATTCTGCTTGACACAACAGTAGTATGATTTTTGTGGATTTTTTCAGTATCTGTCAGCCAGGAAATGAGATTATAATAAGAGCTGCTGAAATTGTACTTTTCTTTTTTCACTCTGAATTATTTGATGGTGTGCTAGAAGAAAGCCCTAAAACCCTATGTTGTAGGTCAATTCAGCCTCTGATCTCCATGCCTATGCAAGATAGGAAAGAAAACAAGAATTTTAGGACTCCACATCAGTACTGGGTGACTGCTTGGCCCCCTCTAGTACAGATTTAAACATCTTCATTTGCAGCAGGACAGCCAAAAACAGCTGCGGGACTTGTTTGTTAATCTGTCTGTGCAACCTTCTAGGGCAGTTTTACCAACTCTGTGCAGGAAGAGTATGACTGTGATTTTTAATCTGTGTGTTTGAAGCACAGATAAAAATAAGGGTGCACCTCTGCAAAGATTGTTTCTTTATCCAGACAGATAAAAATTAAATTATTTTTGCTTTAAAGGGACAACACCCAGCAAATGCTGCAATTTTTGATATTCCACCAATTACTGTGATTTTTTTGCCCTTCTTTATTCCTGAATCTTCAGCTTGGTTTTCTGTAAAGTCAGCAGGTGCTGTGGGCACTTCTTCTGTCAGTCCTTTTCTGTGTTCTGTTCTGAATGGTTTCTCCGTATTTATAATCCTAAGTACATGTTTATAGGAGTTGATTTTAATTGAGCAGTTTGAACTGTTAACTTTTTCTTAATGCTATAAAAAATCTCCTGCGACTTGAAAACAGAGACATTTGTTCCTCCTTGATACCTTTTGCATAACACTCTCCCTAAATACTGAATTAACCAAGGGAAAATACAATACTACCTTCTAAATGGCTTAGAGGTTTTTTTGGCTGGAAGATGGAGATTGTGTCTTTGCTAATGTATTCTTAGGAGTACAGTATTGGGAAATACAATATTTTGTTGATAGTACAGAACAAACACATTTTCCTAGGAAAAAGAAAGCTGTGCTAATCCATTCTGTGGTACAGGAGTTTCTTCTGTGGTTTTAGCAGCCAAGCCATGTTATTCATAGATCAATTTGGAAAGCAGTTTTAGATAATTCAGAACATTATGGTTTAAAAAAATGGTAAAATAATTGCATATATTTACATTCCATTCATGTTCTGCCATATGTCCAGTAATGCCGTTAAGAAAAAGCTCAAGTTCTTTCATGAAAAAATATATGGTCTAAAAATAAATATAACATTGTCTTGTAGCTTAGTAATTATTATAAAAAAGTGCTAGCCCTCCACAAAAGAATGCAGTCTCTTTCTCCTCACACACTGCAAGCTAAAGAGAAGTGCAGTATTAAACTTAAGCCGTAAAATAGAAATAGTCTCACTGCTTTGGATAAGGCTATATAATCACTGGTTGGGGGACACAGAGGCCAGGCAGGAGCCTTTGCTTGGCTCAGGTGCTCACGGTGCTGGGTGGGATGCAAGAGGAGATCACTGCTGCAGGACAGAGCACGGCTGTTGGCAGTACTGCTCACGGTCCTTGTGCGCAGTGCTCTGGCACTCTGGGTGAGTTCCTCTGGCCCAGCTTTTCATGCAGACTCACCCCTGAGGGATGGCACTGCCCCTCCCAGGAGTGCACTGGCCAACCTCTCAGCTGAGTGACAACGGCTTAGGAAACAGAGCAATCGTCCTGCAGGGTGATTGTGGTTTCATTTTGGTATTGTGTTGGGATTTTTTTGCCTAGGGCAGATAGGAAGAGTTAGGAGCTGAAGAGAGAAGCTCTTTGAGAATAACTCAAAGAAGCCAGAATGTCTGCCAGAATATATGTTGAATGAAATACACTGCAGAACATGATATTACACGAAGAACTCCTTTTTTAACTTGGGAGCAAAATAGATGTTCAAAGAATGGCTCGCTTTTTCACACAGTGTACAAGCCACCATGATGCACTGTACTGAAAATGGTGGATGCGCTCAGCATTTTGGGGAAGAAATTGTTACCACAGTCAAGGAACATCGTCTCTGTTTGTAACTAGAATTATGAGATCAAGAGCTGGGGGAAATGTCACAGCTGTCTCCTAGGAGACTACTTTACAACATTCTGACAAGGCATGGAGTTGATTTGGGCAACCAAACACTAATCTTGGTATTTCTAGTATGAATGGAACAGGGAGAAACCTGAAGATGCCATAAATAGAATTGGCAGTCAAACAGCCTACATTTCCTGTGAAAATTGCTCTTTATGTGAATGTTGGTTTCTCCACACCTGTTTTGCATTGCTGACATTTTTTTGGAAATCTTTCTTTAAATTGGTTGCTGAAGTTTAATCAGCTGAACTTTTCAACTGACTCAGCAAGGTGGGCACAGGTTCTTGAGGGTAAGAGTTTATTTTCCCAGAATAATATCACTGTGTCAGTTTAGTTTTATCCATATATTGGAAACTGTTTCCACTATGATGAGTCTAAACATAAAAAAAAGAGAGAAAAAATTATCTAAGTAGTTTCATATTTTCAGCATTTCATTTAAACAAGGTTCTCTGATGTCCTTGAATCTAAAGGAAATTTTTGCTGCTTTGACACTGCAAAATGTGATGCTGTAAACTAACTGGATCTTTTCCAGCTCTACCTTATGTGCCTGGGTTGGCCTAGAACCAGATTTTAATGTTGCTATTGGGAGTACATTTTCAAAGTAATAAACAATTAAACAGTAGCAATGTGGTGGTGAGTAAATTTCTTTACTGTTAAACTTCAGTTGGCTCAGGTTTCTGTTTCCAGTGATTTTACAAGCAAACACTAAATTCTTTCTTTATTCTTTCCTTGGATGACTTACAACCAAAACAGAGCAGGAAAAGTTCAGTATCATAATTTTATAAAATAAAGTATTTTTTATTAATTATTGAATTCTATGATTCTCTGACAATTACACAGAACCAGAATTTTTCAATCAATGATCCCTCTAATACCATTTTTATCATACTTTCTGTTGATGGAATTACAGGACCAAGGCTACATACTATACAAGGTCTCACTGAACTGTAAATTATATTAGTTTGATTGCTAAGGACTGCAAGAGTCATGAAGCAAATAATATAATAGCAAATGAGAGGAAAGCTTTGAGGGATTTTTTAAGGACTCTTCAGCTCTAACTTTCCCACTCTTGTAGATGTGGAATAGAAAAAGGTATGTGAAAACCTGTCCACATCCTATAATTTTGTGCATTCTTGGAGACTTACATTCAAGTGTGTTACACACATTCAACACAGATTTTTTTCTGTCCTGGAACTCAAAAGGAACACTCTATTGTTTCCAACATATTAAAATGTCTATAGGAGTGTTCTGTGTGACTGTTCCATGGTGTGTGTGCTCAAAAAATAATATCTGAACGTCAGTCGTGTTTATAATAAGTTAATATACAGTCAGAATTATGGATGGACTTGTTAGAGGAGAGAACTCATCCTTTACTTAAAATTCAACATACAAATACACGAGTAAAAAGGCAGAAAAGCAAAAGAGCCAGAAAATCAAATTTCATTGGGAGGAAAAACCAAACTCCAAAATCTCATCCTGTGCTTTGGATACTCTCTTTAGTATCAGTGGAAATGCTGGACAGTAATGAAGGGAATAGTGGAAATCCTGAGAAGCAGTGACTTTTCTTTGGTTGCTAATTTCTTTATCTCCACTGGTTTCTGCAGCATGAGCCTCCTGACACATGCAGAGTGCCAGTGGTGCTCCCAAACCTGCGATGCATGCATTGCTGCCCCGAGCTGCAGAATGGGCTGAGGCTGTGCCTCCACTTCACTTGAGGTCAGAGACACCTTTGAGGTGTCCTCCCCTAGTTGCAGTGCTCTGTGACTATTGCTCAAGGTATTTTATCTCCTGTTCTATCCCTTTCTTGCACTTGATCCAGTGCAACAAAGTTTTAGCATGTTTCATTCTTGCACAGATGGAATAAAGCAATGCATGTCCTAGTAAGCTGAGATCAAGACTGTCCCTTAGGTAAAAATGGTGTAAGACAATCCAGGAAGCCCTTTCCCTCCTCACTTCTAAGTAGGCTTTTTTTTTTTGGTGCCGTTTCCCCAGACATTTTTTTCAAAGCATTCAACTGTAGTGTCACATTTTAAATCCTCGTGCAGTTGATGTTCTTTCCACTGACTTTAAAGAGCTTTGGATCAGGCCCTAAGTAAATAATGAGAATTTCTTCCACCTTAATTTATGTTTAATTTCCAAACTAAGCAGTTATGTCTTTCATCTTTATTCTTTATATTTTCTCATGACTCTGCTTGTTATTTTAAGGAAGCAGTAATATATACAGCATCTATATACACAGACTGCAATATATGTATACTGCCTGAAGTACAGTGGATTGTCTGATGAAGGGATGAATATATAACTGTAAGAAGCTCTTTAGAGTTCATCCAGAATGCAGAGTTACTTATTACATTGTAGCCTGGATTCAGTCAAAGGTGTATTTAATAGTAATTTAAGATTTTTCTTTTTAACCAGAGCAAACTATGATAAATGTTTTGGAAAAGATGCATATTCCAGAGGAGGAAAAAAAGCACTCTTAGTATTGAACTTGCTGCTTAGGACTCCAAAAATCAGGAAATGTTAATAGATGTTCAATAGCAAGTTAAAGAATAAAGCTAATTATCTCATCTACCAGCCAATGGAAAGTGGTTCCCAAAGGTACATTTTCTAGTGTTCAGCCCCCAAACTAAGTCCTTTCAATTCCGTTCCTGTGCACGTGTGCTTTTACGTGAGGGCTTTTCAGTACAAAATCACATCACACTAGAGATATTGGCTTCTCCCTTCCACTTTACAAATTAACTCTTGTCTGTGGATGATATCATCACTGGCATGCTGTTTTTAAGCTGTTTTTGCTATGACATGAAATGCTTTGCGTCATACTGTACATTTTGTCACACATCAGCTTTCATTTTCATTTCTGAGTAGAAGGAATAATATTGCCTTTGGAAGGAGTGGCAGCAGAGAAGAGAGATGGGAGACTGCTGTGGTTGCCATGCTTCAGCAAAGCATCCTGTGAGATGTCTGAATGCAGCCCACCACCCCATAAGGATGGAAATTAAGTCTTTGGTTTGAAGTTAGCCCTAGCCAAGACAATGTCACCTTCACCTTACCTTTGGACTTCACAACTGATAGAAAGGCATCTCCAGAGAGGAATTTCTATTCCAGGTGCCTCTCCTCACTGCTAGTGGAGAGGGTAATGGATACCTCAATGCCTGTAGTTAGTTGGTGTTTTGGCAAGGTGGGATTTATTGAAATTTTATGATGCTGTGAGGAGCAACAAACATTTCAGGAAAAAAATTGTATCTAGACATTATCTACGTAAATGTGGCCAAGACATGTTTAGGGGACACACAAGAATTTTTGGGTGCTTTCACTTCTGTAGAAAAGTGTACAAATGCTGTATTATCATTTAGATATATACTTTATTTTCATAATTTCTTATTTTAATTAATATGAAAGACCTGTGGCCAGTTTTCGAGGGGTATTAAGCCTACAATACTACTGCTGAAAATGTTCAGTGCTGACATTGAGAACCTATATATATAGTTTTCACACTACTATGTGTCTGAAGATTTTCTTACAAATTTATGACTTCTCCTGATGAATTTTTTGTAGAAACAAAAAATGAGGATAAAAAAAATCAGTCATTTCATGGTTTTAATAGTAAGGTAGCATGAAAATAAATTTGCAAAGTACTCCATTAAGCTGGGTGTGAGGGAGAAGGTGAAACTGGGTGTATATATGTGAAGTTCATAGCTTTGTATTTAAAGCAA
The DNA here is from genome assembly GCA_013400315.1 of Bombycilla garrulus. Classification (NCBI taxonomy): domain Eukaryota; kingdom Metazoa; phylum Chordata; class Aves; order Passeriformes; family Bombycillidae; genus Bombycilla; species Bombycilla garrulus. The sequence continues at coordinate 81,868 of VXBU01016437.1, forward strand.
GGCTGGATAACATGTCTCTGTGTAATGGTTAAAGATACAATAAATGCAGAAGACATAAAAAATGCAGTATCATAATTTCACCAAAAAATACAGGAATCCTGATGAAAATCTAATGCAGTATCATAGAATTAAATCTGGATAAAAGCGCACTTTCAGGAAGAGGCAGCTGATGTGGGTAGATCACATGAATCCAGGCAATATTATTGTGGCATTTCTAAACTTAAGACACCAGTCTTATTATTTTCTAAGTATCCTCTAGACCATAAAATTTATAAAATGTTTCCCCGTTTTGCTCAAAATGTTGTGGAGAGTTAGCTTTGCTTTTACCTATAATAGTTTGAATGTTTAGACTCAGGAAAGTAAGGGTGATTTCAAGTAGAAGCTGATACACATGATAAGAACTTCACCATTCCTTGGCTTCCTTTGGTTATAATGAACCATTTTTCAGTTCTGTCACAGACTCTCTCCATCTAAAGGCATACAATCTTTGTTAATGTTGAAATGCATTATTCTATTATTGACACTCGTAGAACATATATATAGGCCTTTGAAATAGTTAATTATCCAGTATTGTACTACACCAAGAATTCAGAATATGCTGTTTGGGTGTCTTAAATCAGACAAGGTGCTGAATCTGAGATTTGATACTAATAGGAAATAAACAGGAAAGCCCGTGACAGGAAAGCAATTGAGTTTCTCTGAAAATCAACTCCAACCACATCCTAGCTCCTTTCGAAAAAGGCATTCTCCCAGTCCTTCCTCCTTCTTCGTAGGGAGAGAAAACCTATAATAGAATTCAGATGAGAGCTTCATCTTCCTTCCAATCTACCATTTTGGATGAACCAGGCAACCTTACTGTCCTCTCCCATGTACTACCCTAAAAATAAAAAGTGTAAATGCATTTGGTGTGGCTCTTGTGAAATCTTGTGAAGGAAACTAGGGAAATTGTTTTTTTCTTGTTTGCTAGAACAAATGACTTATTGCCCATGTGGACAGGGAAAGTGCCTTGTTCTTTATTTGTATTCTTGCAGTGCCTTTAATTTTCAGTATTGGCCATGAGGTAAAGGTGTTTCTTTGTCTAGAGACTCTGATAAGAAAAGGATACTGTGTGAAACCACTGCACGTAAGTCAATAAATATAGTATGACTTTGGAAATTATGCAGTTTCTTTAAAGTTGCATGTTTGAGTGTGATGCTTAAGTTCTTCACTGTAGAAAATGAAGCAATTCATTTTGTTACATTAGAAATACCATATCTGCATAGAGAAAAGATCGAATTACTCTGAAATGTGCATGGAGTGCTTTCCTGAGTGGGGTTTTGGCACATGATATAGGAAGCAAGTATAACACTACTGTTCTCCTGATCCTGTGTCCTGGTGAAGTAAATATAAAGCTTTTATAGGTACAAAGTGCCTCAGGAACTGGATCAGAGTTTAAAAAATTAAGCCTCAGAAAATTAAACATATGCACTCACAAATAAAGCTTAGAGAACTGTGGATAGTAGTATCTGTGTAAATACAGACTTTTTCACCTCTTTCAGTTTCATTTCCATGCACAGTGTACACAATCAAACATAGCTGATAACTCGATAGTTACACACATAGTGGCCTGTTAAATTTGCTGGTATCGTTTAATTTTCTCATAAACATGAGGATTTTTGTGAAAGTAATTAATGAATGGAAGATTACATTTCAGAATCTTAACTGGTGAAGAGATAAGAAAAAAGCTGCAAGATAAATATGTTAATATCATTCCTGAAGCAGAATAAAAATCTCAACTCTAGCAATGTCAACAAAAACATGTTTCTCTTCAGATTTAATTTCCATGAGAAACTATGTTAAATTAAAACCTTCCAGTGCAGTGTCCTTCCATTTTTTGCATTTTTACTACCTAGAGATCAAACAGTTTGACACAGCAAAAATTCTAGTGAGTTAAGAAGAAATGCTGATTGGTTTGTTGGCTGGTGGCCGGGGGAATGTTATGACCAAGTAATTATGTGTTCTGGACAGATGTATTAACCAGGCTTCGAGCTGGAGCCACTGCATATTATTTTAGTCATAAGACTAGAGGAACTGAATCATTTTCAAAGAGCTGGCTGGCTGACACTGCCTTAGTGATGCCTGTTCCAATGGTTCTTTGGCAACAACTTCCAACGCCGCACTTATGACACAGTAAACAAAAACTACATTAAAGGTTTGTTTTTTAATCATAGAAAAGTTGAACATTTCCACTGAGCTATTTTGCTATTTATCAAGAAGCACTGAAGGTTATTGTACAGCTTCCATTCTTGTTTCTCTTACCAAAGAAGGGGAGCTGTTTAGCAAAACTGTTTTAGATCTGGTGATAGTAAAAATACTACAGAATTCAAGGTTTTTATCAATTCATTGTGTTCTTATCTCTAAAGTTGCTGTGTCATGTTTGTTTATTCACTCACTTTTTGAGGTAAGAATGTTTTTTTTTTTAATTGGACTGACAAGTAAAATGGAGGGGGCTTTCATTGTCAGCCTCAAGTTAAGAGATGGGGAGATTTCTTCTGTTCTGGTAAGTAACAACATTGTTTTGCAAGATTCTGAAATATTATATTGACAGCTGAAGAAAGAATTTGGAAGGGAAAAGAAATCTGTATTAAATGTAGGCTTTGCTAAAAAAACGTAATTTTTACATATCAAAACAGCTTAAAATGTGCATCCATTAATATTTAGAATCTTCTAAAAGTGATACTTGAGGTATTGCAGTGAGATTTGTCACCTGATAAGCATTAAGAGGCCTTTGAGCTTTGAAGAAAAGCTGTTTTATAAATTTTTCAGCCACTCGATTTTTGCAACTAATTTGTAAATGCACATTGTACAAGGGTTATTTTTTGGGGGTGGGGGTGTTCTGTGTATTTTGTATTTCTAATTTGACTTCATCACTGGTTCTTTCCCAACGACACAACATAGAACAAGAGCAGCCCTTCATAATGAAGCGGGAAAGAGTCTGTTGTTTTGATTTCCCTCTGCAGTGATGGATTATGAATGTAAACTGTTATGTAAGGTCATTTTGAACATTGCCCTGGAGGCAGTATGTCAAGGGAAGCATAGCAAACAAGTCAAAGATTCTCTTTCTTGGAATCGCAATGGATTTAAATGAGAGAGGCTCTTTGCTGCCCTCTGATTCTAAGGGCACACTATGTGACTGGAAAAATATAGATCTGCACCTAGAGTCCTGGCAGCTGGTTACAGGAGGCTTGAGAGGAAGCTTTATTTTTAGGTCTCTTACTTGTTCGTTTGGCTGTGGTAAATGGCAGACTCTGTGCTCCAGGTTCACCTTCTGTAAAGCACAGGTGATAAAGTGCTGGGGCTGACGACAGCTACTGTAGTGCTAAATGTCTGAGGCTTGTGAAGTTGTTTTTTTTTTTTTGTTTGGAGGATGCTGTGAATAAATGAGAAGTAAAAAAACACAAGACAAAGAGTGTGTTAAGGTAAAATGTAAAAGTCAGTCAAAACTCTCCTTTCAGAATTGTGCCGGGGTAAATTATCCTTGTCCCTGGTGATTCATGGTCTTTTGATGTGCATGTTGGAGTCCCTAATGATTTGTATACCTTGGTCAATTATGAAGGACCAATTTGGCCTGCAAATTTTTCTTCCACCCAACTCCTGTTGGCAAAAGGGGGGGTTTGTCTGCAAACTTCTTTTCCATATACCTCAGCTGCCAAAACTCCAGGGTCAGTTTGCTAAGACAGTGAAAAAGGGAAAAGTGAGATCCTGTTAATGTATTTGTTCTCTTTTTCCCACCAGGACAGCACAGTGTTTCAGAAAAGCATAATGTTCCTCTCTGAAAAATGAAAATAAAGGGAAAGATCAGTAATTTGGCTCCTGTACAAATCCATATTTTATTGTTTTTTTTTGGGGGGGGGTTTAATATTTTTAATAAACTGTAAATTGTTGCTAGTGAAACATTAAGTATTGCAAATGTCTATATATATTTTTAGCTTGATAGAAACTTACCAAACAGAAGACAAAGAGATGCTTCTCTAACACAGATCCACTGAAGGGAGACTCAAGGGATGTTTTCTGTTTCATTGTCAGATCACTAATGAACTTAGTCACTGCTCTGATTTGGATGTTTCAAGAATCATTTTTGTCCTGGGAAGCTTTGAAAGAAAGTAGATAATTTCTCCTTTTCAGAATCATGAAACGGAATCAGAAAAGCAAATGCTTGATTTTCTACATAGGTCTTCATGCTCTACATGTTTGTGTGTACCCATGTATGTGCATCTGCCCGGGTGTGTGCATAAATGATTCAGATGATAACCTGAAAGGCATTCAGTGGAATACTAACAGACAAAAATTAAACCCTAAAGTAGTGTGTATAAATTTGTTCCAAACTCCTAAGGTATCTGAACCTATCCAAGGGAAATTCTGAAAATGTCTTTAAGACCTGTTTTCTTCAAGCCAAACCTAAAGCACCCTAAGCTGATAGGAGACCCTCCTTTTGCATTTGACTGGTTTGGAATGGGCCCAGTGGATCCAAAAGTTGACGTAATGAGAAGCTAAGGGATTGCATATGCATAAATAAAACCCTGCTGTCTAAATTATGTTCATTTAAATCCCCAGAATGTATATGAGTGCTCAACAGTTATTTATTAATTCCTTATCCACCAGGATGAGTTTAAATTGTGAGCTGAGGCCCTGGCAGATTTATGCAAGTTTCTTCTTTTCCTTAGTTGGAAAAATTTGTTGTGGGGATTTTTTGTTGTTGTCGGGGTTTTTGTGGATTTTTTTTGTTTGACTTTTTTGTTCAGTTAAGTTTGTTTTTGTGTGTGTTGGTTTTGGTTTTTTAAGAGTGAAAATAAAAAAACCTTCTGGTTTAACAATGATTTCTTTTCTTGTAGTTACATCCAAGATGTTAACACTAAAGTGAACAGCACAGACCCTGAAGTCTCATGAGGCAAATATGTTAATGGCTTATGGATTAAAATAGCTATTATCTCATTTACTCTGGGAACAAGCTATGAGAGTAAAAAATTAACAGTACAATGAGCAAATATACTCTAACCTAGACCAAAAGCTGTTTTCTAAAGATGGAAAGTGGAAGATCATGAGACTTTAGGCTGGCACTTTTTAATAAATTGTGCTGACAATTGTGTCAGGCTGCTGTAATCCTTAGACTACATTATACATTATCCCACAAATTTCTGTAAATGGAAATAAACAATGGTGCTCAGGGGGACTGGCTTAGCTTACAAAGAGCAAAATAACTCACTGACAGTACAAGTGAAGGCCATATTTTTTTCCTTCAGTTAATTTCTTCGAAGTGTGTGTACACTACTAAATCTATGAAAAAAATTGAAATGGAGTTTCTGTTGGATATGGGGGTATGCACAGAGAAATGGGATGCCTTCAAGGATTAAGGCAAAGAAATCCATGATTTTGTGATTTTTGAATGATGAATGATCAACTGGTATAATCCTAGGAGATGAGAACCAACAGCATATTTAGTGAGAATTTACCAAAAAGTGACATCTCATTGCTTCTTTGGTATTTGGAAGCCAGTGGAAGGCAGGAAAACTGCTACCTTGAAAGAAGCTAAATCCTGCTTATCTGCAGGTCGGGGACATCTTTCCTCCTTCAGTCACAGCAGCTCTTGAATCCTGATTAGCATACAATCTCAGTTATAAAAAAAATTATTAATGAAACATTCACTGGTGCCCTCAAAAGCCAAAACATTTTCATCTGGTGCACAGCATGGAGCTGATGCCAAGTGGCACCTCTGCTTTCCCCACTGCGTTCCCCAGCTGCAACACTCAGCTTATTCTGGTCCTGGGCTGCTCCTTTGCTTTGCAGTGACTAGACTAAGTGTGGGATTTAGAGGCTTATTTGCTTGGCCCTGTTATCTTACTTTTTTGGTTTTTGTTGGTTTTTTTTTTTTTTATACTGCAAGGCTCCTGATACACATATGTTATGGATACAAAGGAAAGCAGAGTATGAATGAAGACATTTTGTTTTGGTTCTGAAACAAAGAAAAAAAATACGAATTCTGGTGCTTACTGGGTTAGGGATGAGGATGTTTACAGGATAATTTGAGTGGGGACTAAAACAAAAGGAACATTTTCATCCTTTCTGATTAATAGATGTTTGTGGAGCACCATGAAGATGAGAGGGATGTTAAGTGTTATTAATTAATATTATTTCAAGATATTTATATGATGTTTATAATATTTATGTATTTATGACAACAAAAATGTTTCAATATCAAAGCGAATTATCCCAGAAAAAATGCCAAGCTTTTGATCTGCTTATACATCACGTCACTGCAAACCTTTTCCTTTCAACCTAGAGTTACATTCAAAAGCAGAAAGATATACAGCTGACGTTTCGAACTGAACGACACCACGATAAACTAGGGTTTCTCTAGAAGATAAAATACATCATAAATCGGTGTAACACTTACCTCATTTTAAATATTACTGTCTCCTTTTATCAGGTAACACTATATAACCTCCCTTTACCTCCTTTCTTCCCATATTTTATTTGGTATATTAATTCTGAACAATGATCACAAGCAGAATTTTTTTTTAATTAAAATCAAATATATGGCCTTAGAGGCTTAGGTTATCTGATAAAAATATTTTAATTAAAAAGATACCAATTCTTTTGGCTCCCTGATGAATTGATAATAATTGAAATGTACAGTGTTAATTTTAATCTGCAGCCAGTTGTTTAAAAAAATAATTCTTACACTTTTTCAAAGTCAAAAAGAAATAAGTAAAAAGAAATCCCTTAAGGGGAAGAGGAACCTCACGTGATGGGCTTTTATTGCGGATTGTCAAAAAATCACCCAATTTTAGGCAGAGCTTATTGCATTTACTTATAAAGTTATGTTATTTAATTTTATTTTTCTAAGGATAAAGAAATGCTTGTCTGACTAAAGTAACTGAGTTGTTTCTACTTTCATGGCACTCTACCTCTAGAGGAACTTCATATCTCTTGCAAATGCACATTCTTTACAAAATGCTGACTCCGTCATGATCACTGGCAAATGTGCTTCACTAAAGCAAGGCTCCACACCTGGGCCTTGCCCTGAGGAGTGGGCATGTAACAGGGGCAGATTTCAAATGGACAAAACTGTTTCTGTGGCAGCAACATGGCTGTTGTGTAGCAGCCCTGCAATGTCCCGTTTGAGAAATATGGTTTAAGGAGAGGGTAGCAAACAGCATTCTAACACTCCAAGAAAAAATCAAGATGATACGAAAAACAAGAAAGGAAATGTCCACTTTTTATACTTTTATTTATTTATACTGTAAATCGTTATCAGAACAACTTATTTTTTCAGGTATTTTTAAGAACTTCTGGATCAAACTTCTATAGGAAAATCAATTTTAGCACAAAGATGGATCAGAAGTTTAGGAGTGGCTTGTTATTATTCTAAAGGGAAACCCAGTGTAACATGAATTTGAAAGCTGATACTGAAGCAAAAGTACAGATCTTGAGTGACAGCTACTATATGAGAGCTTCTATATAAGAAAAGTTGAAAATGCCAGGTACAGAGCATAAGTCACTGAAGAAGTTTTATTTTTTCCTTTTGAGGCTGTAGGACTTAATTAGATATTAATTCCAGGTGGGATGTTGCCTGGAATTCTTTCATTTATAGTGATTGATTTTTAAGATCTAATCCATTTTTATAAATCACTGGATGAGCATGGCTTCATTCAGAGAGTGATTTAATTCCATTGTGACCGTTCTGACCTTAAATATTGTGCAAACATGAGATAGTAAGTAAAATACTTTTCTAAATAAATAAATAGCATAATTTATATTTTCACAGAAATTTGATTTTCTCAGTTTGACAGTGAGTATGCAAAATCAACTAAGTACAATCAAAATCCACTACATTCAAATAAACAATCATGTTTTGGTGTGTGTTTTTAAAATATCAAATTAAGTTGATCAACACATTAAAATAAAACAAAAATAATAAAATGTCTGTTGGCCAGACTTCATAGGGGGCTAAATAAGATCCTGAGATCTCAGCCACAGGCATATACCTCTAATGATTTTGTTCAGCAGCCTTAACTTTTAAAATTTCTTAATCTATTCATAGTTGATTACTGTCATTCTTTCCAAATATTTATGTTTCCAAAGATTATTCTTGTGAGTTCTGTAAAGACTGCCTAAAAATTTACTGTGTATCGGTTTTTGCTTTGCACATTTTGCTGTGATCCTGGAGTAGAGAAAGGAGGAAGATTTATTTGTGCATACTATTTCTTATCTTATATGGTACTTCAGTGAAAGTTTCAGAACTAGCAATTTTTAAATAATTCTTGAACATGTAAATGTGTTTTGGGTATGAGAGAGGAGGGAACTTGAGCTGGTAAATCAATGAAATCAGAAACCAGAATTTTAGAAACAGGTAGGTAACTGATTTTAATTCCTTGACATTAAACTAAAAAATATTTGTGTCTGAAGGGTTGTCACTGTTTTATCATCACTTAATGTTATGACTGGACACTTTTGCCTTTCTTATATTTACCAAATTACCATTAGGTAACCAAAATAACAGAATTAAGGAGGCATTCAGGATAGGTATTTTAAATCAGAACTAATCCCTGGTTGGTAGTATTCTTTCTTTAAGACAAAAAGCATTTGGTAAGGACTCCACAAAAAACTACATTCATTTGGAGGTTTTTAGCCCCTTTTAGCTCTGTAATAGGAAAATGTAAATTAAGATCAGGGTAGAAATCTTATCTTCACTAGGTCGATGGCATGGTTTAGAAACAGGTTTGTGGCAACCAGATACACTTTTACTTGCTTTTCATCTCATGTCTGCCCCATAAGACAACTTCAACAGACAATATCAAGAGGTTTGGGATGCTTAAATGTTATGCCAGTCAGTCTGTGCTTTTCTTGAGCATAGCTTAAAACAGCATATTTCTTCTCTCCTCTGTCTGGATTTTTTTTTTTTTCCTTTTTGAAGAATCAATCTTTTATTATCTCCATTCACAGAAGGGCAACATTTGTTTCTTTATTTTTGTATACGAATTTACTACAACAGATAACAGGATATTGCAGTCTTTGTGATGATTTAGAAGCAAGGGGGGGTTATTTTTCCTTTTTTTT
>VXBU01016437.1:99306-126856 GCA_013400315.1 Bombycilla garrulus
AAAAAAAAAAGAAAACCCCAGCCAAAACCCATCTACCCATCTCGCTGCCCGCCACGCCATCTCCCCGCCTCCTCGGAGCCTAAGCAAGGACAAGCTGATTAATTTTCCCGGGTCGCCCTGTCAATCCCCGCGGGCCGCTTGTTTCTCCTGCCATCGGCGACCGTGCAAATCCCTGCGGCTGCTGCAGGGCTCCGCTGCAGCCCGAGGAGGAGGAGGCGGAGGAGGAAGGGCAGCTCGCCGGCAGCATTAGTAATAAGCATCACTGTAACTGTACTCCTATCTGAGGCTGCAGGAATAGAGCCAACAGCGAGAACCCCGGGGGGCTGGGTTTTCTTTGGGCGTTTGCAGATCTGCGCGAATACAGGGCCTGCCGGTTTTTATAAACAACTTTCAGGACGCAGTCAATCAATTATGCTGGCAAGCGAGAAGACCAGGAGCCTAGGATATATACAAGGCATAAATATATACGTATAAACCCTGTCAATTTTAGAGTAGTTACAATTTTTATTTTTTTTTCTTTCAATAAGCCTCGGGGAAATTGTATCTAGAAAGATTCTGACAATTCAGGAAATCACAGTGGGAAAGTAGAAGGTATTGTTAGGAAGTTATGTTACATTGTATGTTTTAATACCAGCAAGGGAAATATTGGAAAAGAAACAAAAAAGTGTCTAAGCAAGTTGAAGATTTAAAAAAAAAAAATTCTTATGCTTACAGTCAGAGAGACAATTTCAAGAATATGTGGCTGAAAACATGAAACCTGACCACTTTAAAATACAATGCAATAGAAATATCTGTAAAAGACATGAGTTTACCAGATTTTCTAGTCAGCAAAGTATCCTTTATGCTGCAGTCATTTCTACTCTTTAATCTGAAACATATTTTTGTCTAGGGATAGGTCCTTGCAAAGGCACTGTGTTGTTTTGTTCTGTTTTTTGATAACAGGAGCTCTGCACAGCATGGAGTTTGTGCTCTCTCTTTCTGACACTGAGTCTTTTTCCTGCAAAAGGACATGTGTGAACAAGGAACCCATAAAATGAAGGGTGCAAAAGGTTTGAACGTCCCAGTGATGCAGAAAGAATAGTTGCATATCAAGGTAGGAGAAAGATAATCAAGTTTCCGGACTTAAAAGGACAGGACATACTCTGTGCCAGTGTGAATCAGGAATTTCACTGAGATAGAGGACTTGTTGGTACTGCAGGAACTGAGTGTTCTTATGCTGCTATGATGCAAAACTGTAGCTCCTTCTTCTTCACAGTGAGCATTGAGGAAAGCCTGGGCAATGATGCTCAGAGGAGGAAGCATCAAGAGGAGCATGTAAAATTGAGGACCAGAGTGTTGGTTTTTCTCAGGAAAGACATTGTGACTACATTGCCTCTATGCAGCTATTTGTCAGGAATAATTTAATTTTTTTTTTAAATTACTGCATTTGTTCTGTAAGTTCTCATATCAAGAATAAACTTGGTATTTGGCCATATCATTCTGTGGTTATCTGTCAAACAAATCCTATAAGGAGCCTAAACCAAAAACTACTTATGTCAGGAGAGTGGGTTTTGTTGGTGACCTTTCAAGCTGATTGGGTCTTAGAGTCACAAATAGCTGGAAAACTGTCACTGTCTTCTCAGAGAATGTGCTTAAAGATGTGTATGGTCAGCAGAATAGGGATTGGGCTTACATCTAAGACCTTCCCCTTTTAAGCACTTGTGTTAAAAATGGATTGGATCACTTACTTGTTTAAGGGTAGTTTCATTTTCATGTAAGAATTTATACTTATCACCATATAAGTGAATACTTCATCAATCACAGCTTTATTCTTGTGGATCCAGTGTATTATTTTTCATAGCAATATATTATGGAGCCCTTCAACAGAAACTTGCCTTGATTTTTGATGTGTAAGACTGACAAAATGAGTGATAAATTCATTAACTGACAATTTCCAGTTAAAATAACACATGATATAAATAACAACGTTTAAAGTAGAATCTGTAAATACTTAATAGTTTTGATGTTATTCTAATTTTATGGAAAAACTGTGAAAGCTCACGCACTTTTTTTACCTTCAAAGATTCAGTTTGTTTTGTTGGATTTTTAATTTTTTTTGTATCCTGGGCTAAATGGTTGTTAAGACTAACCTAAACAAGCTTTTCTGGAAATGAAGAAAGTGAAAAAGGAAAGGGGGATAGAAATATACAATATATATACCTGAAAATATCAACAACCCCACCCCATTCACCCCATAACCTGGCTTCCTTCTGCCTTTGAGTATTCCTTCTAAACTTTGTAATATGGTGAGTGACAAATGTATTTCCAGAAGGTCTTACACAGCTACCGATGCACCAAAGGCTGTTTGTGAGAAGTGCCTGCCACAGCAGACAGGTTACCTCATCAGCCTAGCAGCACACAACTTCTCCTGTGCTCCTTTATGTGACACCTGCACACTGGGAACTGCCTACGAAGGGGGGAAAATGGCTACTTTAATCACTGCTTGAGAAAATTCTAGTTATAATCAAATATAGTTACATACTAAAACTGAAACTCCTTTTCCTTTACACCAATGTATTGCTGCACCTGTACAGGTGGGACTCTGCTATTTCTTTTACATGACCTTTGCATCATGGTCATTGAACTTTACTATTCCTCTTTTCTCTGAGGTTAAATGCTTTTTGGCACTACTTGTATGAAGTGACAGTATTAACAGCTCTACTTGTACTAAGGATAAAGCCTCCAAACTCTCAGCCTGCTTTTGGCTCCTCTCCTTTATTGAGAATGCATTACCCAAGATGTGAGAACGCTGCTTTGTTTCAGCTGATAACACAGTGACATCTATCACCTCAAACAGTGTGTTGAGACCCTGGCTCTGTAAGGAGAGGCATTAAAGATACTTCTAAGCCTTTACTTCTTCCAATGCAATGACATCCTGAATCTCCTCCCGTGAGTTTCCAGTTTGCTTCTGACAGAGGTAGGGCAACAACTTCACTAGGGTGTAACTTGTTAGGTGGGTGGCAAGGAAAACACAGATAAGCTTCTCCACGTATTATCTCGTATTCTGTGTAAAATTCTGCCTAGCTCAAATTTGTGGGGAACAGCTTCTAAAACAGACTAAAGATCATTAATTAGCATTAATGAAATTTATTTGTGGATTATTTTGGAATGAAGTTATTAACATAAAACTGCACATTTTGCAACATGGACTTCTTTTTCTGTTGCTTTTGTATAATAGAACTGTCTGTACTTAGAAAATATTGATACTGAGAGTACACCTTAACTGCTAATTTCTCGTTTCTGTTATTTAATCACTGTGAAGAAATTACAGAGACCACTTTATATTTTAAAAATAAAAAGTTACACGCTGTCTATTTGCTAATCTGGGGGGAAGAAGTGTAGTTTGCAAAGAAAAACTGCTCTCCTTCACTGTGAACAGCTGTGGAGAGGAGCAGATGTGCTGGGCAGGGCAGAAAAGCCATTATGTTACTGCAGGAAAGAGTGAGGATGAGGTATGAATATGTCTGGGACCAGGTATCCTCTTACAGAAACCACCAGCCTCACCTCTTCAAAACGTCCATCTTGATCTGCATTAAAACCAACAAAATTTTAGCTTTAATGAAACCTTATCACAAAAAATTTCCTTTGCTTTTTTTCTGTTTTACTGATTTGAGTCTTTAGACTCAGGCTATAAATCTTCATTTATGACTGACAATTTAACCTAATATTATGAAATATCATTAATTTAAAAATTTTCAACACATTTCAGAGTCTTTATGATTTTAGATAAAATCTATCTTACATAGGAACCCAGAATAATGTCTATGTTCCATTTAGATCTTCAAATTAGCCCTTTAAGTGCTGCGATTTTCAGTATATGTTGTGCAGCACTACGCACATTGTGAAGACTTAATACCAAGAAAGGGAAATCATATTTTACTTCTAAAAAGCTGGAAAATAATTTAACAGAAGCTGATTACTAATCATGTGACTTCATTATTTTTTTCCCTATCTAAACCTTATTTATAGGGAAAAAAGATTCAAGCACTTCTTATTGTATTTTTGCAGTGATAGATGAATGCTGAGTATTTACTTTTATTTTTTCTGCTCTTCCATGGGGAAAAAAACCTCAAAAAAGTCAGCTTTTGCTAGTACAAACCAGAAATGGTACTGTCAGACTTCAGACAGTGTGGAACACCAATAAATACTTTTATTGATATAAATTCCTAAGTGGAATATAGAAATAAGAAGTTACATTTAATGTGAAAAAATACAGCATCTTGATGGTAACTAAGAAGCACACTGAGAGATGCACTTCTTTAGCACTTGTGAAGAAGTTCTGTGATTTCCTCGTTTGTTTTGTCATGCAGGCAAATGCTGCAAAAAGCAAGTAAACTCAAGAAGTTCTCCAGTTATAAAAATATATTTCAGTTCAGTTGTGCCACATGTAATTATGACAATTCGCCCGACCTCTGGATGTGAAGATGGGAAAATTGCAGTTGTGAAAAGACTTTTTTAACACACAAAAAAATAGCTAAGATAAAAGTAATGCAAAGAATACATGTGCCATCATGCCCAGTAAGGGAGCGTGTTCTGCCTGGTGCAGAGAGCAGTTCAAACTCTTCTTCACATCTCTGGGAATCCTGCAGGGCTTTTTCCCTGCTGAGTTAAAGGACAGAAGTGGTGTATAAAGGGGTCCATAGGAGTGAATGCGAGGCCAGCTTTTGGATACAGCATTATGTGACTGCAGGAGGACTGGCACAGCACAGGCAGGCATGTTCTCTCAGAAGGGGAAGGCTGCTTTTGAAATTGAAACAGTCTTTTTTGTTTTTGAGTATTTCATGTGTAAGAAAACACAATGCTCAGACTGTAGACCAACAGAACAAACTTCCACAAGGAAAGCGAAGAAGACAAATTGTAAATAATTTTCAATATTGACCTTACATTTCAAAAGACTTACTCATTTGCTTATGTTATGGACATATATGAGAAGTATTGCAGACTTATCAGATTTCGGCTCTTGACATACACTGATGTATCTGCCTCAAGTCCAACAGAACATTCCTTGTCATTCAGCAAGCTACTAGCATGCATAGTGCTCAAAGGATGAGCTCCTCCTAACAGAATACAGTACACAGATTGAATAGATGGTCTTTCTCCAGAAAATCTTAGCTAAATAAGCTTTGATACATATTTTTTTCCCCTTTTAAAGTATTTCTCTTCTGCATGGATTATAGGATTTTCCACAAGGTTAAAAAAATGTCTATGCTTGCTCTAAAACTTTAAGTTAACGCTGGTATCCACTGTCAAAAACAGACTATTGAAATAACGAATGAGGTTCACTTCCTCAGAATGTGTAAATGTCCCAGCTTAGAGTTAAACTTTCAACAGCTGAAAGACAATACCATCGACGTGTACCTGACACTAGTTACTTGGGTTTATTTTTTCCTGGAAAGCAGTTTTGGGCGACAGAGTGGCGTCCGGTTTCCCAGGTTGTTGTGCTGACAAACTGCAGTGGTGGTAAAGGCAGGGAGTCTGACAAAATCCCATTAATCATTTTAAATTAAATCCAACATTCCACTCCAACACTGCCAAGAAGAAAGCTAACTTTTACAAATGAATACTCTCTCTGAAAATAACTGGTATCCTGACCATATTGCTTTCACAAAAACATGCTTGATTTCTGTTAGGTACACATACACCATTTTTAAGCTTAAAAAATGCATTTTTTTTGATTGCTAGGAATCTGAAAAGTGCTTTTTGCTTGTTTTCTCTATTAGGGTCTATGAGTGAATACAACCACACAACTGAAAATTAAGAGCCTCTTTTTTCTTTCAACGAATTGGAGTTTCCTGCTTTTCTAATATTTTAAGTACAGAAAGTTTGTTTTTAATGCAAGTAAATTTTACATAGGAAATGAAAGAATTCCATTTAAATAGTTTCTCCAAGCCTATGTATATGAATAAGAAAACTGCAAATTTACTAGTATTAGTATAAGCAAAACCGCTGAGGGGATGAAGGAGCAATGTGACCTCTTTAAGGTTTTTTTACAGACACACTTCTGTAACTACTCCTAGCTATTTGATTATTTGATTTAATTACACATGGCAAGTCTGAACTTTGAACATCTAATAAATAATATTAGATTATCACATACAATTTTATCTTACTAAAATTACTATTACATGCAGATTACAAATGTTTGTATTTCTTTTTAAGGCAAAATGAAACTATAATGTGCCAATGTGAGACAAAGGAAATACTTTATATCTGTTCTTTGCCTATTTTAACAGTGCTTTTGATTTTAGAGTGGGAGATTTTATAATGGCAGAGAACAAGTAATCAGCCTTAATGTTTATTACTTCTAATACATCCATGAGATATTTGAAAAGAAAAAAATCCTAATTCAATAGAGGGCAAGTAAATCTGACTTTATAATTATTATATTTTTGAAACTTTAACATGATCAAGTAGGTATACCTCAATTTTGTTTAAGTGCTTAAAATAATACTTGTTTTCTAAAAACAGAGCTATAAACATCAGATTGCACAATGACATCCTTACACAGAGAACAAAACTATTACCATTTCAAAAAAGAGCAATTCCTGTTGATAAACTTGTTTGTGTTAAGAACATTAATAAACTGCAGAATACTGAAGAAGGAATAGCAACATTTATTTGTCCAGCTAGTCAGTTTATTTTCTTAAAGCTGTATTTCAAAACTGTTTACATTTTTTCGTTTTCCAGAGTGGGGGGTGGAAGAGAAAGGTTAAAGAGAACAAATTGCATTTTTTTTCCTGAATGCAAATTTCTCACTTGCTCCAAAATCGACAAACATGTCTCAAACTTGTATTTGTTTGGGCTTCTGTATGTTACAACAGCTTTGATTTATTTTAAAAAGTCAAAGCCGTATAAATGCGTTGTTTATAGTTTGAATGGAAAGTATTCTAGACAGAAATAGAGTTTGAGAAAACAGATAGTATCAGATGCTCTCTATAGCTAAGCCATGTGAATATCTAATATATGCCATATTCCTTCAATAAATGCAATCAGAGCCTCAGACTTCAATAAAAGCAAACACGAGCTGCATTTTTGTGACACTTCACATGGACACAGGCACACACATTTTCCCGACATGAACAGAAAAGCTTTCCTTCGGTCACATCTGTGTATACTGAAGTTACCAAACTTTCAGAAATGGCTATTCAGAACAATTCCAGTGTCTTTTAGGACAGAACAGTGACTGTCTGCAGGGGGATGGGCTGCAGGCTCACTTCCTCCTTCAGTGCTGTGTACAGTGCATACAGTTAAGAGTTAAGGCAACACCACATGGCCAAAGTTCAAAGGACATGCAGTGGTGGAATCGCAATAGCTTGGGAATCACTTTGCAGTTATAAGCATTACCATGCTCATGTAATTCAGCCTGAGATCCTCTACCTAACTCTTCTGAAGTGCTTGATCAAGTAGCTATTTCCACATCACATTGTTTAGTGACACCAGGATCAAGGAAGTTTCATTATTTTAAAATGTGCGTGGAGACACCAAGTGCATTGAAGGAAACACTGTCCAAAACTTTGTTTTTTAAAGAGTCTTTGGAGGACAACCAAGACAATTTTTGTCACTTTTAAAGAGTACTATTACACCTGATTAAGACCTTTTTGTCTCCTTTTAAGACAGAAAATTGTTTAACTTCATGTAAAGTCTAGATTGCTAAAATGCAAAAAAGTACTTCTCAGCCACTAGATTCAATCTGGAAAAAGAACCGAAGAAATGTCTGTATTAATTAGTTGTTTTATGGTTGCCTCTGAGGGAATTCACACTTGGCATGTTGTGTTGGCTGTTTTCTGTTCCACTCTGTGTTAGTAACATATTGTACACCATCAGTTGGGTGCTAATCCTCTAACACTGTTCAAAATCCTGTTGAGAAGATCAGATTGCTGTTATCTGCATGTCATTAGGGTTTTGTTTTCTTTTCCCCTGGACTTGTCTTACAGAAACTTGAATTGTATCATCCTGTTTCTAATTTATCTTCTTGGCTGCTACATCAGCCTTGAAATTTTCTAAACCTTGCTAATAGATGTACTCATCTATTCCAGAAAAAACATGTTTTGTCTGCCTGAAAGCCTTGTTCTGTATCAGGATAACTGGAAATTTGGAGAAATAAAGGCTAATAATTCATACTCTCTTATTAGTGCAAAATCAGAACTAGTATCACTATGTCAACCTTAGCATAAATCAGAAGAGAACTGAGCCTTGCTCTTCACATTTGTGGTTTGAGGAGAAAATAATTTCTAACAAGAAAAGTTGTAATTTAAAAATTCACTGAATTCTTCTTTTAAAGTGTGTAACTTTAGAAAACTATATTCTGCCGTCTCCACTTCAGATCACTTTAAGGAGCCCAGAGACACTTGGTTTTACAAATGATGTTAAAAGTTTTCAGTTTTTTTTTTTTCCTGTAATATAGGAGCAGATACCTGTGCCTTAAACAAAGCACCCTACTGTACCATATACTCCTAATTTGAGATTATGACCACTGCAGAATGCATCCTTGGACTTTCTGCAATAGATGAAAGAACACTGTGTGAAGAGTAGTTATCCTGAGCAAAGCAGGTGATACTGTAAACCTGTCTGGAACATGGCTGCAATACTGCTGGTTCCTGGCTTTGGCTGTGTATGCTACATAAATGCAACGCCATTTAAACTTGATTAAAGGTAATGTAATAAAAAAGTACTTTTCCTGCATGCATTTTGGTTTGTGGAGCAGAGCTATAAGCACTTGAAATAGCAGTCATAGCTACATCTTTTAATTCCCATCATTTATGTAGCCCTTGTATGGACTGTCCCTCTCACATCTACAATAAACATTAAATTCCCTAGGTGCCAAACAGAAAGCAGCAGCAGAGGCAAAGTGCATGGCTATGAGGGGTATTCCTGAATGAAATTCTTTGCTCTTCAACATGCTTTCTACATCAAAACTCAGATTAGTTCTGTTTTACAGATTTAGAATACCTTCCCACCTCACCTCATGGTAGGCAAAAAGAATAAATATGCTTGTTACCATGATGTATCCAGATGCTACTGATAGATGAATATTATGTAAACAAACATAATCAGGAACAGCTCTTACTTTAACTACATTTTATGTCAACTTAAGAAAAGCACTGCTCCAGTTGTCTGAACAAAACCTAGGCAAATCCTTACTCAATTCCTGCACATGCACAGCAGTTCCACTGCTAATGTTCTCCACACTTCAGAAAATGTCAAGACGCAACCTGACCAAGTAATTTTTGAAGTATTTCCACAAACTTAGAGCTGTTTAAAATCTAGCTACATGACTGACTTAGAAAGTAATTCAGTATTTGAGTCTGAAACAGCTCTCCAATCCTGCACAGTCACTGCTCCCATCTTGCACCGTCAGTTTTTAACAGCTTTAGAAACGAGTCATCTGGTATACATTTGCCACGGCATTTCCATCATTGACACTTCTAGACTGAGGGAACCAGTTGAAAGCAGCAACACTTTACTCACTCCTACCACTTTCCCTGTTCAGATTTTTCTCCCTTACTGCGCTGAATAGGTGATTGTAGCTGCCCTGCTTCCCAAAACCCAGTATCTGCAAAATAGGGTATGTATGTAAATAATGTAAACCTCTCTGTACACTGCATGATTTCCCCTGGCTACCCCTGTATGGCATCAGGATTCATCTAAAATAGAGCCTGTAATCATTAAAATTCAGTGAATAGCAGATTGGCAACATACTAATTCAAGTTAATAAATATAGTATAAAATACCAGCTTAGAAATTTTACAAGTGTTCTATCATCTCCTAGAATAAATTTCATTGTAGTATTCAGACCAATGTTCCTCTAACTTAAGTATCTGAGGTAGTCAGCATTGTAAAAAAATGCAAACGAAAGTCAAACACTAATTTAAGAGATAAAAGGAGAAATTTTAGTTAAAATACTTTACAATAAAATAATTATGATTATAAATCTCTTTAGTTAAATATATACACATTACATGGTATTCTAAAAAGAATGAACTTATTGAAGTTTCAAGCAGATCGAATGCACAAATTCACCACTTTTTCAGCTTAGACTGCAATGTCAGTTTAACATTCATAAATGGTTGTGTCAGACTAATGGCATTGTTTTGTGCAAAACTAAAAAAAAAAAAAAATTATGAAAAAAAATGCTTCTGTTCCCACAGTAAATAGATAGAAAAGGTAGTTTACACATACACACACTTAACACACACAAACTTTGATTGCATACAGAGGTTAGAATGACCAGCACTAAAATAACCCCCATCTCTACAAAATAATTAATATCTTAAATTGATGTAGTTTTTGAAAATTACAAATTTTAAGTGCTAGTAAATTGTGCTTTTAGGCAGCCACGTGGCCAATAAGGTAGATGTTGTCATAAAGGTGCCCTACAAAATCTTCACTAATATTCTGTGCAGCTCGTCGCGTATTTCGGATGAATTCCCTCTTTGACATTTTGTTCTTCACGTGAGGGCTTGTTAGATCAATGGAAAGTAGAATCAAAGAGTAACACAGTACATAAACTGCATCTAGACAAGAGAGAATAAATACAAAAAAGTTTAAAAAAGAAACTGTGATCATTAGAAGTATTGTTCCCTGTCTAAGAACCTTATGGTCTTTATCATCTGGGCTCATAGCTTTATATATATATACACATATACATACAACTACTCAGAAGGGTATCCCAGTGAAATAAAATTTAATATAGCAACTTTCCAAGTAATGATGTCAGCACACTGCCAAACGAGAATTTACAAATCTCTTAATATTTCTACATAATCCAAAAGCCACTAAGGGCTTCATACATTTTTATTTAAACAGATTCTGGGAATTCGTGTAAACTAAAGCCAACATCCTGCAAAAGCTTATCTTTTAAATATGTAAGTAGTTCCACTGCTCAAAACTGCCTCCCCCAACCAATTAGAAATGCTTGTTAACTTCAATGCGGCCCAATATTCCCTATTATTTCTGTGAGAACTATGCACAAGTTAAAATGTTAAGTGTGTACAATTCTGCAAGAAGGAACTTCAGAAAAGAAAAAAGCTCAAAGTATAGACAAAAACAAAGGAAAGAACATGGAAATAAACCCAACTAATCAGCTAAAAAAATAATCTGTTTATTTGTTTGTTTTTTTCAAAAGAAAGATGACTCTATACTGAACCATTTTGTACTTTCAGAAATACTTGTTTAGGTACTGATTTTGAAGCTATCAGAAACAGCAGCATTATCCAGAAGTATAAAGACAGAGCCACTGCTCATTTTTGCTTACCAGGGCTAAGGCCAAGCTCTCTCATCAAATCAGGATTACAAGCACAGAATCTGTGAGAGAACTTTGTTATGAGAGTTTCAAGGTACTCCCCACGCTCCTCAGGAGCATGAATGTGTCTGAAGAACTCTCTCAGTGCATTTGGCAAGAACTGATTTCTGAAGTTGTGCAGCGTCACAAGGTCATCCAAAACATCTCTCCTGGCAGAACAAAAACCCATATTATTAGAAAAGTTTATTTTAACGGTTTAGATATTAAAATGTGTAGATTTTTAGAATAAAAATTAAAGCTTTAGAATACTATGAGCTTTTGGTTTTGCTATAAGGCAAAACTACTACTAGCAGCAAAAAGATAATAAAAACACATGTTCTTTGCCTATTTGTAGCCAAATACTATAAAAACATACATGAATCAGAACTCAAAGTTTATATGTATATTCAATCAAGGTCTACATAGAGGCTTTGCTTCCTTTAAACAGTGACAAAACCATTAAAAAAGACAGTAAAGGGAAAAGATTCCTGTGTATCACACACTTTGATGTCTAAGTAGAAGCCCGTTACAGGAGTGTCTTGTTAAAACCAGGCTTCAGCTAGGCAAAATCTGCTCATGGAAGTCCATCAGGGTGTGATGTTCTCAAGTGTTTTTTCACTGAACACAGACACATATCAAAGATTCAGACCACACCTATATTACCAGATGTGCAAAAGACAGTTAAAAAAAATTTGGAAGCAGATTTGAAGTGAACCTAAGAATATTTTCCTGTGTTTAACCTGATTTTTACCTTGCTCGTGAATTTCAACATTTAGAAAAGTAGTTTTTATTTTTAGTGTCTGATTGTACTCCATTCATGAAGGGAAGAAAAATGGCAGTAGGAGTCACTAACATTAACTTGCAACCCCATCCATTAAATGGTTTCGTATTTTTATTATTGTCTAAAAAGTTGATAAATCTGAAGTTTTACAGCACAGACTACCAGTGGTGATAACACTACAGACTCCTTCTACTCCTTCAGTAGTATGGGCTGAAGAGGATGAGAAGCAGGAGAGGCTTCCTGCCAGAAGAGCTGCTGGCCCTCTGTTCTTCCTACTCAGGTGCAGTGACTATTCTTCCTTCTCCTTCACGACAGTGCCCTACCCCAAGGGGATGGCATGAGAGCACTGTGGAGACACAGCAGCACGCTACAGCAGGGACAGTGATCCTTCTGCAGCTCCTCATGTCTCCCAGAGGATGCTCCCTCATCTCACGAGGTGTGTGCAACTTCCAGTTGAGGAATACCAGACAACCAAGTAATGGTTAGATGGTTCAACATCAGTTAAAAAGCTAGCATCCCTAAAATGGTAACTACTTTTTCTGAGCAACTCCCATAGGAAAGGCAAAAAAACCCCATAAGTTAAAAAAAGGGCAGCAAAATAGCTATGTAAGATTTTGTGAGGATGTGAGATTTCTTATTTATATGGTGTTTTTGAGTATTCTTATTAAGTGTTACAGTCACATAAATACTCAAAGTGAGTAACTGTTCAGATTTAGCAGAACCATTACCTAGCTGCAGTTTCTTGCCTTTTTACCTCCTTGAAGTGGCATCTCTATGTTCAAAATATTGTTAAATGGGGCAGTACATTGTAAAATAATAGAACATTTCTTAAAAGAAATTTGAATTACCTTTCATCAAGGTAGATTCTCAGCTTCTTCCAATTCAGTGTTCTTGTGCAAAAGATAAACTTAGCTATTTCTTTCGGTGAATCATCTAGTATGCCTTTGGACATAAAGTAGTTCACTCCCTGAGATAAAATACATGTAAATATAAATATGTTTAATCTTCATAATGTATTTAGGAACAAGTATTGTACTTCACAATGTAGGATTGTAATCCTACAAATTAACTGTTTAATTGTAATCATTTTTCAGAATGATTCCTGTCTCTCTAAATCACATTTCAACATGCAGAATACACTCTAAAATTATAAACCAAATGCTAAGAAACAATTTAGTGTTATGGTTGAGATTTTACATATAGTTATAGTAGAAAATTTTAAATTATGGACCCCATAATGGGCATGATGGTTCTTTTAATAATTTCTTTACAGTGTATATCGGTATTTAGCTTTTTAGACTTTTGTAATAGCATTTAAAATGTTGCAGGGACCATAAATGGTAATCTCATAACTTTTGCAAATAAGAAAATCTTAGCCATAATGTGTTAAGTCTTCAACATTTTTCATTAAAACAGTAATGTTCTCACATGTGTACAATGTATCACATTCAAATAGATGCATTAAATGCATTTGTTTAAATGTGTAATAATGCAAATAAACACAGGCACGCTGATTTCAAAGCATTGGTAAGTATCAACATATATAAATATGCATACACATAAATAAGAACACTATGCCTAACATGAAAAGCTCAAAAATACAGAATTGCATATAATTTATACTCATGTTATGATTTCCAGAATTTTACATTTTGACCAAGCACACATTTCTTATAGAATAAGCACTACAAATTTAAAGTATTTCAGTGATAATCTGGATTCTCTCTGGTCATTGAAATATCCCAAAGAATAACTAACCAAGTTCTTCTGATTCAGTTTGGCATGGGCTGGGAGCAGTTCTCAGCATTTGTTACAAAGAAGTGTCACAATACTTAAGTACAATAGATCTTGAGTATAGCATAAGGCTGAAATGTAAAATGAGCAAGACAGTGCATTTCTGCATGGAATAATGTACCAAGGCCACAACCTAAATCACCTTTACTGTAATCTTTAATCACCTTTACTTCTGAAATATTTTTTCATAAATCTACTGATCTCAAACTTCAGAATATTTTGTAAGCCTGTCCTTTTAGTTTACATTATAGCTACAAAGACGTGGGGACAACCTGTCATTTGGTGTATAAACTA
This sequence comes from Bombycilla garrulus, assembly GCA_013400315.1. Classification (NCBI taxonomy): domain Eukaryota; kingdom Metazoa; phylum Chordata; class Aves; order Passeriformes; family Bombycillidae; genus Bombycilla; species Bombycilla garrulus. The sequence continues at coordinate 113,496 of VXBU01016437.1, forward strand.
AACTTCCCAGTGCTCTTGAATTTTGTGTGAAAAAGAAGTAAAGGACTAAGTGCAGGTTTGGAACACTTTGTGAAGTGGTTTAGTAAAGCAAAGTCTTAATTGCATCAAGCAGGAAAATAGTTAGAATATATGCTTAAGAACACGAGCTAAAAGCCAAGAAACACGTGTAGTATTAACTAGCTATTTTTACAAGTCCATAGCTTTTGCTTACATATTTATAGAAAATAACAGTTAATCAAGATACATTTATTTCCTTAAAATAATGTTTTATAAAAATAAATTTAAAAATAAGGGTTTTTAAATAGGTAAAACAAAAAATCTAGCAGTGTTATGCCCCAATTTTAAGAAAAATCTATATTTAGGATGACATGTATTTCTCTATCAGCTTGCATTTCAGTCCAAATTAGACTGTATTTAAGTTTGTTTATATTATGGATGGACAACATAAAGTACTTTCTTGAACCAGAGCTAAATAAGAAATTTAAAAAATGGGAGATAACAACAAGGACTTCTGACAATTTATGTATGATAAGCAGCAGAATATCTCCTTTACATATATCCCAGTTAATGAGATTTATGTGTTTGCTTCAGTAAGAAGTATTAGCTTAAGGTAATACAAACTGAAGCCTGGCAAGGAAGTCTTGAGTAGCATTCCTGCTGCAATTAACAAACACTTCTGCAACATATCCAGAAAAAAACCTAGCATGACATAGAAGAGGCAGGATGAAAACTACACCATTTTTAAGACAGATAGTGGGTGTGTTTCTCTGTGACAGTAAATACTGCAGTTTCTTTCTAATGCACTAGTTCCCAACTCAATGTAGGATCTATTATCTGATAGGCTACAAAGTCTTTGCATTATTATTCTCTATCTCTAATTCCTTGTCCCCCGACCACACATAATCCTTGACAATATCTTTCCCTGTGAATGCATTTTCCTCAGCTCATTCACAAGTAAACAGGGTATAAATAAAATATACTTTACCACATGCCATTGTTTTTAGTTGCTTTTTATTTAATCCTAAGATATCAAAAATATTTTGCAACAGTAGAAGCCTAATTTCTCCTTTAAGTTCCTAAATTTTGTCTCACAGCAAATGAAATTTATTTACAAGATTTACAGTATATCATTGAATCTGTTTTTCATAACACTGTAAACACTGCCTTGAAAACCTGTCAGAACCCTTGCTTCAAACAAATCCCTTTTGGTAGCTAAAATGCTCGCCTGTGGCATGTATAATAGCTGAAATAAGCAGCCCTATACACTATTAAAACCTATGCTAAGATATTTTCAGTCAGCTGGTGATTCTCTTAGGAAATATTTGACTGCAGTCAGGTAGGCTGTTCTGTGCCATGATCTACTGGCTCTGAGGAGGTCTTAACACTTGGGAAACATTGCAGAGTGAGTACATACAGTAGTTTTTCAATTCTGATTTTAGCAATAGAGAATTAGGAAAGATGCCTTAAACCTTGAGTCTGTGGACAGCATGTTACCTCCGAATTTCAGACAGCTCTGGATAAAATATTAATGCATGGAAGTGCTGGTTTAAATTCTATATGCAAACAAGAATTTTAAATATAGACTAATAGTAACTACAAAAGCCACTTTTTGTATTTTGGTATGTTGTTCTTTACAGTTGTTTTTTTTTTGCCCAGCACACAACATGTGTTTTGCCAGCCTATTCTATTACATCACTGACACCCCTTGCTTGTTTTCTACCCGTTTCCAAGGTCTTTGGATTTGTCTATATTCATATTTTTGATCTCTAAAATGGAAAACCTTTCCTTTTCAGAGTTGATTCCACTTCCACATTGACTATTTTCTCTGCTATGAGTACTTTCAGAGCACTTCACTACAATGGTCAACATTAAAACTTGTGCAGTTGCCTTTGACACTTCTGTTTAGATATGCATACAAAACAAAGCAGACATATCCACATTAACGGCACAGAAATTTTGGAACCAGTATCTATCATAGAAGGGTCTCAATTTCTCTTGGTGATTCTAGGTAACACTAGACATGTGTGGTATTATTGTTCCCATTTTTCTAGGGAAGTTCACTATCTTAATATATCTAAAGGTGCATCTTCTGGAACAATGAAGAGTACTGATGAGATATTGTATAATACAAATTTTTATGACTATTTTACTAAGTTACGAATCAAGTCATTTGGTGGACACCAATGTGGACACAATATGTAACATACATTTCAAACAGTGTCTCTTTCACTGTATGTCTTTAAAATACAGTCTCAGCGATACAAACTTGTGAAGGCAGAAATTGCAAACAGAATGTGGAAATATTTTTCATGTTACACAGAATCCGTAACTAATAATTTACAAGATTAAACCACTCTGATTTTAATGCAGATTTATCAAAAGCTCAATGTTCCTTTCCAACTTTTTTTGATAAATCACACAGAAGAATTTCTTCTCTCTACAACATACACATAATATTCTTCAGACCGATAAACCAATGCATCTCAAAATTGGCTTGCTTAGTAGATCACTATGAAATAGGATAAGTTTCAAAAAACTTTGCTTAGAAATACAGCACAGTAAATAATCCATCATCTACAGACTATCTATAATTAAAAGTCAGGTAAGGCAGCTTTATATGAGTGGCTAACAATTTATTACCAGGAAAAACCTGGTCTCCCTGTCAAAAACTAAACCAACAACATATAATGAGACAATCAGAAGAGTGGAAAGACAGGCTCAGTATAAGCACTGTCTTACTGCACTCTATTATTATGCCACGTAAAGGACATCCTGACCTCTACAGTATAGATTCCAGGAAGTCCATAAAAATAAATGCTATTAAATAGATTATTTAGAACCATTGCGGATTAGACAAAAAAATATATCTTCTTTCCTGACCAAAAGATTCTTGTTTGTACCTTCAGTTTCAATTTTAGCTGCATATCATTGATCCATGTAAAAAACTTGACAAAATATTTTGTAGGGAGTTAGAAACTGGGTACAGAACAATGGGAAATAACTTCTGGTTGCTTACAAATTCTGAGTCATAAGCACATAAGATGAAATGAGCACTGCGTAAGAAACATTTTACATACACCATACACTTTTTAAAATAAAATACAGCGGAAACCAGGTAGGCAGATTAAACAACATGATATTTATATTCAACTGCTAATACTAACACTACACCATTCCCTCTCTCCAAAGAAACAACAAAAATCAGGTTCCAAAATCTTGGGTACAATGGTGGTGCCATATGAAAAAAACCCAACAAAACCAACCAACAAAAAAAAAAGAAAAACCAAAAAACCCAACCCAGACATGCATTGGAGTTTGTTTTTTTTTTTTTTTTTCAGATTATGTGTCATGTGTTTAGGCACATCCTCTCAGCAGAATGTGAGCACCTGCTATGAATTATGCAAGCTCATGCACACAATCAACACATTAAATTACAGCAGATACCACAACACCATGCACACAACAATGGCTAACCAGAGAATCCTACCACAAAGTGTGTAGATGCTCTTCCCTACCCCGTGAGCCACCGCTAGCTCTGGAGCTGTTGCTGTGGAGCCTGGTTACCCATTTTCATGACATGGGCGGTGTCCTTTGGAGAATCTTGCTCCTGTGGCTGTAAGTATTCCTATTTTTATAGTAATTTGATCAGGTCTGTTATCAAATGTAAAGCAGAGTTTGGCAGGAAATTCGGAGACACAATTTGTAATAGTGGAATGTCATATCATATGTTCCAGTCACAGCGTTCTTATAATAATAATAATTCTGCCAATATCACAGTTATAAACAGTAAAAGCATTAGTATTTGTGAATTCTCCTGAAACTCAGGCCCTGAATGATTCCTACCAGGCTATGGTGCTCCACAGGGAGAGAGGAACAGAGCCCTTAGGAGATACCCTGAGTTCTTGTCTCTCATTGAAGAAGAGTGTTTGTACTTCTATTGTAAAATATAACCACAATGAAAAAGCAAGAATAACATAATAAAGTTAATACCTAATTTAGGTATGCTGTAAATTAGCTCTAATCTGCAGATTTTAATTACCTTTAAAAATAATGAATTTTCTATTAAGTGCCTTTTCTGAAGGCTCCAAATGCTTTAAACATACCAAGATTACTTAAAATAAGGTTGAAATATAATGGCACATTCTAAACTGGGATAGTAAGTGAAAAATTACATTAAAACAAATTGAAATACAAAGAAAAATTTGGACAGAAAATGCTGCTAGCAATATACTTGATATATTACTGAAAACATGTAAGTTACCTAAATATTGCATCTCGTTTGAAAACTTTTACATTTATTACTAAATTTGTGAAAATTGTGCAGAAAAACAATACTAATTGCTCAAGTGGCTGGTGCTGATGTCTCGATGCTGTGTAATGGAGTTCAAGGCAGAGTTCTACCAGAGAAATTACAAAATACTCTATTTGTGACTGATAAAAGTAATAGTCTCCTAATCAAGCAGAATATGAGATAAAGAAAGAACATAAATGAAATCACATTACTGCAATGATTCATAGAACTACTTTATTTATTTTACCCCATGGTCACAAGTTCACACTTTATCATATCAGCTGAGTGAAATTTGCTTCTAGAAGTGTTTCTTTTCGTATCTCAATCTTTTTTCTACTTTGGATTTATTCAATTATCACTTCCACATGTATGTGTAACTATATGCAGGAAGTTAACAGCATTTTTGCTCAGTACTGTGTACACTCTTTTCCTAGGAAACATGAAGCAGGAGTCTGGTTTTATACACAAAAGACTCTCTCTGTCACTTGGGCATTAACTGTCTATCTCCCAGACAAAGGCTGTCTACTCTCAAACTGTTTTCTTCTTTGAAAGGTGACAGACTGAAAACAGAAACTGACTTTTCCAGTTAGTTACATGAACTTATAAATAGAAACCTTTCAGTTTGACATGGGATTTTTTTGAAGATAAATTTATGTTGTTCTATAAGGAAAGATTATGTACAACAAACACCTGCAGAAATTAAATCAAACTTATCTTCAGGATAGTTCAGCAGTAGACATTTTTCATATTTCAAGATTTACTCCTTGATAGTGGAAATAGGTAAAAATCCCCTATGAGAAAATACAATTGTCATAGAAGTACTTGGGCTTTATACCTCATCCTGCTTTGCCTAAAGTAGAACCAAACTCATACTCTGCATTTTAACATATTTATTTATGTAAGGTCATTGTTATGCTCTTACAATTTACCACTGTCTCTTCAGTTAGGATATCTACCTTGTTTCTAAGTTAATACATGATTATGAATTTCTGGCATCCACAGAAGTGTACAGAGCACTTAACAGGCAAGTCATGTAAATGATGTACACAGGTACAGTATTTAAAAAAGACTAAAATACGGCTGTAGCTCAGTATTAACCATCCCTACAGTAAAAAAAAAAACACTTACTAAAACTTTGTTTTTATATGGCTATAATTATAAGAAAACAATCACTATTATTGTAACTGTGTATTATTGTCAGCAACAGTTCACTTACCTCATCAGGGTTGGCATTAAAGGTGAGACTGCCCTCATCTAGCTGCATATACAATTTTCTAAAAGAAAATCCTAGAGGTGGATTCTTATTGTATATAGAACAGTGACCCCAAGTGGACTTGCACAACCTATGAAGATAGAATTCATCTATTATAAAAATTCCTTTCTGAATTTCATGGATTTTACAGAAATAAAATGCAATCAACACTGCAAAGCTAAATACTTAAACTATAGGAAAAGTTAGAAGTAGGTTGCTGTAACAGTTATTAAGTCTTTTGCCATGTCTTTCTAAAATCTTCAGTCATATGATTAATGTTTTCTTCTCATAGAGGCTGTGGTGTATTTGAGTGCAACCTCAAAACATATCCCAGTAGGTGGCATTGTGACAACCACACAGCAGAGACCTCTGGCACTTGTAGAACCTGAACACTGGAGAACAGTGACAAGTTGTTTTCCTGTGGGACTATGACAGGTTACAACATTTGGTTCCTTTTCTTGTACCCTAGCTGTGCAGCGAATTGGATACCATACAAATTATGGTTTTAAACAAATTTATGCCATTAATTCAGCACTTTCCCCATCTGTCCTTCTTCACATAGCACTTCTTCCTCTTGTCCTAACTGGCCAGTCCTAAGGACTAGATCCAGCACCATCCCTCTCTATCTTCTGGAACTTTTCAGCCTCTTTCCCTTTTATTCCACCCTGACTCCATATCTCAGTTTTATCAGCTTCTGTCCCTCGTCTCAGTTTCTTTAATGGTACCATCTGCAACTCCCTTTCTACACACTCTAGATTCCTTATTGAACTGGTAGTTCTGCTTCAACACACCTGCCCTGTAACTAATCAGGGACAACGTTTGGGACCCAGCAGATTGTCACTGGAGACACGGCAAAGATTCTGTTTCCAGTTGTGGAACCCAGGCCTTATTTGGACTCAGTTTGGAACTGCAACCACAGTACTTGCCAAATCTAAACACATCCTTATACGTGTGGAATAGTGAAGATTTTTACAGAGATTATGCAAATTGAGATTTTATTTATTGCTAAATCAGGACACATTTTCATTACCAAAACAAATGTGGTATGAATGTGAGTATTATTTGGAAAGATTTCATGAAAAATGATTAAACTGTTTCCTGGAATGAACTTCAAGGAAAACACATATTTCCACCCCACATGTTAAGAATATATATACTTCATGCAATTAAAAAGCTCCAGTATCTTCAATCTTTGGTCTAGGGAATTTATTTGTATTTAGGGTGGGTTTGATACCAAGAACTGAGCACAGTACAATGCATATTGATAAACTTAGAAGCTTACTGGGATCCTTCACTAGAGTTCCTGTTTCCTGACAATATAACAGTCCCAACCAGCAGAACAATTAAGATTTTAGAGATTAGAAGGCAATAGGAGTAAAAAGAGCATTTATTATGAAAGAACCTGACTTTTACAGATGGGTTCATTAGGATTGTATTGGTTAATAGGTTAGACACCCCCAGCCCATTTATGAGAAGGAAAGCAACAACTTCTCAAAAACATCTTGAGACAAACATCATATGACATGTACAAACAGCAGGTGCAGATTATTGTTTATAATCATTCTCTGCACCTTCTCACAGTTTCTTAGGACAGTTTGTCAGGACAGCCTGGGAAACTGAGTTTCTTTCTCTATGACAAGGCTGTCAGCATCTACAGTAGTAATGTCTGTTAAGGGAGAAGAAAACGTTGAGAAAAAAGTTACAAGTTCTGCTGACCATCTACTCTAAAGATAAATTCAATTTCATGAGTTTTTCCTAGTGCTGTAAACCACAAAATGCCAAAGAATGACTTAATTACATTTTGATATTACACTATTTTATCTCAAAGAACATTCCTTTATTTATTTCCCAGACATACAAATTCTGCATATGTTATACATAAACGTGTTTCAAGTGCTTGGCTGAAGAAATTTCACTTGAGAAAAAAACCCTTTTCTTTCCTCTCTCCATAACCATCTTCCAATAAAGATACACCTAAGTTGCTACAAGTGTAGCAGTTGAGTTCTCACACCTCTTCATTTGGAAGTTTGCCTGAATAGGTTTGCTTGCTTAAACTAGACAACTGTTTGAAGTTCAGAAAAGTAATGATAAAAACAGCTGAAACGTGCTTTGAGCTAATACAAAAGTGAAGACAAGTCCCTGTTTTTACCCCATGCTAGCTCAAACACCAGGTGTATAATAATACACACGTATACTTGTGCCAAGCACACTTGTGTATGTAGTAATCTCCAGTAACACCCCATACTAATTAGAAATCCAGAATAACACATTTTTAAACGATATGTGTTTCCTCTAAATCAATCTCAGGTAACTTAGGAAACCTTTACTAAGGTTAGAAGACAAAAAGCACTTACTTAGACAAGTTTTAAATCTAATACTTTTTACTATGTCCAGGTGATACTCCTTTTTTTCATGCTTACCCTTGCCAGAGGAGCTCATCATTAGCAAGATCCTGCCAGACACATGACGCTAGACAGAGATCAGTTGCATTCAGGTATGACAAAATGGTAAAACTAAGCTCTGGTGGCAGCATTTCCAGATTAATGAATCCTTCCTGCTCTTTAGATTTTCTTGTCTTCAGCAGGTGGTAGATGTCGATGCCTCCTTGGGCTTGTTTGCGATGGCTTGTATTGGAAACATTGTTAGCAGGTATCCTCCTACCATGCTCCCTGGTAAGATAGCCTTGTCCACTGTATCCTTGCTGCTGCAATTGCTGGTTTCTAGCAATTCTCCAGAGTCCCTGACCCATCTGCGAGCCTGCTGGGCACAAAATCCAAATTAGATGTTGACAGCTACTTGTAACCATTGGTAAGACAGACTCAGCACATAAGCAAAATTTTAGGACCAATCTGATTAGGTAGAAAGTGAGTTCTGTCAAAGTTACGTTGACCAGGTAATCAGTCTTAGTGAGGCAACTGGAAAAATACTGAAAACAAAACCCATAAAAAAAACCTAGAAGATTTTGTTTGAAAGTTTCCATGCTTGAAGAGCTACAAAACTAACAATAAGTTTCTCCAAAGAGTACCAAATATTATCCATATCCCACACAAGTTAAGAAACCTTAGGCTTCAGAATATTTGGAATCTTCAGACTTCTTTCAAAATTTAATAAAAAATATCATACTTAGAGTCAATGAAGTACTATAAAACATAGGGAGTAACAAAAATGTATTGGGTAGAACAGTGACTGACACTGGAACAAAGTTTAACGACTTCAGTGATAATGCAGTAAGGATTTTGAGTGCTCAGAAACAAGAGAATAAGTATCTTTTCAAGCTGTCTTACCCAGCAGCATAACATAAAGCCTTGATAATAAGGTACTCACATAATTGTACAGAGGATATCACTGCAGAAAAAGTATAAAAAGCCTTTTTGTAATGTAAAAAAAAATATTAAAATATATTTGCTATTTTAAGGAGCAACTGAAGAAACTTCACAGAAGAAACAAAATGAGACAATTTAAACCAGTCTAGAACCAGCTGCTGGAAATCCACAAGCTCTGCTATTTGTGTAGCTGTTCAGCAGCTTATATGCTATTTGTTAGAACACATATAATTTTCCCAATCACATAATTACTTTCAGCTTTGTAGTAATCCAGGATGAATGCTTTCAGAGCCCATCATAATGAAAGACGAGCAAACCCATTGTTACAATGCCTTTTAAGTAATGGTGTCAAAAACTATATTTTTTAATTATTTTGAACATATATTTTCAATCTTCAGATTTAGTATTCCACTCAAATGTATGTTTTCTAACTTCTAACAATGTAATTTTATCTAGTAATTGAAACCCAGCCAATAGCTTGGCTCCAGTAACTACCACAGTAAAAATAACATCAAGCTTGTTTATAATTCGCTGATCTTCTTTAGCTATGTCTGCTATCTATCAAAGTCCGATTTAAATTCTAATTGCGTCTTCCTCATGTTACTTTACTGCTGCACAATAAATTCTTTTGCAGTGTTGACAAGCATGATAGGACGCTAAAAGTAATCTAGATTAATGCTGCATTAGTGCTGGATTTTACTTCATTAAATAAAAACCAACATGCACTCTAGATATAACTGCGCTTTACGGTAACTGAGCCCTACAGCTGCTGCTTTGCAGCCACGATTATCACAACAGGAAAACGTTCGATACAAGCCTATCGAAGCTGAAGCTTCGTTCATAGCAGCTGCATTGCAACCGAGGCCGGCTGTTCCGCCCCATAAGGTGAAAGCCCTTCACTCCCGACTGCGGGCAACCGGGCGGAGGCACGGTCCGTCCCGCAGGCCCAGAGCCGCCCCAGGGAGCAGAGGGCCGAAGCTGCCTAAGGCTGCCCCGCGTCCCGAGAAGCTGGGCAGCGGTGCCGTGCCGTGCCGTGCCGTGCCGTGCCGTGATCCGCCCCTCCCCGGGCAGAGCGGCGCCGGGACACAGCCCGGGCGCGGCCGCCCGTCTCTCGGGGCACCGGCGGTCGCGGCCCTGCGGGTGCCGCCCCCCGGCCCCATTGGGCCGCTCCCGCAGCCCCGGCTGCCGATTGGCGGCGCCGCCCNGTGCGAGCGCCGCGCCGGGAGGAACGGGCCGCGCGGGCCTGGCGGCGGGGACGGGCGGACAGGCCCAGGGAAGGAGCCTCGGCAGGGAGGCCGAGCCCGCCGCCGCCGCCCCGACTCCTGCCCGGGCAGCTCTGACGTCTGCTGTTGTTGCTGGAAGTGACGTGCGCGGGACGGGAGGCGCGGGAAGCGGAAGTGCCCGTCGGGTTCGGCGGCGGTAGATTCGGTCTGCCGAGGGTGAGCGTCTGCCTCCGCTCTCGGGGCGGGATCTGTCCCCGCCGGGCGGCTCCCAGCCCGGACTCTCCCTCCTCCGAGACGGCTAGCCCTGGAGAGAGCCCGGCCTCGGGCTGCTGTAAGGGCGAGGAAGGCGGGTGGGGAGCCGGCCCCGGTCCCACTCTTGCGAGTGTGCCGCAGCGCGCTGGTCCCGGTACCGCAGCCCGCCTTGCCGTGTCCTGGCTGGGACACGCTTTTTTCCCGTTGGTGCCCGGGGCAACCAGCCTAGGACGCGCAGTCTCTTGTGCCCCTCGCTGGTGTGCGGGCAGCCTCTGTGCCAAGGGTGTCGCAGCTGGCACGACGCCAGGTCCCGAACTTGTCGGTGACGTTTTCGCATCTCCGCGTAATGGTGCGATTTACCCCAGCTCCCCTCCCTGTGAAACGGAGAGTCTAGATTCAGTTAGAAGAAATCAAAAGCCTGGATGTTGGGCATTTCAGAGACAATGTTTACAGTGTTAACATACTTGGTAACTTGCAGGGGGTAGATTTTTTTTAGTTCTTGTTTGTTTCTTTTGGTATTTTTGTTTACTTTTTTACATTGATCCTTTCAGTATCGTGTGCAGTTTTGAGAGTTGTTCTTCGAGCCACTTGCTCAAATTCTATATTATCTTGTAACTTTGTTATACTCGGATTTATTCTTGATAGCCAATTCTCTGTAACTTCTGTTATGAATTTCTACAGACAAAAGCTATGTACCTCATGTTACTGGGTTCACCTTCCCAAGATTAGCTACCAACTTGATTGTTACTTTTATGACCTCTTGAACTGTTTTGTAGTGACAATAGTTACTAGTTTTTATATCCAGAGGTCTGGTGTAAAAAGAATTGTTGATACTTTTGGGAAACAGTCTATATGGTTAGACAAAGTTATGCGCGAGTGTCTTCTGTGAGTATTTGCATTGCAGATTAAAGCATCAGTTTTATGTCAGATTCTTTGAGATTTGTCTTAATACCTAGTTAAATTTGCAAAATCGTAGAATGGATCACATTGTAACGTAATGCAGGAAGAATAGCTGTCTCCATTTCCAAATGGTTAAATGCTTCCAAGCTTTTAACAGTAAGTGTTACGTGCTTCTGTTTAGTGCAACTAATAACTCGGAACCTAATGATTAAATTAAAGGAACCTGATGATTAAATAGGAAGAAAATCCTTTTAATAAGGGTAGAACATGAAGAAAGAGCTTAATCTTGAGAACTGCTGATTAAACACCGTAGAAGCAGAAGAAGAAAAACACCCACAACAAACCTAGCCCACTGTAAATGCAAGCTTTGACTGTCTCTTGAGACCATTGCTTCATTTATAGGCTGTGTGACCATGCCACATCACTGCTTGGATTGGTAAGCTTCAAAATACTTGTTTTGTAGCAAGAAAAGAAATTTAGTGAAGATAGTGGCAGGTAATTATCTCCCAGGTTCTAGCAGAATATTGAATTTAAGTGATTATTGCATTTTGTGATTTTTGTGTGCATAATTTTTTTGAACAGACGTGCTTTTTTTAACGTGTATTTCATAATCTGAAAGAAGAATAGCATTTGGAATAATGGCAACAGGAGACCTAAATGGAAGTTTAAGAAAAATAGAAAAAGGACTTCGCTTGTTAAATTATCCAAGAGATGTGGATTATACAGTGTAAGTGGCAGTGTGAAAACTTATGCTAATACATGATGACAGCAAGATATGTAAACAAGATATGTATAAGTATTAGCACTGCACCCACTGATAAGCAAGGAGAATATAATCATGAGAAGTTAGGGTGTGGTCTATGTGAACTGGAATGTAAAAGTGTGCAGTTTTGCTCTTTTGAGCAATCCTTAGAGCAATCCTGAGCTGTATTACTTTCTTGGTCCTCTTCTGCTGTTCTTGTCTTGGTTTTGGTTAATCTCACCTTTATGATTTCTTTGGAAGGCCTTGCAAAACTTCCTTCAAGAAATTTCATCCTGTAAGGATTAGAAACAAACAAAAAAAAAAGGTCTGAATGGTTGAGCTGGAAATGCTTGTGGGCTTTGGACTTGACAATGTGTAAATGATATGAAGATCACAAAAACTTTTTTTTGAGCATTTTATAGATAACAGCAAAGATGGCTGAATAAGAGATGCCTGGACAAAAAACTTAAAATGAAATATACTTGGATATAACATGCTGGTGTATTTATTCCTTTCAAGTTAAATGTTTGAATGCATGTAATGAAAGGCTTTTGTTACCTTCTGCTGTGTAAAATACTTTTGTTTCTTAACAGGCTAGTAAAGGGTGATCCAGCTGCATTTTTACCAATCATCAGCTATTGTTTTACATCTTTTTCGACTTGCATAGCAGAGCTTTTGGTAAAGTGTGATGTGGAACTGACAGCCAAAAGTGACTTGCGTTTTATTGAAGCTGTTTATAAGGTATAACTTAATGTTCTTTGCAGAAAAAAACATGGGCTTGGGTACAACTTCACAAAAATTAATTTACTATGATCTTGTTATGATCTAGAAAGTGAAAGTTTTTGGCAATGAACATGAATTTTAGGTCTGTTAGGGTTTAGGATGAGTAGTAAGTCACTCTGTACGAGTGTTTGGATTTTAATGAAAATAGGGATGGGTGGTGGTAGTCAAATCTCAATTTTGACATGTTTGCAGAAACAGTAATATTATTAGATGTTAGTTTTGAAGAACACAGAAATGTTAATTGGACTATAAGATTTGTGGAAGTGACCTTGGCAAAAATCTTGACCACCAAAAATAACAAGAAACTCAAAAAATTGGAATATAAGCACAGTTAAGAAATACAACTATTTTGAAACACTATGCCATTTTAATAAAGTTGAATACTTAAGCTGTTATAAATTGGAATCAAATTCTTAACTGATTGAAAATAACTTAGACTANAGAATGAAAGAAAAGATTGTAGAAAAATAAGTATATGGGCATGCCATTTCTACAGCAAATTGTGAGGTGATTTTGAAAGTGAAGCAAGCTCTTTTTTTGTTGCAGTTTCTTCGAGATCAATTTCAGTATAAACCAATTTTAACAAAAGAGCAGT
>VXBU01016439.1:0-12420 GCA_013400315.1 Bombycilla garrulus
TGCTTTCAAACCAGCACATATTTCAAATTCTAATTTTAAGATCAAGGTTGAGCTCATGGATATTCTTTGTCATTGTTCTTTAATTTAACTACCTAAATAGGGCATGACAAGCATCTAACAACATAGCACAAGTAGAATTTTTTGATGCATACAAAAATACTGGTAAATCATAAGGAAAGAAAATAATATTTAGAGTGCTGAAAGACTACTTGTTAAAAAAATTGTCAAAGTTCAAGAAAACTGTAAGAGATTTTATTTTTTACTCGCTTTTCTCTCCCATTTTAATGTAGAAAATGAGAAATTATTATTATTAGGTATGTGAATAACTGAAATACTTCCTGTATAGATAAAAATACTTACAGTTTTTTGGTAAATCTGTATTTCTTGAAACAATTTAAAGTATATCTGTTTCTAAGAACATAACTTTTATTACACTGAGATATTTAATTACATTAAAGATGAGTTGCAAATTTCCTCTGCAAGTGGTTTGGACACCAAAATGTCACTTCAGGGCAAACTTCATTCAGGTTTTTTGTCAAAAGATAAAGAAGGGATTTTAAGGAATTTAAAACACTAAATTAAAAAAAAATTTCTTCTTTTTGAATTTAACTGGGGTTTATGCTGAATTTAGCAATATATGTTTTGAATATATGTTTATAAAAGACAAATGCTTTCAAAACTGTTTTCTTAATTCCATTTTTCCCCCCACAAACTTTCATTTTGATAAAAAAGTACCTTTTCAGATAATTCCAATGCTTTTTCTTTTTCATAATTTTTTCTTCTCCCTACTCCTTATAAGTGGAAGAACCCTATTGGTTTTATCAGGTATCAGAACCCCTATAGTTCAGTGACCCCTGCACAGAAGTCCCATGCACTAGTACTGTTGTAATGAGACATTTTGGATAGAAAATCCCTCTCTACTTAAACCTATAATCATTCACACAATTTTATTTAAAATATACACATGCAACCTTCATGAAACTTCATAAATCTGCACACAAACCCTGGACATGAGTGCATTAACACAAAGAATCATTTGTGTAATCCTTTTTCCTGTATTCACTGGTCTCATGCTTCTCATCTTAGGTTTAACACCTTCTTTACCTCAGTCTTTAGTCTTTTGCCTTAGTCTTTAGTTGTCCTCAGGACAGTTGTCCTCCTGGTTTGGTAGATGGTGCCAATGAGCAGAATGGTTCCCTGTTATCCAGGAGGAGGCAATCAGAGAATTGCTGAGCTGCTTGGATGCTCATAAATCTATGGGACCAGAGGAGATCCATCTCAAGGTGATGAGGGAGCTGGCAGATGAGATTGCAAAGCCACTCTCCATCAATTTCCAAAAGTCCTGGCTCAATGGTGAGGTTCCAGATAACTGGAAGCTGGCCAATGTGATACCCATTCACAAAAAGGGTGTGAATGAGGATCCTTGTATTATATATATATATATATAATAATAGACTGGTCAGCCTGACCTCAGTACCCAATAAGGCTATGGAAGGGTTTGTGCTGAATGTCATCACACAGCACTTACAGGATGTCCAGGGTATCAGACCCAGCCAGCACAGGTTTAGCAGGAGTAGGTCACATTTGACCAACCTGGTCTCCTTTTATGATTGGGGGACTCGCCTGGTGGATGAGGGAAAGGCTGTGGATGTTGTCTATTTGGACTTCAGCAAGGCCTTTGACACTGTCTCCCACAGCATTCCCTGGAAAAGCTGGCAGGCATGGGTTGGACAAGAGCACTCTTTACTGGGTTAAGAACTGGCTGGATGGCCAGGCCCAGAAAGTGGTGGTGAATGGTGCTGCACCCAGCTGGGGCCAGTCACCAGTGGTGTCCCTCAGAGGTCTGTGCTGAGGCCAGTTCTGCTCAATATCTTTGTTGATGACATGGATGAGGGTATTGAGTCTTTCATTAGTAAATTTGCAGATGACACCAAGCTGGGGGGCGTGTGTTAATCTATTGTAGGGGAGAAGGTCTCTGCAGAGGGACTTGGAGCAGTTGGATGGATGGGCAGAGTCCAATAGGATGATATTTAACAAGTCCAAGTGCCAAGTCCTGCATTTTGGCCACAATAACCCCCTGCAGCATTATAGGCCAGGGATGGTGTGGCCAGAGAGTGCCCAGGCAGAAAGGGACCTGCGAGGTGCCCATGACCATAAGTTACACATGTCTCAGCATATGTTGCAGTCAAAACAGACACAATACTTTTCAGAGAACTAAACTTTGTTTTGCAGCTTCTCTCAGCCTTCTGTTTACTTCTACAAGCAGTTCCACTCAGCCCTTTTTCCTTAGGCAGCACCACACAGCCTTCTGATGACTAAACTTTACCCAAGCAGTATCACATAGCCTTCTGATATGTTCTACCTTCTGCATGACTGGCTAAATCCTTTCTGTTCCTCACACAGCCACCTATCCCTGGCTCCTCTTAGCACAACCAGCAGGCTCTGGCACCTCTTCACAGCTCAGCAGGCAGACCTCAACTGACTCATGATCAGCCAGCTCCTCTCTTTTGTAGGGCTTGTCCTTATTGGTTACACCTGTGGTATATCAAGGGTTAGACTGCTTCTAGTTCTTTTGTAATTGGTACTGCTGCCCACACCTGGGGCTGGTTAACAGACGACTGAACATGAGCCAGTAGTGTGCCCTGGTGGCCAAGAAGGCCAGCAGCATCCTGGCCTGTATCAGAAACAGTGTGGCCAGCAGGATCAGGGAGATCATACTTCTGTACTCAGCACTGGTGAGGCTGCACCTTGAGTGCTGTGTCCAGTTCTGGGCCCCTCAGTTTAGGAAGGATGTTGAGACCCTTGAGTGCTTCCAGAGGAGGGCAATGAGGCTGGTGAAGGGCTTGGAACACAAGCACTGTGAGGAACAAGTGAGGGAGGTGGGGTTGTTTAGCCTGGAGAAAAAGAGACTCAGGGGTGACCTTACCACGCTCTACAACTTTGTGAAGGGTGGTTGTAGTCAGGTGGGGATTGATCTCTTTCTCCAGGCAGCAACTGATGGAATGAGGAGACGCAATCTTAAGTTACACCAAGGTTGGATAGGTTGGATATCTGGCCTGCCCAGGGAGGTGATGGAGTCATTATCCCTGGATGTGTTTAAAAAAGGATGGGATGTGGCACTCAGTGCCATGGTTTAGTTGAGGTGTTAGGACATGAGTCCGACTTGATGACCTTGAAGGTCTCTTCTAACCCAGTGATTCTGTGATCTTTTTACTTTTATACGGAACCCTCTGTATGCCTGACAGATAACCTTCCAATAATATGTTAAATTCATATTAATTTCCCTTTTGGATGCTCCTAAACCGGTATTTCAGGATCAAACCCAGAATTAGACTTTAGGAGAACTATAATTGACAACGAAATAACAGATTCAACCACATTCAGACTTGAAAAAAAGGATAAGCAAGTACTGACAGAAAAATTGTATTACAGGAACATACATTTACAATGCAGATGGCCATGTTTGCTGTCAAAATACTGAAAAAAGTTAAAGTGACATTCAGTCAGAGCAGAGACATTTGTAGGAGCAAAGATCAGAAAATGTTATCATTCCAATGCTTTTTCATGGTTCTGAAACATAAACT
The DNA here is from genome assembly GCA_013400315.1 of Bombycilla garrulus. Taxonomy (NCBI): domain Eukaryota; kingdom Metazoa; phylum Chordata; class Aves; order Passeriformes; family Bombycillidae; genus Bombycilla; species Bombycilla garrulus. The sequence goes on from VXBU01016439.1 coordinate 3,585, forward strand.
CATCAGTTACTCATATACTTTCAGACATTTTGTCAATTGTTTGTTACCTGTGTACTCAGCAATAGTACAGTCACGTGTAGTTTCCTCAGATAAATTATGTCCAACATTTTTAGCATTCAGTGTTTCACCATAAAAACAACTCTGGACTTGGTATTTTGCCGTAAATGAGTACCTACACATCAAATATATCAAGATATTTGTCAGTACTTAAACTTTCTGGACAACAAGTTTCTGAACAAGTTATAATTTTAGACTAGGTTATGACATTGTAAGTTACAGTAGTTCTGAATATGAATGAGTACCAGTAAATTCTGTTTCCTGTTCATAGGTAATCATATGAAGTAAGCAAAACATAAGTTGTCTGAATCATCAGAGCAGTAGAGAATACTTTATTCTCTTAACTTTTTATGTCATAAGACAGCATGCACTCTTCTTTCCAGGCCAGTTGATAAATAGTCAGGCTTTAGCTCTGACTGTGATCTTTCACAGATGGTCAATGATATCTCTCCCTGTTCAATCAGTGGCATCGCTAGTTAAGACAAATATCAAAAATCATCCCTTTGTGATCCTAGAGTAAGATCCTTGACAGAAATTGGACATGGAGACAACTTTAGAAAGTGATTCTGGTATTCAGCACAATTTAAATTGGAGGATGACTTCACAGAACTTATAATCCTGTTACAAAAGCATGAGTGAGGTCAAAATAAGCCTTCCAAATTGTAAAGAATCTCTACTTTATTTAACCTCCTATATCTACCAGGAACAGGCTTCCGAATATGTTCTGTTCATTGTAAACATGGCAATGCTAGACTGAAAGGGTAGTTACAAAGCTTCTCTTTTTTTTTTTAACCAGCTTCCCAAAATGTGAGGGGAGAGTTAGGGGCTGTACAGCTAGTTCTTCCCAAAGGCATCAGAGAACAATCCAGAGATTGTTCAAAAGAGAAGGATCAACTTCCATTCATAATCTCATGGAAGGCAATGGCTAAAGGAGGTTGATTTCCTGTTTAGGCTGTAAATGGAAGGCACGTTCATTATAACCAATAGTGAATTACACTCAAACCTCACAAGAGATTGAGGAGCTACAAAGGCATTGAAAAACCACAGAGGGCTATTAGAATTGAGATATCTTTTTATAGGTCATATTCATCTTAATAACTAAGAATTAGTAATTAATAGTACAATTTTTACCTATTAGTTTATACAGAAATAGGTTAGGATCAAAAGAAAATTTGTTCTGTGTGCCAGACTACACAAGTGGAAGCTTCTCTAGCTGTTTTTCAAGTGGAGGAATTTATTTGGGTTTGACATATCTACCATTAACTCTGCCTCTCAATACAACTATAAATAATGTTTAAAAAAAAAGGGAAAGAGAAAAGACCAACTGAGCAACTGAATTCTAAATTCCTGAAATCCATTTGCAGTAGCAAGCTGGTACATTAAGTGTTCTTTCCAAATCTCTCTCTCTTCAAGTCATTGTAAATTGGAAGTAAACCCTTGGCAGCAATATGCCTTGAGTCTGCACTAACCTGCTCTCCAACATTTGAGACAAAAATAGGAACACTTAAATTTCAAATGTAACAGGTGTATCTTGGGAGTGATGGGTCTCTAGTAAGTGAGCAAGTGAGTGCCTCCTAGGGGGTTAAGGGGCATGGTTAATTATTAACCTCAGCTACTGCAATTCTCTGCTATTTCAAATGCATGTTTTAAAATTCACAAGGTCAGAAAATGTCTGTGTGGGTGGGTGTCTGAGTAGGCTCTCAAGGGGAGAGGAAAACAAACAGTGCTGAGAAATAAAAGCATTTACTGAGGTGCTGAGTGCTAGTCCTAAGAAGAAGTACCTTCAAAGATAAGTTGTGCTAGAGGAGAGGCATTTAAAAATGTGTAATGAAAAGAATAGGTAATGATTTCTCTCCAGGAAAGAATGACTAAGAACAGCACTTGTTTAAATCTGCTGCAGTTTTAGAGAGTCTTTTTCCTGTGGGTTTTTTTTTTTTCCTACTCAGTTTTATTTCCTTCTTCATGCACACTGTGTGGTAACATCGATTTCTTGTACTATTCTTTGGAGAAATTAGCATGCGCATTCTGTCCTAGAGCTGCATTTGTGGGTGAAGCACCATCAAAAATATGACAGAAATAGTGGGCAGGGCTGCAGACAGAAGCAAAGACAGCAAGAGAAGTCCTGGCATCCTTAGAATTACTGATCTTTAATCATGAAAGAGGGCCTACAAAAGGCCTGAAAATCTTTTACAAAGTTGAATTATGGAAGTGATTTTTTTACAGTCTTCATTAGAAACATGAAAAGGGCAAATTAAAAATCTGAAAGAAGTTATGAATAATTTACAATTTTTAAAAAGCGTTTGACATAGACATATTGCTTCCAGTCTCATTGTCTTGTTCCAACGTAATAATGTGTGGTGGCCCCTAATTTGTTTTTACCCTCAGTTATGGTTCTGCCTGACCCCCTCCCCCCCTGTTAATTTTCAAAATTGGTTTCGCTAAACAGCCACCCCTCCTCTGGTTCCGTCCCCCTTGCTGTCTGTTACCCCAACCCCTCCCCTTGTTCCAGACCCTCCCCACATGGGCCAATCCCTGAAGTGTCCATCCCCCCAGAATTCCCCTAATCTTCCACGCCCCATTGGCCCATGTGACCCCCATTTCTCTACCTTCTGTTGTTATTTGTCCCTTACCCTTGATGTCATCCCCAGCCTCCGCCCTTTCTCCTCCCCACCTGTTCCCCTATTGGAAGCTGCCTTGTTCCCTCCCTCCATTCTGGCTCTGTATTTAAACTGTTGCACAGCATTGTTTTGTCTCTTTGCTCCTTGGATTCCCCTGAATGAATGTGGTGTTCAACTGTGTCCCGGAGCCAAGATCCCTCCTTTATCCTTCTCCCTGTCTGCGGTTTTCCACCCTCACAGTGAACAGGGGCTTGCAAGGCTAGGCAATCAGCGCTGCCAGCTCCTACCCAACCCACACCTTGTGTGACCCCTCTGGGGAACCTGGGTGGGCGGCATCGAGCACTGCGCTGTCAAGAGCTAGCCAGAGCTTCGGAGGGGCCGCGACAGTAATGCAAAATCTCTATTAAATACATACTGACTCAGTCTTAATTATAGCATTGATTTTTGTACCATGTTGTCCTTTCAGGATAACTTTTCCATGCAAATTTCTGACATCTTTTGTTTTAGAACAATTAAGGCATGCTGTTTGAATAAGTCATTGGGCTAGGATGCTTCTTATTTTATTTATAAAATTAAAATTAAAATACCCTATTTTAATAGTAGAAATAAAAAATCAGCCTTTCGTTTTCCTGAAAAAACATAAGTATTAGCACATTTCTTTAAACTACTTTAAACTTAAAAAATGACATTTCCAACAGCAAAGTGTTCCACGTGAAAAGGTCTGTAAATACTCCATTTGATGTAGTTTCTTCGTAATGCTACGAGTATGCGATCTAGCCACCGAAAGTAATTTGTTTATTACAAAATTGTCCATGATATCCAGCCATACACCTTGTAGTTCCACACAGTCTTGCACCAAAGCACAAGTAATGGACCGGTGAGAGCAGGAACATTATCCATAGCCATTTCTATTTAAAAATATCCATTACTTGTTCATTCAATCCGCAATATGAGGATTCTTAACAAGCAGGTACTATCAAGAAACAGTTTTAACATAAAAACAAATTATTCTATGTGTTAAATGCATAGCAGATTGAGTATTTTTCTGAGTTCAGCACTGTAGGTGAAGAGAAATGCATACCTATTTGGGAAGGCAGTGATGAATACAGGATTTTTCATGTAATCAGAAGCTACAATATGTTCTTCTATACATGGTATTGAAACCAGAAAATAAGTTGAAGCCTTTGTTAAGAGTTACTGAATTATAATGCCAGATTTCTCACACAGGCAGTTGTGGTCATCTGAACTTGGGTGAAGCAAGCCAGTTATGTAGAAGATGTACTAGGTAGCTGTTAAACCACAAACGTGTATTACATGATATCTGTTGTCATTCTTTTAAATACAGTAATTAGACAATTTTGTATATCAAGCTTTAGAAAGAAAAAAAATTAAAATAGTGCAAAATTATAATGGCTAAATCCTCTTCATAGAATAAACACTGAGCAGAACTTTTGTGATTTATTCTGCTTTTGCTATGGTAAAGACAGGTGTACTGATTTTTTCAAATGGAAGTATAAAATCACTGTGTGGATAAAATCTTTCAACAACATTCTTTCCTGGAAAAATACCATATAAGTAAAATTTACTTTTGAATTCCTCAAGTTTTTTTTTTGTTTGTTTGTTTGTTTGTTTTTTGTTTGTTTGTTTTGTTTTTTTTTTAATTGAAAAAGTTTTAAAATAAAAACGAGAAGAATGTAATATTTTGAGAAAGAAAAAAATGCTGTTCCATGTGTCCTGGGAAAAAAATATTACCAAAAGTGGGTGGTATGACTAGCTTAGCAGAAATTTTTGTGTGTAGGAAATGTCTATAGCATTACAATGAGAATAAACAGTATTAAATTGCACCAATAGGTGACAAACTGGAACTGCTTCACCATTGGTTATGGGCCTGAAGTTCTATGTCAACGGTCTAAATACTAATGAGGTAGCCTGATCTTCTGCTGAACACAGGGAATAAAAATACAAACAAAATAAATAGAGTAAATATCCCTTGTCGGATCAATATGGATAAAGTGACATGTCAAATACATACCACTGTAATTCTGGCTAGTCAGCTATTGTGATTCACTCTTATGCTGACTCAGTGCTCCACAGTGAAATATTGCCTCCCTCTCACTCAACTAGTGCTTGCCAAATTCCATTAAGAAACATGAAGCAATTAAGATTAAATAATGCCTTGCAATCCCACTGTGCCCAGAAGGTACTCCAGAATGTCTCTGAAGTCAACTAGAATGGAAGCCTCTTAGTCCAGTTCCAGCAGAAATGCTTAATATCTGTGAGTAGCAAAATCTGGGCTGATCCCTCCAGGAAAGAGAGCCAGGAACCCAGGGTGACTCTAATATAGGCCAGGCAGTAATAGCACTGAGTGGGAGCAGCCCCAGTGCACCTCAGCCAGGCAAGCAAAGAAGGTTGGTGATACCAACAGGTTTTATCAGCGGCATAAGGAGCTCCAGGATAATGCCAGCTAAGATCAACCCAGAAAAGTGAAAAAACAATTCAGAAATAGCCATGTCTGAGCTCAAGTGGAGCTCCGGGGCCCACTTGTTTCACAGCAATTGCTGTACTAGTGTGTAGGATTTAGTGTTACTGATGACTTTGCCCTTATCATTGCATAAAATGAGTCTTTTTTCACAGATTTGATGTGAAACAAAAATCACCTGTGCAAATGTTGAAGCAAATGTCCTTTATAATTTCATGTCCTCAGGAAAAAAAAGTCAAGCTATATATTAGGAGATGTATTTTTCTCAAATAGAGAAGCTATAACTACCAAGACACATCTTTTTATGGAAAAAAATACAAACAAACCTCTGCTACATCTGCCATAATATTTCACCTAAAATAGCCAGCACAGCTGGCAGCACAGCACAGGCAGATCACAAGAGGTCTTCTGCTGTCGAAGTACAATGAAAAGTAGCAGATTGGACACCCTTTAGTTTACCCTGACTGGCGTGGGGCAGCAAAGGGCAACAGAGAGAGAAATGTCATGAGTGGTCTCAGAAATGAAGACTAGAAGGAAGCATTATGCATATCATCAGTAAGCACCACTACTTATAAAACTTCACTGCTTACCACAGGCTGAATGTTCACTTGTGTTCTGCACAAACAGACCTAAAGCACAACAAGATTTGTGGGTGCTTGGCTTTTCTTAACTACTTGGAACAATTTCAATTACACTCTCGTCAGTACTTTGGCTTCTGGATACGCAGCTGCTTAGTAGGGTGTATGAAAACACTTGGCTTTAGCCTGTGACTCATCATGCACTTTAGGCGGCTGTTTATTAATCAAGAATCACACACCCTGCTGTGTGTTATAATTTTCAAGGAAGCAACAGAACCATTAGTGTTCGGTGCTTCTTGTTTTGTATCTCACATTCAAGTCAGAATTAACCAACACACCTGAGGTTTACTTATTTCTAAGCACCAGCCCATATCAGTCTTTCATGCAGTTCAGTGTTTCCCTGACATTCTAGGTTCCCAAGGACAGGTCCTAAAAATTTCTGTAAACACTTCAGTAGTATTGCCTATGTGTTCATAATCACATTTGTAAGTTCAAATAACAAACCTTTTTTTTTTTTTTAAATCTTTCTGTGATAAAAGTAAATTTTGGATTAAAAAAGTAAGATTTCATGCTTTAAAAAGGCATAAATTCCAGATATGTTTTTAAATTACACACACAGAGATTTCCTACTATAATTTTGGAATTTAAATAGCATGAGAATGAGATCAAATACCAGAAGTAAAAATATTTTCCTATTTTAAAGGTTTTTTGTTTGTTTTTGGTTTTGTTTTTTTAATAATGAAACTTTGTTGTTACAATGCTAACTTGTCCTGGTCAGTTAAAAGTTTTTCTACTTACTTTAATGGAAGTAAAAATTATGGGAGCCTTGGCAGATATACTTGTCATCAAGTCACCTGATTATTAGACATAGATAATTGCTGGAAATTTAGAAATATTTTTTTAAAAAGATAAATCCTATTATCAATTAGTACTTCATACTAAAATGAAAATTTGATGGCAGTCATTCCAAAGTCAAGTTGTTCAACTTTACTTTTTGCTCCCACTCGACTCTTAGTCTTACTGATCTCGTACCATTTGGTATTGTTCCTCTGCAATTTAAGACAGCCTAAACTCCAATAACTCCCTATAGGACAGTAAAAGCAATGGGTAAAAGTAAAATAGCAACAAGAAAAGAAAAAAGAATAAGAAAAGGGTTATGATCAGGGAGATAAGTGATATTTCAAATCACCAATATTAAATCTCTTGGGAATATACCTGTGTCTTGAAGGGTCATGAAACACCAGAAACTAGAGTAATCAGTGATACATGTTTCACAAAAAATAATAGAACCATTTTTGCCAAAAGGAACTAAAGAGATAGAATAAATGTATTTTAGAAACACCCCAATCACACATAATAAGCCTTATATTTACACTGAGGTAAAATTATGTCATTGCTTTCAGATGCTGATTACCTGATACATGTCTCCAACATTAATAAAGCAGGCATATTTTACTGATGGAAATGGCTGTCTAACAGATCAAAAATCATTGTAGATTTAATATTTTCATACTTTTAGATTAAAGACTTAGAAGCTTCCTTCTTCTGAACTACTAAGAGCAGATAACAGAATACTATTCTGTTGCTTTTAGAAGAAAAGGAGTAAGATTAGGCTCTAAAGGACTGTTACCTTTGCTGCTCATATTGACACATAAACAAGTTTACCAATATAATCCAAAGACTGTGAAAGTATACCTTTCCTTATTTAGGGATAAAAAGCAATTAAAAATGTATTACTATTACGTCCCATTTTGTTTCCTCATAAAGGTGCATTAATTGCAAGTCGCAATTGAACCAACTTCCTGGAAGGGTTTATTCCACAGGTAATGAAAGCTATTGCAGAATTAATGTTTTTCATTTTGTCAGGAAGGTATTGGCTGTGAAATCAGAAGCATCCTACAGTTTACATGCGAAATCTAATTCCCCTGTACACTCATACAAGAAAAGAGAACAAAAGAAATTGCAAAAAAAGCGGTGGTTTATACATGAAAACAAAGCAATTAGAAGGACCAAGACAATTCAAAACCCTTTAGGAAGCACTATGAAATGAAATATATTTTAACTTTTTTTATATTTGTATTAAGATAGCGTGACTCAATCAAAAGTTTACATTATCCTACAATATTGCCACATAAGCACAGAGGGCAGACCAAATGCCTTTTATCTAGTTAACATTTACTGAAAGAAAAAAAATGGCTGGTCACATTACATGTTTTATGATAAACCACTGAGAGGTGAAAATTGCATATAGAAGAGCTTCTTGAGAATGTTAGTACACGTTAAAGAAATGTACTATGTAAAGCGCTTTTGTATGAAAACATGTAATGGAAAAATTTGCATTGAATTTTTACTTAAGTTTATGACCTTTTCTTGTCATGAAATATTAATTAAGTTAAAAGTTAATGGACTATTTTTATTTATAGCTACCCTACCTTGATTAAGATTTTCTCTGAGGCAATACACTGAAAATACTGTTTATTATATATATTTTGAATAGATAATCTAAGGTGGTAAACCCCAGAGATTTCTCCAGAGACATGTAGGCCATAAACTAGAATAGTGTTGCTACTTAGTTCTTCTTTTTTAATACTTTTTGATATAATTTTCCCATTCCAAGTTGGAAGGAAAAACTGTTTCTTACTAAATAACTGGAGGGAAAAAAGTAAAAAGAGGTCAAACAAAATTTCATCTTACATATCCAAAATGTGTCATTATAATATATGCTGCACTACTATTACTAACACATTTCCAGAATGAAAAGTTATTTTTAAGTCAAGCATTTAACTTCTATTTTCTAGGTTAAAAGCAGAATATTTCATTATTCTCAAACGTTTGTTAAAAAAAAAAGTTTTTTGAAACTTTTTGAAATGAACTTTGAATTTAAATGATTCCAACTAAGGCAAGCCAGAAATTCCCAAATAATATAATGAAAATCTTATTTTTATAATGTTAGATAAAAAATACCTAATTTATTTTGTCATAAAAATTTGTCTGTTCTTTGGACTTTCCCTTGGGCTATCATTTTGGTTTGATATCTGTCATCTTTGCAACTTGTACTGGTACACTAAACAAAAACGTGGGTACCAGCAGTGTTGACTTTTGGC
>VXBU01016440.1:0-55288 GCA_013400315.1 Bombycilla garrulus
CTAAAACTTCAGTGGCAATGGTTATCCATGCTTTTAGGTAGCTGCTGGGAGAGCAAAGCAATGGTAGATGAGAAAAAAGGTCCAAGTGCAAAGATTGAGGCTGCAGAGCTGTGCCATGCACTATCTCTGCTTCCCCAGCTCTCTTGCAGATGACATCATGTAGCTGTCATTTCTCCTGCTCCTAATTCCCATTAATCATTGTATCAGCCACAGTACACCTGGCGTCATGAACGCTGGTAGCCAGCCTGTGCTTCAGTGTACTTCACAGTCTGCTGATTTCAGCACAGCTCAGTGAGTGCCAGACCTGGCACTTTGCTGTGTTGAACCTCATGAGGATCCCATGGGCCCATGTCTTCATCTTGTCCAAGTCCCTCTGGATGATATCTCATCTCTTAGGCATGTCAGCCTCACCACTCAGCTTGGTGTTTGCAGACTTGCTAAGGGTACACCCGATCCCACTGTTAATGTCAATGATGAAGGTATTGAAGACTGGTCCCATTACAGGCCCTTGAGGAACACTCCTCATCACTGATGTTCATTGGCACTCTGAGTGTTGACCATTACCCTCAGCCACCACACAGTCCTCCCATCAAATCCACGTCCCTCCAATTTAGAGAGAAAGGATGTTGTCAAAGGCCTTATGGAAGTCCAGAGACTTGGTGTCTGTAGCTCTTCCACTGTCCACAGATGTAGTCTCTCCATCAGTCTACATGTAGACTCATGACAAATAGGTTTCTCAAGAACCCAGCTCAGTGCTACTGAGTATGGTAGAAATTGTGTCTATCCATCTGTCATCACCTAAATACCTTAAAAACTCATTAACTAATTGAGTTGCCACTATGTTTGTCGGGGATGAATTCAACTCGTTGCCCTGAGATAACTTTTCCTCCTGTTGTTTATGTGGCTGTAAAAATTCAGCTCAACATGACATCAGCTCTCATTCCTCAACAACTGCAGTAAGATTTATTATAGCAGCATGTTTCTTCTCTTGTTAAAGAACAGAGAAGATGAGCACATCAAAGGCATGCCCTAATCAGCAAAAGGCATCAAACTTTACATAAAGCAGCACGTCATTTTTGTCTTCCATTTGCTCCTGATGTGTTCTCTAATGTGGCAGCAGCTGTGACAGGAGCAGTGAAGGTTCCTGACCCATAACCTCCAGCCAGTGCTGGCAAATGCTGCAGAAATGCTTTGGGATGATGGACGTGCAGCCTCTTTAGGCAAAACATTATGCTCTAGAAAACTTACAGGGTTTAATTTGGCTGTGTAGATGAGGGACTTCTACACAGTTGTCCTATTGCCACATCTCCTTCCTCTCACCTCTGAGAAGGAGCTTTATTTACTTTGACAATGGTATCTGCTTTACCAGTGTATATCTCATGCTTTTCCTTGAGCTGCCCCACAATGGCTTGCTGATGCTCTCCTTCATCTTATCCCTGCTCCAGATAGCTGCAAGCTGAGTGACTTCATCTGTGAGTCTTTTCAGCTGTACGTGAAATGTAAAACCCTCGTTCCAGACAGGAGATGAGATCATTGCAGTAGAGAACCAATTCATCCCAAGCTGTGACTGCAGATAAGGAGAAAGTATTTAAATTTGGTGTTACAGGAGTCAGAAAATAAAGATAGGGAGAGTTCAGTGCAAACTCAACTCTATCAGTGGAGTCAAAGCAAATAATAAGGCAGCCAGCCTTATGGCTTGAAGACCATGAAGTTGAAAACATGGCAAGGGAGGAGCAGGAAGACAAGAAACAGGGATCAGAGGGGATGTTCAGAGACAGGCTTCACATCTTGCTGAAATGGGATCAGTGTACTTGCTCAAAGGTGAAGATCTTGATTACTTGGTGGGACTAACACATGATCACAATTTGTTTCTCCCTGCCTTTAAGAAAGCACAAGACTTCCTCAGCCCAAAGCTGAGGCATTCACAGGTGTGAGAGAAGAGTGCCATATTTTCAATCAAAACTACTGCTTCCACTAGCTAGGTCTTCTGTCCAGCTCCTGATGCAGCTTCATAGTCAAAAAAAAAATTGAGGTACTCTCTTGATCAACAGCCTCAAAGGGCAGAATTGTGGAATTTCCCACTGACTGCTGAGGATCAGAGGGATCCAAATATATTTATTTTGCACCTCTTTTAGTTCTTTTACTTACTAACAATGTTCTTTAAATCAAAGTCATTAGTTATTTCTACACACATGTTGAAAAAAATCCACATTTAAATGCTTTGTCATCAAGTAACTTTCAGCTTACTGGTTTGGAAATGATGAAAGAGACACATCAATTTTCAGTATTAGGCGTGTTATGACTATTAGTCTTTCTTCCATGTTCACTGTGACAGCTCTTCAGACAAGCATCAATCAATTGATGTTTTCCAACTTCAAAGGCAGTGTTTGGCCTATGACATCACAGACTTGTTCATCAAGCAAGATATCCTCAAGAGACAAAGTAGCATTTAGATTCTGTGACTTCCCAGGTAAATATACTTGTTCAATAAACAATGAAAGTAAATAGCGTCATGCTTGGAGCTTCCTAAAAGCCAAAACTATAAATTACTAGTAACCTTTGGCAAAGCTTAATTTATGCATTCCCATTCATGCAACAGTCATGTCTGACTACATCTGTTTACAAGTGATCTCAGACTAATTTCTTCTTCAATTCCACTGATGCATGCAGTAATAATCTCTATTTTTGCTAGTGAGTATAGAAGGTGAATCAGCTTCATATTATTCTCAATCTTCCCACCCACCCTTGGTTTAATTACGCTCTAGAGGGAAATGAAGGTAAGATCTGGGACTAAACAGAAACATTTTATTCCCAGCTTTGGGTAGGTATATACAGATATATTCCTTGAAATGCAAATTTATACCATGTTTTCCTCATGAAGTGCAAAAAAACCCCAAAAAAGCAACCAACCAAACAAAAAACTTTAAGTGAGGTAAAGAACTAAGCTCTCATAATACTTACTCTCATGTCGTATTTTCTGAGGAAAAACAATAGTTAGAACATTTTAGAAAGGGACAATTATTGGAAGTTTCAGACCTCTGCCAAGAAAGCAGTTGGAAATCTTGGTGTCTGCCTCCACATTACACCAGGAGAAGGGAGATCCAAGTGACAGCAAAAATAAATCATAGAAGAACCTTCCATGCACATCACACAGGACTTTTCCTGTATAAGTCTTCCAACTAGCACAATTTTATTCCATTTTAATATTTTGATTAATAGAATAAGAAGCATTCTTTTACCCTAAATCTTATTTGAATAAAACATAGATACCTTGTCAAGATAAGGGAACACCAATTCCCAGCAAGAGGTGAAAATTGTTAGCAAGCGTGGGACTGCTCTGGGTGCGTTGAGCTTACCATTCTTTGGGTCTGCTAGATACTCTTCAACAGCACTGCAAGGGCCAGGCTGTAGGTTGGTGGTCCTGTGCCAAACCCGAGGCAAGTTTTCCCTTTTCCTTTCTCATCTGTAGGTCTTAGCTGGAGAGTAGGGAGAAGAGGTGAAACTCTGGGGTTACTCTGAACATGCCACACTATGTCAGATATTGGAACAGGGAAAGCCTACAGAAAATTTCTAATAGTTGTAAGATTTTGTTTGTTGGTGATAGAATTACCTTTAATCGCTCTTGGTCTAGTTGTGCAAGCCCTTCAGGGAGTGATAATTTATAACTAACACTTTTAAGAAACCCATGAAAAAAGACCTAAAATAGAATTCCATCTACAATGCCCTGTTTTTAGTGTCAAATTTTTAGAAAGATTTGATCAGTTCCTTGTTGGAGAGGTGAAATCTCATTTTCATAGTCAAGCAGAAACACAAGATATTAAACGTTATGTTGTCATTGATGCAGGACTTTTTCCTACCTACATCCATTATTTCCAGATCAGTGGAAGAGGTGGTTGGGCTGGATGTTTGAGGCTACTCAGTAGTTTTATATGGTCACCATCAAAATCCTGAGAGAGTATTTTTAAATACATGGGAAGTACCTGAAGCTACATGCTGATCCCTGACTCTTATCCACTTAGTAATATTTCTGAACTTTTTAAAGATTTGTAATTCCATGGCCTTGACTATTCTTGGACAATTCCTGAGCGGAGTTGAGGAGGAGGAGGAAAACCTCCCTTGCATCTCCTAATCTCTTATTAGCATTTTGCCAGCTGTAATTTAGAGGTGAGAAGTGAGATACATATGCCTGGAGAAATAGAATGGTGGGTTGCTGGAACAGACTGTTCAAAACTTCTTGTATTTGAGAAATATTTTGATGGATACTCCCTGGTGAAGGACAACTTAAGACTGATCCCCATGCTAATAAGTTACTCAGTGCTGAGATTCTAACAAGTTTGGTACCTTTATTTCCCCACACTCCTCTTTCAAAAATACTTTAAAAAGGTGAGTCTTATCTGACCAAATGGAAACACCTACACATATGATGTCATCATCTCATCTACTTTAGTAATCAATGGGAGAGTAGTGGCATCTCATCTCAGGCCAAAATAGATACTGAAGGTATGCCAGATGTGTCACAACTTACAAATGAATGTTTTTCCCTGTAGAGTGGAAAGAGCCAATGGGTAGTATTTCAGATACAGATATTGATACTATGGATGTTTAAGGCTAGATTAAGATCCATGGGCCTGTTCTGGCAATGCTCAGCAACACCTTTGGAACCGAGATTTACTGCTAGGTTCCTTTTTATTACTTTTTATGTGGTCTGAAGTTGTGGTCATGAACTTTTTGTAAAGGGAGGCACAAAAGTTTAAAACACTTTGAGCACAAAAATTGCATAATACTACTATATTAATGGCTTATAATTAACCTCTCCACCATGCATTTCCTGTAATATCTGCTGTATTCATTATAGTGATTGCAACTGAGGTTAAATGCTATCGACAGATGTATTTTCTCCACCTTCTCTGTGATTCAGAAATATTCACAAAACGATATGAGACAAGGCAGATGACATTCTCATCATAACTTGCTTGGTGCTGGTGTACACCAAGTAAGGGATAACACAAATGGAATTGGAAGAATTATGTCAATACCAACCTGCATGTTTAAAATCAGAATTCACTCTTTTTATTTCTTTTGAACAGACAGGCCCCTAATTAAGCAAGTTCTTCTGCAATAATACTGGTGGGATTGGTTATGATTGGTTAAATTTCTCAGTACCTTTCTTACCAGCACCCTCACTCTTTGATATGTTGAAAGTAATGTTAATTGATATGCCTTCCTGCACTTACTGTAATAACCCTTTTGTACTAAAAAATTCTTCTTACTCAGAAATGGCGGCAGAGAATAATGTCCATGAGTGAACTATATATTTGAAAACTGAAAGAACAGCCTCACAACACGACAGAACAGATACAGGACTTCGAATGAAATCCAATTTTTCCTTCCAAGCTAATGTTCTGTTTATTATCCAGAGCAGTGAGTGCTTAGAGATCTTTTGCAGACATCCAAACTGAAAAACAGCAGAGTGATTCAGACATCAGACGATGCACAATACAACAGCAAATACTGATACACTAATTGCTGTGCTGCTCTTGGGTTAATTGAAAAAAATCTGTCACTATTTATTCCCCTACGACTAATATCTAGCTTACAGGCAAGCTCTATTAGTAGCTGCTTTTAAAATTAATTGACCATACCACAATATATAGAAAAAGCTGCACTCAAAAGAGTTGCATGAAATTTTTCATTGTATTTCTCTGCAAAACCAACAAGGGTAAGTCCCTAAAGGACTCTTAAGGCCTTTTCACACTTCAGTTGCATCCAGAATAGAAAGACATAGGAATACAATAACATTTAATGCAGTGACATGTTCATACTAATTCTTAGACTGCAAACAGCTACAACATTTTTTGAACCTAAAAATCCTGATCAAACCAGGAGCCAAAATGTTAGAGGATCTGAAGCTCCATAGAAAACCAGTGCTTCCATTTGTAATCCTTAGCAGCCAGGTCTGACTTGGTCATGCCTTCCTTTGTAGGGGAAGATCTGACTTGCTTGGATAGATACTGCTTCTTCCATAACCTCCATTCTTAAATATCTGCTTCACTCATTGCTTGAAGGACCTCTTGAATCCTGTGGTGTGAAAGCTGAGCCCTTCTGTGCCTGCTGAGCCCTCTGTGATTCAGTGCAGCATCAGACTGCAAGGGCTTCAGGGGAAAAAGTTATGGAAACCAGTAAATTCCATATTCTGGCAAAGATGTGAATGGAAGTGCTAACCTAGCATTGCCCCTGGCTCTAGTGCCTGTGTACTTTTTCATAGAGGAATGTGGTTTCCCCTGGAGCTCAGGGAGCAATGAAAACAGGAAAGTGTGCAGAATCATAACAAACAAAGCTCTGAGGACTACAACAGGAAAGTTGTTAAAGCCATCTGTGAAGTTTACTATTCTCCCTCTTGGTCATGCTGTTCTCAAATATTGGCAAATATAAGACACCCCATTAATTTTGGGTTTACACCAGTGCATGTGCCGACTTACAGGAAATTTTCAAAACCACTTTTCTATATCAGTCCCTCCACAAGTAAAAGTCAAGTGTTTGAATTTGTGTATATTTTTTATCTTTTGGGAGGTTTTCTGCACTCATTTTTGATGTTTAAGAAAGCCTTCCATCCAGCAAACTACTCAAAGATTTGCTTCAGCTCCCTCTGAGGTGCCAAACATATTAGCAACATATGAGTTACAACTGGATTATTGATAGGTCAAGAAATATCAATTGTTATATCAAAAACAAATTAGCCAATTGGGCAGTTTCAGCTCTGTTGATGGTTCTCTAATCAAAGCCATAATTGCAATCCTCTAAGAAACTCAATACCATTACAAGCAAACTTAAATGCTTTCAGATCTATCTTGCATATCACACTGATCCAGTCCCGAAGCAGTTATTCTCATTAACAAAAGTATAATTATTAATCTGAATGCTTTTCATGTCCTTGTGAAATACCCTTTCTGATATAGCCCAGTCTTTGTCTGCAGGAAAGGAAAGAAGAAAAGATTTCATTTCTAATTAAAGTAGCCTGGTCAGAACAGAGTCAATAGCAAAAGTCCAATTAATGGTAAGGGAGGCAGTGCTGAATTAAGGCTCTTTGAGAGACCAATAGATTCAGCAGAAATTCAGGTCATGTTGCCCTTATCATTCCTACAGGTCTGTTTTAGAATTTTTAAGTAGTCATTGTCATAGAATTCTGTTTGCTATCCAGCGAATGGAGGGAAATTGGCTATGTACTAAAGCAGGACTCATCCAATTTTGGAGTCTTCAGGTCTCTTTTTGCTGTCCTTGTTCTGTTTTACCTTTTCTAGCTTTACTATGGGCATAATATTTAGTCACCTTTCAGGGCTGTTGTGCTTTCCAGAGGGTGCCCACAAGATGTAATGGTGCCTGGGATTATCCCACACCAGGGACAGAACTTTCTGTTTCTTTTTGTTAATCTTTATGAGGTTTCTGTTGTCCCATTTCCCCAACCTTTCAAGATCCCTCTGTGAATTTCAGTGCACCTGCTCGTTACAGCAGCAGCTCCTCCCACTTTATCTGCAAATTGCTCAGGGTGCAGCCTGTCCCATCATCTGGGTCATTGATGAGCATATTAAACAGCATTATCCCCAATGTCCATCCTGAGGTACCCCCACCAGCTGCTCTCCAGCTGGACTTTGTGGTGCTTGTCAGAACCATCTGAGCCCAGTACAGCCAATTTTCAGCCCACCTCACTGCCCATTTATGCAGCCTGTCCATTACTGGCTTGCTTATGAAGATGTCATGAGCGCCATTGTTGAAAATCTAACTGAAGTCAAGATTAAACAGTGCCAACTTCTTCACCCCATTCACCAAGAGAGTAATTTCATCAAATAAGACTGTCAAATTTGCAAAGAATGATTTCCTCTTCCTGAATCCAGGCTGACTACTCCTATAACCACATTTTCATTTATATGTGTGTTTGGAAGCGGTTTCCAGGAATATGATGCATTTGTTACTATTCTGTCACAGAATTTGTTTATGCATATAAACATGTATATATAAATAAAGAGGAATCAGAACACACAAATCTGCAAAGCCATAGGTCATAAAAATACTAATTAGTCATGGAAAGAGTTTGAAAGTAGGAATTTATAAGAGAAAAATTGCTGATGCACAGGTAGTGGTATAAGGTGCTATATATAGTTACTCTCCTGCTTAAATTTACATGGCTCTATTTGTTCTATCTTCTGTTCTATTAGATAAACTCATGGAGGAGCCTGAAAGTTGCCATCCTAAAAATTGTTTTCAGTTCTCTGGAGAGGCCCATGGCTAAAAAATCCCCTGCTCACATATCTTGACACTGAAGTGTACTTAAAGGAAAGAATAATAGCTCTAAGGTCTGTCTTTCTTCCTCTCTTCAGCACAAGAAAGGATTTCTTCAGCAGTGTATTCTTTCCCCTTGTCTGATCAATGAACTCCTCTATCTGTTATCTGTGGTCTTTGCCCATTAATCTCTTATCCAGTACATCAGTTTGATTTTGACATGCTTTGTCTTTTGAACAAATCCTCCTGGGTGGAATCAGATTCTTGCTTTCTAATTCTGGATATGAGTCAAGTAGAAAGGTTCCTCTAAGTTGTATGACAATTTTGGGGCTGTTTGCAAAGAACTCCTTAAATCTTTTGGACGGGGAGGGACTTTTTTTCCATGTCTGTGGCGTACTGCAGAGTTCTGCTTGATACACAAGGCTGTCTGTTGCCCTCATACCTCCTATGTTGGCCTGAAGCTCCAAGGAATTGAAATTTTATAATCTCTCTGCCAAGACTGAAATTTGACAAACACTTTGGACTTAATAATGTGGTAACTCCAGCAGCATATTGCTCGGTGGATTAAAAACTTAAGTTCAGTGGGGCCCAACTGCTTGATGGGATGGAAGTGTTAGATTTAGGTGTGGCATAAAAAGTTCAGTGTGCAGTAGTATTCCTGAAAAGCATGGAAAGAGCTTTTGACCTCTCAGGGTCTATTGCTACTGCAGATTTCTCACCTGCCATGCAAGCTGGAAGAACTCCTTCCCTCAGCCTTACCCCTGCATCATAAGGGTGGATATTTTTGGGGCCACAAAACTTGAGCGGTGGAAGTTCAGCTCACTAGGTGGTTTTCCCATAACAGTCCATACTTGGTGTATTGCCACAAATGAAGGGGTGTCCTGGGGACATGAATGAACAGTTAGGGGCAGACTGTGCTTAGAACTGCAATGACTCTGAGTTTAAAAATGACCTGGAATTGTCTCAAGTGGGCATTGAGAGGAAAACCAAGTATCTCATTCTGCATAGCACGTGGGGTTTTAAGTCTCACCAGGATACAACCTGAATTGATGCAACTCCCCAAATAGGAAAGGAAATCTGAAATAAACAAAAATCAAACCAACCCACTTAGTGCAAGGCTGCACTTTAAAAAAAAAAAAAAAAAAAAAAAATCGGCTCCAGAAATTCACTGAGTCAGAAGAAACAGTGACCTTGTGAGCAAGGCATCAAAGTTAAGCATGTCAAATCCTGGTCTTCTTATACAATAGCAGAGAAGTTGCAGCCTCAATTTCTATCTGTGAAAGATGACCATCCTGCTTCCCAGCTTTTTAGATTTGAGTTAATGTGCTGAGACACCTCTGCTGATCATGGAATGATTAACTCTTGAAGGAAATCACCTGGTAAGTGGTATATGGCTAAACAAATCCCCAAATAGGTGGAGTCACTCCCCACTGAAATTTGTGTTTAGATAAGTGGTTTTCTGGTTTTAAGTGAGTGTCATGAGCTGATCTCCTCCTGTTTTGGTGTCCCAGGTGCACTAACCAGAGAGCAGCAGCACTCCCTTCCTGTCAGAAGCAGCAATGGCTCTGGTTACAGAAATCTTCCACAAGTGGACTCCACCAGTTTCTTACACAGACAACAAGGTCAGAAACCTTGCTCCATTTTTGATTCCATTTGTCACCAGTGTCACCTGTCCCAGGTGCTGCTGTATGGCTGGAGCCCACCCATGGTAGTGATGTAGTGAGCTGGAATATGTGACGCCACATGCACCAGCCTTTTTTTTGTTGGTCTCCTGTGATCTCTTTATTGACTGCTCTCAGCTTGCCCATGGCAAGATGTCTTGGGCAAGATTTTTGGAACGCTCCCTGGGGGAGTTCTTTCCTCCTGACTCTTTGTTTCTAGTATTTCTCAGCTATGTGTGTCTGTGTGGTACTGGAGAAACAATGGTGTCTCTACAAATTAATTCCCTTGTATATATATTTTTCTAGAATCATACATTTATAGTTACCTGAGCTGCTGCTGCCCTTGCAGGCTAGTTTGAAGTCAATCACTCCCTGCCACCTTTCATCATGCTGTTTTATCAGTGATTTGCTCCAAATGCACTTTTCCTGCAAATTGCACAGCACGAATTCACTCTTCCTTAAGGGTAATTTTAAAAATAGTTTTCAAGATGGCTTTTTTTCTAGTTCAAATTGCTTCTATTCTGTTTAAAATAAAGAAATACTGCCTATAGTGGCTGAGCACAAAATCCTAAATTTAAAAATGCTTGTCTTTCAGGCTGCTTCAAGTCTGGATCCAAACTAGCTAGCTAGAGCTTCTTTTACATTTTCCTTCACTCCCTTGAAGATTCACGTATTTTCCTGAGGCTTATTTATTGGCAGTGAGCAAAAGAAAAATGTACTCTCATGCAAGGGAAGGAATCTTTTAGTGAGTAATTCATATTTGGAATAATCCAATTATAAATATTCTTTGAAAAAAAAAAAGACTTCTGAGCTACCTTTTTGCACAGCCAGTGACTAACTTTGAAGAAATAGAAAAATTTATATAACTCATAAATCTGTTGTATTTTGCAACTGATGCTGAATGGCAGATGCCATTTATTTAAGCAGAAAACAGGTTAGTACTTTTCTTACCCTTTGCTTGCCCTATCTCAGAGAGACGAGGTTTGGGGTTTATGGCCAAGGTGATTGACCTCCAAACATTCATGCACCCTCCATTCCTGGAAGCCCTGTGGCACAGGATCCAAGGCTGGTAGGATGGGACTTTTCTACCTACAGCAGCCTCTGCTGGCACAGAGCTGCATGGGCCAGTGAAGCAGTATTCTTCAGAGGAAAACTTTTTTGGGTACCTTTCAGGAACCCAAAATGAAATTCGGCAATTACAAGAAATAAGGAGCCTCTGTGTTTTGTCATTTGATCACAGCTACGCTTGCTTCCTACCAGTTTGTCAAAGCTTAGTGACAGTAGAAGCATCCTGCCAGTCTTGCTGCCAGTTCCCCTAACAAGCAGCTCTAGATAAATTCTTCCTTATGTTTTCTCCCAAACAGACCTGGATCTGAACATTTCCAAAGGCAGTAAGAGAGAAAGGTTAGTGCAAATCAGAATTGAGTTCTGCTTTGATTCTGGGTTGGAAGTAGTGTCAAAAAGTAGAGTGAGCCTTCAAGGGACTGTGTGATGTCCAAAACCCAGAGCCAGGTCTGGATCTGCACAGTGTGCCTGAACAATCACAAAGCTCTGGGTAACTGACTTGCCAAGCTTTTGCCCATCTGATAAGCTGCAGAAAATATGTATTCTCAGACCACTGTGAATGTGAAAAATTCCATTAGCACAAACCTGGTTTATGTAAGAAAATGTTTTTAAAGGGATTGAAACAATCACTTTTAACTTCATATTTTTTAAGGGGCTGAGAGCCATCCATCAGCCTATGGTTGAGTCGTGAGCAGCAACTCCTCAGGCATCAGTATCTTGATTTTGCTTTGATGAGTGTTGTGGCTTGCACTTTGCTATATCAATTACTGCATTTGCAATGACCATATATCAAATAGCACCACAGCATTGTCTTCTGCAGCCAGGTTTGATGGTCTATTTGGATAGTTAGTACTAGCCCTGCACTTTCTTCTGGAAGAAAAGTTCTTAAGTTTATCACTGAAATCCATTATTAGAAAACATGAAAATAATTGCTCAAGACCCTGATTTCTTCCTGGTCTTTTGATCCTGAGAGACACTTGTACCCTAATTGGTGAGATTTTTATCTTCTGTTTTAATTTATTTATTTTAACTTTTAATTCTATTTAAATTTTTTCTAACTTCTAGCCTATTTGTAATTTAATATAAGTGTGAGTATTGTGGCTGATGGCATATAAAAATCCTGATGAGCTCTTTCTCTTGGGATTTTTAGATTTAACTAATTTTGCTTTGTGCCACTAACAGCCCATTCCTCAGATGTGCTCCACAAATGTCATCAGATATTCCCTTATTCCATTTTATGACACTCTGGAGATAAATTTGAAGTCTGAGTCACCATTCCAACTACATAATGTTGTATACACATTGTCTTCTCCCTAACCCAACCATCCCAGTCTTCTCAGCTCTTCCTATATGCCATTAAATATTTACATTGCTTATCCACAATTGCTCTCCTTCCACTGCAGTCTCTACAACAGCAGAAATGGACAAAAACAGAGTGTTTCAGATGAGGAATGTAAAGGAGTTTGTAAATTGTTCTCCTTTTTTTTTTTCCTAAGCTGAACATTTTTTTTTCTTTTTTGACTACTGCAAGGCACTAGGCAAAGCAACTGCAGTATTGATGTGCTTTCAAGTGAACTGGAAATCTGGTGAAGTAATAACCCAGCAGTACTCATTGGCTTGTGAAGCCCCTGACCTTTGTTAGCACTGCACTTTGCTTGTTCTCATCACTTCCTGTCTGTCCATTCAGCAGGATGTGAAAGACTTGGTGATTTTAAATTATGGGAAGCTCAAGGTGTCCTGGATATATGCACTTGCAAGCCATAAAACCAACTGTGCCCTGGGCTGCATCTTAAGCAGCGTGGGCAGCAGGGGATTCTCATGAGATCCCACCTGGAACACTGCATCCACCTCTGAAGCCCTCAGAGCAAGAAAGACATGGACTTGCAATGGGTTGGAGTAAGTCCAGAGGAGGGCCATGATGATGATCAGAGGGCTGGAACACCTCTACTGTGTAGACAGGCTGAGAGAGCTGATGCTGTTCAGCCTGGAGAAGAGAAGGCTTCGGAGAGACCTTAGAGCACCTTCCAGCACCCAAATGTGCTAAAAAAGGGCAGGAGAGGGACTTTCCACAAGGACATGTAGTGACAGGACAAGGAATAATGGCCTTAAACTGAGAGAGTTTAAAGACATTAGACTGGATATTAGGAAGAAAGTCTTTACTGGGAGGGTGATGGGCCAGTGGCACAAGTTGCACAGAGAACGTGTCTCTGGAATTGTTCGAGGCTGAGTTGGATGGGGTTCTGAGCAACCTGGTCTAGTGCAAGATGTCCCCGCCCATGACAGAGGGACTGAAACTAGATGAACTTAAAGTTGGGTTAGACATGACCCAAAACATTCTGTGATTCAGTGATTCTTTTCCCCTTGGCCTGCTGGTTCCTGTTCCCAAGCCTGTCCCCCACAGGGGAGTTCCCGTACTCTCCCTTTGCTTCCGTATGAACAGTTTGCTGTCAGCCACCACCCTCCATTGAAGAGCTTCATTGCAGGCTCATGGCTACAAACCATATGGCATTTTCTTATAGCAGACTGCAGTTATGGTGACCATCTTGGTTTTGAAAGACAGATGCCTGCCAAGGAAGGCAGGAGCTTCTCTTGGAATAGAAAAATGCAAACCCCCTCCCTCCAAATTATTAAAAAGGGCTCTCAGGCAAAGATATGAGGATAAGAATAACAGTTCTTTAATATGTATAAACAAAATAAAACAAAACCCAACAAACTACGACCTAATAGGAAAATTAGAACAAGATGCAGGATTAAACAAAAAACCAAAACCTGACAGTTGGAATACAACCTGACACCCTGTCAGTCAGGGTGTTGGTAGCAGTCCAGTTTGAATGGTGGCTCCAGTAGTGCTCCTGGAGTGACAGATGGTTCTGCTGAAGCAGAGATCCTGTAGGAGGGCAGAGTTTTCCTCCAATGCTCCAGTGGTGATGTTGAAGGGTCTGGTCCGTCCTCTGGGAATCCAGTGGGAGAGAAGGCTGCTCCTCTGGGAATCCAGTAGAAGGCAGATGCCTGGTCTGTCCAAATGCCCAGATTATATCCAGGTGGGAATGCTGAGCTCCTCCCCCTGGGCAGAGCTTCTCACAATGGGCTGATGTCATTCTATGAGTCATGGGGTGGGTCCTTAATGTCCCATTAAACAGGAAATGGCTCCCGGCGGGAGTTATCTATGACTCATAGAGCAAGGTGTTAATGGCCCATTATCAGGAGATGGTCCGGGGGAGGAGGCAAGGAAAACACTGCCCCTCCTGATTTTAACAGTTCATGAAGATGGAGATAGAATACAGACCTTCTGGAATATTTTTACATTGTAACCTAGGACAGTGACCCATAACCAACTGACAGCACCTTCCAGGTTCTCACCTCATGGCTATTGCCATGACATTCATCTCCAGTTACATGCAATTTTCTATTATATCCTCCTTTTTTTCTTGTAACGAGACTATAACATCAAGTCACATTATCCTTTTACACAGAAGAAGATTCAGACTCTTTCAGAAGCAAACAATTTATAGCAGTGGGCAGGTGCTCACAGCATCTAATTTACAAATCATTAACACTAGTAGGCTTTTACTCAGAGGTTATTTCACCTTTCACAGCTAGTGCCTCTCTGACAATAATTATTAAAAAAAAAATCCTGGTTAGAACAATGCAATTTCTTTGCCAGAACAGAGAGGCTTTATATTTGAAGTTAATAAAATGTAACATTTCACTCCAGAGATCACAGCTTTTGTCTCATGCTGTAATACTCTTTGCTTAGAAACATTTTCCTCTGGGGTGGAAAATGGCTAGGTGAAAGCATTAACACAGAAATACTACTTTAGAACTGTCCATGTCTATATTTGTTTTCATGCAGAGCCAAAAAGCAGACTCCTAGACTTAGCTGCAAGATTCAGGAATTACAATGGGATAATACAACTGGACAAAAATGGCAAAAAAATACATCTATTTTTCAAAAAGTGCAAAAGAAAGTTATTTTGACTCCTAAAAAAGTTTCTTCTAGTACAGAGAGATTCTGATTTCAGTATAGAGGGAGATGCTTTGTGGCATCTCCTCTGCTGTGAGCTTTAAATCATTAACTGAAGTAGTCAGTTTGCTGTCTGAGTCCTTACGCAAAAGACAAAGTGTTCCTTGACTGCACTTAGATGAACACAGAAAATGCAGACACACACAGTTCTTCTGCTCTGCTCGGAGAGTGAGACTGATAGCAATAAAATGTGTTTTTTCTCCCAGCTGTGGAGGAAAATAAGGGTGGGTATGGGCAGTGGAGGCAAGGACAGGCAGGTCAGAGATGAAGACTGGAGATGGATATGGACGAGAGAGCTACCTCTTTTTCAGATTATTTACTGCTTTTAAAATGTGTAAGACAGCTTCATTTAGAGCACAGAAATATGATGGAAGGAACTAACATATAGGAAGAAAATAAGGATTTTTGGCAGGAGATGTCTAAAGGTGTAGCATTTGGTCAAGACATCCATGAGAAAGCAGCAGCCAAGATCCGCAGCAACAGGAAATGCATTTTGAAGTGCTGAAATCAGTATAGCTTCGTTATAATCTCATAGTCTCATAAACTCACAGTTCAGCAGCTAATGTTCTCCCTGGTAACCACATACAAGAACAATGTCATACTTTGAGAAAAGAAAAATCTGAATGAACTCTGCTCTTCCAGTTTATGATGGATCATAACCTTTCTCCTACATGCATTGTAAATAGGACTGATCTTTTTGATCTTGTTCAACAAAATCACCTCTTTTTGGTAAGACCCCATTAGCTGCCCAGGGGGCTTTGGAGAAGACCCATGCACACAATAGGGACCTGCTGGAGTGCTGGGGTACAAGATGAAATGGGGGGAATCCAGTGAAGAATGTGAGACATCCCACAGCTTTTCAGTCTGATGAGGCCTTTTCCATCTCATTCTCTGAGGTGTTCCATAAATCAGTCACAGAATATTCTGAGCTGGAAGGGACCCACAAGGATCATGAGGTCAATTCTTAATTCAATGGCCCATGCTAGGATTGAAGCCACAACTTTGGTGTTATTAGGCAGATTGTTTCTGCAATCCCACTTTAGCAAACCTCCCCTCTTCAGGCAGCTGGGTTTCTGCATGTCCCCTGAAAGCCATGCAGCTCAAAGTGTCTCTCTTCCACAACATGGGTGTAATGCCCTTACTGCCTCATGGAAGGTTCCTTATGTAGGGGAGGAAGGGAGATGTGGCTGTGGACTCTGTGGAGTCTCTGATAGAGAAGAGCTTTTCACTGTTGCCATATCAACCTCCCTCTCTCTCTTACTGTGAAGCATCACATATGAATGAAGGCACCTCAGCATTTCTCACCTAAGCTGAAAAGTCATTGAATTGGGCATCTTTACACTTCAGATCATAATGTAACCCTGTACAATCGTACTGCTAGAGACCCAAGGTCAGATCTTGGGCAATTTTCTGTTTGAAGGCAGCAATTTCTCTTCTCAGAAAGCTGCAGAAGCTGGCTGTGGGCATACATGCAGGCAACACCCTTTGTCATGCCTGTTATGTCCAGGTTCAGTCAGAGGTCTGGATTAATGCTGAATACAGTGAAAACTACAGCACAGCCTGTCAGATAGACCCAGCCACATGACTGTCACACTGAGTTCAATGTGTAAGATTGACAGTACATCCTTGTTTGGTTCTTGTGGGGTTTAGAGTTTAGATATAATCCACTGTGAAAACTCAGGAAGAGCTGGTAACAAGAGAGCTTTGCCACCTGCAGGAAGTGGACAAAGATGTTATGAGTGATTGAATAGTTCCAGGGCTGGTCAGCATTGGGGTGGGACAACCAAGAAAAACAGTGGGTTAGCTGGGCGAGACTGTGGCTCAGAGTTGTAAGTCCTACACAGGATCAGGGTGAAGTCAGGCATTTGCTTTAAAATGTGGCTTTAAAGTGCTGTCCCACCCACCAGTGATTGACCGATCTTTGGTCTTTTGCACAAAGTGACAGGAGCTCACTGCTGCACCTGTGCTCCTGTCAGCCTCCTTGAATTTCCTCTTTCTGGCAGAAAAACTGCTCTTCTCTTCTGGATGCTACAGGAGGGGGTTGACTCCACCGCCCAAAACCCTATGCAAGCTCTGAGCTCCAGTAAAAGAGTGGGCAGTGGGGGCGGTAGAAGTAAAGGCTTATTTTTGTGAAGTGCCACTCTAAGTGGTGTATTTCACACAGATAAGGTCTGTTGCTTTGCCAAATGCAAACTTAAGTGTACAGCCCCCACCTTGCAAAATGGTATTTGTATTTTTTTTTTAATTACCATAGTCTCCATCTGGTAGCATCCTGCAGGTCTGAGCTGTATTTGTGAGGATATTGGGATCAGGATGCAGAGTACAGCCTCTCTTTGCACCTCCTGTTTTAGTTTTTGTGTTTCTGCAGTAGAGATAAATGAATTCATGCCATCTGCCCTCACTTCCAAACAAAACACATCTGTGTCACTCAGCAGCAGAGGGATGTGTGGGGCTGGTGGGGTTTCCAGCACAGGCCTTGCAATGTCAACATGCTGCATCCCTGCACATCCTGAGGAGAGTGGCCAGGACACTCTGCACTTCCAAAGAGAAGCCAAGTGATGGATATGGGAGCCCTGCTGTGGGCATCAAGTTTGAAAAAAACCTGCAGGAAGCTTGGCACTCATTGCCTAGCCTTGCGTGGATATAACCAGTAATTTTTATCAAAAATCTGCCTACAGATTCCCCCTCTTCATTTTCTCTCCTGACTGCATCTCCAGATGAGAGCTTTAGTGCTTCACATTATTAGTTTTTTTTTTCTGCCAGCAAGAGGTCTCCTTAATATATAATGCATATATAAATAATACATGTGGCTTTGGAGGTTTATAAAATTAGGTGGGTGATACCTCCTTTAACATATAACAATTTTCTTCACAAAAAATCGAGAGTGATATTCTTTGGGAAAATCTCCAGACCTAGCAAAAGGAAAGGAGACCAGATTGCTGAGTGCCTATACCACCAAGTCTCTTTTCCAGGCTTCCTGAAACACCAGGAGTGTTGGTTTTAGTTTTGCCTAAGAAAGAAGAGTGAATGCCATGGTGTGTAGTTTAAAATGTGGTTTTAATGTTTTAAGAGAGTTTCCTGTCTTCTTCAAGTGCATATTTGTCTTTCCTGCTCTCTGCTGCACTCAGTGCATTTCTGCTATGATGATTTTTCACATGACCTCTTTAGCAGCCACAGGAGAACTTGCAGCTCAGACTGTTTTGGCACTTAGGCCTCTTGAAACATCAACCACTGCATCTGACTTAATGAAGCACACTGAACAAAATAGGGTGAAGCTGTTGGCCAAAAATAGTTTATTTTGCAAGTGGTTCTAAGTTTATATTTAAGCTGTCAGTGCCCATGAGCACTTCCCTTCTTCAGGGTCCTTGGGTGGTCTTCAAACTGAAAGTCAGGCTAAGACCCAGGGGTGCCATCTTTTTTATTTGGTAGAAAACCCTGGTGAATGGAGGAAGTAGGAGATGCTCTGGTCTGTGTCAGTGTCAAGGGGGAAATGGGATATATGGATGTCCTGGATTTATGGTTTTGTCAGAGACTTTGTGTCATCTTTAGGCCTAGGCTAGGTGCATGATAGAGAGAGAGAGTTATAGGGTAAAAGGAGAAGAGCAGTTCATGGATTAGTGACTGGTGAACTGAAATCAGGATCCAGCTCATCCATGGTTAGAGCTTAGGGCTGCCCTCCAGCATACTTTCTTGTAGGTAAGTTGCGAAGAGAATTGTTCTTTGCTTCCCAGGTGCATTGAGAGATGCCCAAAAATTAATAAATAAATAAACTATGTATGAAAGGTCAATGTATTTTTGGACAGCTTAGTGCAGCAAAAAGTAAAAATAAAGATAAATATCATCTTTTCTTTGTGCATCTTATAGCCCTTTAGAGGCCCTGAGGTCTGATTTATATAAGAAACATCCATAAACCTAATAAAGGCATATTTTTAATAGGAATGAGCTGTTTGTTCAGTAGAACAGCTCACACTGATTTCAGTCAAATTTTTAGTAACTCAAATTAAAACCATATAGCCTGCTGCTTACCAAAAAATAAGAATACTGTTTTTCTTTAATGGCTTTAGTGTAAACAACTGCAGTTCTCATGAGGGAGATAAACCTAAAGAACAGGATTTTCAGAGGAGTTGATCTCTAAGCAAGCTGTTTTTAGAGTGGCAGCAAGAGATGCTCAGTGCCTCCAAAACTGGTTCCTGATTGGCCTCTTCTAACAGAAAAACACATCTGGACAAGACCTTGGGAGCTGCTCTGGTTCTATTCAACAAGTAAATATGCAAAGGAGATGGCTGGAGAGATACACAGTCTCTAAATCACTGTCTTGTGTTTCTGAGGACTATTTCACTGTAAAAAACCACTTCCTCAGAGAGGTAAATGATTCAATTGGATGCACACTCGAGGGGAAATGTTTGCACTAAAGCCAAAGAGAGGTTCAGATTTTTAACTAGGAACTACTTGTTTACTCAGTCTTTTATATATTTTTTATATAATTCCTTTGCTATTATCAGAATAATTTGTGCATGGACTGTGCATATGGGATTTGAGAAACTACTTATCAACACTGTGAAAACTGAAAATTGAAACCATGCCTTGTAAGAATACTTACATGTAGAAAATGGGCATGAAGAAATCACAATCTGTTGGAAGACAAAGCATTTGAATCCAACCTGTCTATCCTTCAAGATGTCTTGGTCTTCATTCAAAAGTTGTGGTGCTTAGGAACATGGTTTATTGGTGGGCCTGTCAGAGCTGTGTTAGTAGTTGGATTTGATGATCCCAGTGGTCTTTCTCAAACTCAATAATTCTGTGTTTCTATGAGTCAATTTAACAGTTATTGTTACATTATTGTATGGCAGGGAGATGAAGCTAACAGCTGCAAGAGAGTTCATCAGCTGAGGGCAGTTTCTAGGCTTGGTCTACAATAGGGATCAAGATTTAGAGTTGCCTGGGGAGATTCAGAGGTGGGACAATGACTAAAATGTGTAGGTCCCAGAAAAAAAAGAGTGAGGATATTGTCATCATAAAAATATCTTGTTCATCTCCATTTTCCTTTCTCAGATCTCACCATCTGGTGAAATTCACCTGCTCATTCTTCTTTCCCAAAGCAGTTTTACCTCAGGATTAAAAAAATTACACCCATTTGACGCCTAAAGATTTTTGCTTTTTGTATATTTTTCATATGTTTGTATCTCTGTAGACTAGTATTACATAGTAATATAGCTCCAGGTAATTTTCCTATTCTTTCTCTTAGGTTTTAGAATAATAAGCTAACCTAACACATTCCTGAAATACAGTTTAGTCTTCTTTTGAAGAAGAGAAGCCAGACCATGGCCATTTTGCTTTCCAACCAAAATCTGAGGAGACACAAGAAATGGGGTGAAGAAGCCCCTGGAACAATTCCAGTGGGGCAGAACCCAGGGAAAATTACATAACCAACTTCTCTTCTAATTGGACAATATTTATTAGATATGCTAATTTGTTAAACTTATAAATATTTTAGAAATCCAATGCTGGGCATGCCCATGACCACTGGGACACCTGGCAGCTTCCAATAAAGGTTTGCTTTTAGGTTTATTATTTTAACACTGTTGCAAGGGCTTTTGTCTTTTGATGTTAGCCAACACAACGAAACATCACAGCTTTTCTTTAATTTATCACTTGACTATTTCATGTGCTAGTTGGCTTGAGAGTTTCATGTTTGTCAGTCACAGTCAGGAATGGGTTCTTCATTCAGCTCCCTAAGATGTGCCCCCTCTGTTGTGGGAAGAGCAGGAGCATTGCAGCAAGTCAGATGTGTTCACAGAATTGTAGAATATCTTGAGTTGGAAAGGACCCACAAGGATCATCCAAATCCAGCTCCTGGTCCTGCACAGGACAACCCCAGGAAGCACACCATGTGCCTCAGAGCATTGAACCCCTTGGAGTCTGGCAGGCTTAGTGCTGTGACCACTTCCCTGAAGAGCCTCTTCAGCTAGCCCTTCTCATATATCCAGTTCCAACCCATAGGTTTTCAACTTTTAGAATTCAGAGCCTTTCCATGGATGCGGTTGAAATGTATTTTTTCTAAATGGACAAGACACTGTACTGGTGGTTTGCAACTAACAATGTTGTAATCTGCTCTCTGTGCCCACCAAATACAGCCCAAATGCATAAAGAACCCCGTGTCTCTTATTGAAAAGATGATAGGGGAAGGAAAGAGGCTCTATGCAGAGGCAAAGTCAGGCCACTGAGGCGGCTTTTACTCTCTCCAGGAGTGCAATTAGGAGAGGAAAAGCTAGTCCTGGGGCAAAGTAAGGCAGTGGAGAAAGCTTTTTGGATACCAGATGTTGGAGTTTGGATGAAAACAGCTTAATTTTATGGGCAGAAGATGGCCAAGCTGCTTTCTTGGGAGGGATTTAAGTAGCAGAGGTGTGGAGGATAGACAAGAAGATCTGGGAAGTGATTCCAAGCTGCTGATATAGCAGGATAGGTAGATGAAGTGCTAATGGGGAGAGGAGGGAATGAACCGGTGGTGAGGATAACGTAATTGTCAGGGATGAGGGAAAAAGACAGTGATAGAAGGCTTAACAAATTAGAGTATTTACTCATAGAATATTTGCTCTTGCGGATTTGGGTAACTGCATGCATTTGGTGCAGAAAATCTGCCTGTCACTCAAGAACTGCATATGTGACACTTAACAACGGTGGAAGTGAGACTGGCTGAAAGTATTCTGAATTTTCATACTGCTCATAATACAGGTGAGCATGAGTGACTTCAGAAAGACCATGCCTCTGTCCTTGCCTGTGTGTATGGTATGTGCATATGCAAAAAAACACATTCCCTAGAGAATTCACCATTCACCAATCAGATAAAAAAGAAAAACTTTTTTTTTTTCTTCTCTCGCAGTGCTAATTACCATGGTATCCAAGTGTTTATTTGCTAGGCCTGCATAAATCAGGCCTCCTGAGGGAAGTTTTGTCTAATTTATTGGGACTCACATAGAGAGAGTAACACCGGGTGGGCAGGAGCGGGCTGGCAGACGTGCTGTGCTCCAGTAATCCCTGCTGCCCCCTGGAGCATCCGAGCCCAGGGCAGGGCTGCAGAGGAAGAGCTGCCAGGGCAGCTGAGGTGATGGGGTGCTGTCCCGCCCTGCAGTGAGGAGAGCTGAGAAGCACTGCCTGCTCTGTCCTTACTCCTTGGCCGCGGCACTTCATGGCCCAAGGGTTTTGAGGAAATTGCATGATGGGACCAGTTTGGTGCCAATCTGCTGCACAAAGCTCTGTGGGCATGAGCTGTGACAGGCAGCACAACAATGGTGCAAAAGGAGGAAAGGGTATGATGAGGAGATGGGGAGTAGTCCCTTTGAATGCATGGCACAAGCCTTTAATCCTACCTGAACGAAACATGAGTCTGGTTAGTAGCAAGCCTAGCTAGAAACAGCATTCTTTACCCTCATATGAAACCACAGGACCGATTTTCCTTTGCTGGCTTGATGCCTTACTTTAGCCAGACCCTTTCTCTTGTGTAGGTATGGCATATTTTCCTTCCTGTTGTCTTCATTTTTTTGGCTCTTGCAACCTCTCTGTCAGATGGAAGTGCCTTGTGCTGTTCATACTTGGTCTACTTTTAAATGATTTTCTGAAGTCTAGGAGCAAAATTGTGCTGTGTTCAGGGCTACATACAAAGTGTCCAGGTGTCAAGGGACTTGGGGATTTGAAAATATATGGGCTACCTCAAAGGTAATCGTTTGAATATTAAAAGCAGAAAATCTGCCGGGCCACTTTGAATAACATGCTGCATAATCTGGGAAGTGGTTCCAAGGTGCCTGTTACCATGGCATCTCTTGGAGAAGCTTAGCAATATTAGCAGAAAAACAGCAGTGGTGGGTTAAAGCAAGAGCTGCAGCTCTGGGCTTAGGCACACAATGGCTGTGCCTCAGCCAACTGCTTGCTGAAGTGGACATGGCTGTGACTGTTTTCTTACTTCATCACAAATGCATTTTAAAACCCATCATCTTAAACCTCTTGCACTGTGACTTTAACCTGAACTTGCCTCTTAACTAATGCCCAGCCCAGTTGTGCTGCTTGACTGAGGTCACCACAGTCCCTCAAATCTTGGTAACTTTTCTGTGTCTCTGCAGTGGATTTGAATTCATGTTGGATCCCCCTTTGTGGTCTGGGTCACTCCTGAGACCTGGGATTCAGCTGCCTGGCTGTAAATGTCTACTTCTGAGCTGGCCTTCTTTTGTTTATTAAGAGTGCAGAGAAATAGGCTCCCCTGGATATGATATATCTTATTCTAAAATAAATCCCTAAAATAGGCCACCTGAAATATATCCTAAACACCTATTTTCCTCCTGGTTATAAGGTGAAACTTGAATCATTAGCTTAGTTAGTACAGGCAACCATATTACTGATATTTTCATTACTCAGCTAACCAGATGGGGGCTTTTAGTGTACAGAGAGATGCTCTAGGGAACTGAGACATCTGCATGGTGTTGGCAGGAATGACATGGGGCTGGGAGGAGACATATGTCCTTCAAGAGTGGCAGCTGGAGGCCAGGTTGCAGACAGTGTCTCAAATGGCACAAAATGCTGATTGCTGGAAACTGAATGAGGCCCTTTGGGTGGGGTGCAGCTCCAGCCTAAGGCACTTCTGAGTCTTCAGGTAAGTGCATGTGGACTCAGTGTCTAAGCATTCAGGGTGAATGATTACTGTGTGCAGCTCTGGGATCCACAACATAAGGATATGGACCTGTGGGAGTGTGTGCAGGGGAGGGTCAGATGATGAGAGGGCTGGAGCAACTCTTCTGTGGAGGCAGGCTGAGAGAGCTGGTGTTCAGCCTGTAGAAGAGAAGGGTCCAGGACAACTTTAGAGCAGCCTTCCAGTACCTAAAGTGGGCTACAAGAGGGCTGGAGAGGGACTTTTCACAAGAATATGTAGTGATAGGGTAATGATTTCAAATTGAAAGAGGCTAAAATCGATATTACAAAGAAATTTTTACTATGAGGGTGGAGAAGCCCTGGAACAAATTTCCAAGAGAAGTGTTTGCTCCATCCTTGAAAGTGTTAAAGGCCAGGTTAAAAAGCCTTTAAACTATTTTGAGCAACCTCGTTTTGTGGAAGGTGATCTTGCCCATGGCAGGAGGGGTTGGAACTAAATGACCTTTTAAGGTCCCTTTCAACTCAAAGTGTTCTGTGGTTCTGTGACAAGAGCTCATCAAAGTAGCTCATACGTGAGTGTGCAGTACCATTTGAGATGTCCCATTGGTTCCCACCTGGTCTCCAGCTGCTGTTCCAAAGATGTGTAAAGGCTGCATTGTATTACTGCATGTCTCAGACACCCTAGGGTGTATGAAGTAACAGAGGACATCCTGATGAATCGAACCCTGTCCCTGATTAACACAGTGAGTGGATCCTAACAAAGTCAGTGGATTCCTCTAGGAATCATGTGAAAGCAGATACTCGGTGTCTGAATCTCTCTTCAGGAATGGTTTTCTGTATGGAATCACTGTTCATTTATTGACAGGGAATTTAAAGATCTCAGTTCAGTTGCTGCAGATATTGCTGGTCTCTTGAGGGGCTCGAGGGTATCTGAGACATCTGCATGGAATTAGATCATATGACACAGAGCATGTGGAAGCCAGCAGATGAAGTACCATAATTGACTCTCAAATGACTCTAGACACCTATCTGTGAGAAACTGCAAAAGTAACCACCTAAATGGAGATGAGTGAGTGTCCAGTTAAGTCCTTCTCTATTAGACAGATGCAAAAAATCTCACTCTTCTTTCCTTATTTCTATTGGGCATCTTTTATGTGATGCTCAGTCTAGTAACAAACTTTTTCCTCACTGAGGCCTTTCAGCCTCATCATATCAATGATGGCAAGAGAGGGATGATACCACAGAGGAGGCAATGTGCTTTCATGACTGTCTACCAAGTTCTATGACATACTTCTCAGTGTGGAGAATGCCTTTCCAGAAGGGACTAAGCCTGCTGGGCCTCCTCATCTACCACTAAGGAAGACTCAATTACCTTCAGATCTCAGTACACTTACACTCAGAGGTGTGCAGCATTTTTATATGAGCAACAAGTGAGCATGGATTAATTTGATATAGGAACTTTCAGACACAGTTTGTACAGCTAAAAAAAAAAAAAAAAAAAAAAGAAAAGCATTATTTTGTTTTTAAACATTTTAGACATATGGAAAACCCATGCCTCAGCTGCTAAAGCCCCAACTTCCTCACATTTGTCTTTCATCTCAAGAGAGAAAACATTTTGCATATCCTCAGGGTTGCAGTTAAAGGACTACTATTTCTATGGAGTGAGATTCATCTTAGCTGACTTCTGCTGTCTAAAAGCCATCCAGAGCCTGTTCATATTCCCTTACAATTACTGTAGCTGGAAAACATTGTTTGTCCTGCTCTCAGCTCTTGTAACTCCCTTGTGGAATGAAAGCAGAAATATTTGCTGTTTTCTCAGAAATATCTACTGTGGTTTGTTCTGTGGTTCCAGCCAATAAAGTTTGTAAAAATAAATATGACCAATATATTGTTATAATGGTTCATGAGAGAAGCTGGAAAGATTCAGTTCTTGCCAACTCATTTATATTTTTTGAGATGGTTAGTGACAAAAGTTTTGCCAAAATGTATGAAGACAACACCCTTAGATCTGTCAGAGGTAGAGACAATACATCGAACATCTGCTTAGATGGGAGAAGAGCTCACTGTCTGTGCCATTATCTCCTGTGATTATTTGTGGTTATTGCCCAGTCTTTATTTGTTGCCAATCTGCCAACTTTCTCCCTTCTTTCAGACTCATTCAATTTTATTTCATCACCTTCCAAGGAACGGTCTTTGATCATAATTTGAATATTGAAAAAGGAAGCGGCTGCCTCAGTCTCCCCTCTGCCACATTAGCTTTGTAATTTTCCACTCACCCATGGCATCTCATCCTTTGGTGCAGTAATTTTGGTGAAAAATCTTCACCTGGCCATAATGTATGTACACTTACCTGCAACAGCCTGCTGCAGTGAAATTGTTTATGGGTTGTGTTTGAATATTTCTAGCATTTTGATTTGTTTTTGTTTGATTTGGTCCCTCAGAAAATCCCAGCTTTGTTTTTAAGGTTTTATTCAATTGATTTCATTATGAATTTGAAATGCAAATAATTTTATATTATTTATTTGAAATTTTGTTATTGGTATCAATATTTGATTATTTAGCATTTGCTTTTACTAGTTTTCAACAGATGGAGACTTTCCAGGGGAGAAAAGGTGGTTGTACAGGGGTTTGATTCTGTTAGATCCCATGTTCTGGGATGTCTTATTGTGCTCCAGCGTGAGCTGAGCCCTGCTGAATTATGAATGCACTAATCAAGCCCGCAGGGTAAATCAGCTGCACTGTGTCTTTTAAGAGATACTGCAGCAGCTCAGGCAGTTAAAGATTTTAAAACTTGTTCAACATTAGTGGTCCCAGTGAGAAAAGAAAATCTCACCAAAAACTTAAATTATACAGAAACTGATTTTTTTCTTAATCAAAAATATTTTGATGGAAATTCCCTACTGCTCTCTCGAGAAGAAGAGCTACCATGGTGTGGAAACTGCAAACAGTGTTAACGTACTAATGATGTGATTCAGAGCCAGTGTGGATTTCACTGTAAATATTGCCCAGCCAGAGCATTTCCCATGGTATAGAGCTTTTGTGACATTTTGTGGTTTTCTGTTAATGAGGAGTCCTAAATTTTGCTCTAAGTAGTTGATTTAATTGTCGCCTCCCCCCTCCCCAATCTGGACATTTAAACTTCTGCCCCAACCTCTTTTAGGCAAGCTAGGTTCAGCTCACAGTCTTGTACAGCCCATATAGCTCAGAGGCAAAAGTGTGCTGATAGTGTGTGTGGAAATCTTTAAATCTTCATGTTCTCAGTGGAGGCCAAGGACAGATTCCAACTTTAACTCTGTTGCACAAGTTGAAGAGACACTAAATTTCAAATTTTGTTCAAATTATAATAAGTGCATTTTAGGACACAGAAAAACTGAGAGTTTATAAGTAATTATGTAGTAGTGGGGAATATCTGCTCAATATGCTGGACATCTGCTGGAATTTTTTCATGGAACCAGTTGTTAAACATTGGAGTGGACTGTCTAAGGAGGTGGTAGAGTCACCATCCCTGAAGATGTTGAAGAAATAACTGGATGTGGCATTTAGTGCCATGGTCTAATTGATAAGGTGGTGATTGTACAAAGGTTGGACTTGGTGACCTCAGGGTCTTTTCCAGCTTTAATGATTCTGTGATCTGTTGGCAGACACAGTCACAACCTGTGGAATCTGGAAAGAAGCATTGAATGAAAGTCTAGTTTGTACAGAATGGAAAGACACTGCAATATACAATAATTCCCTGTGAATCATGTAATTGGCAGTTTGTAAAGCAAAATACGAGGTGTGCTATTTTTTTAACAATGACTAGAAACTAATTTTTACTTTCATAATAAAGTAACTTACTGCAAATGTCATAGCAGAAGGTTTCATTAGTAGACAAAGAAAACTTCCTTTGCTGCCAGTCAGACTTTTTTTTTTTTGCCTCTGAATGACACAGGTGATTGCAATGCTTTGCTCTGTGCTGCCAGCAAGCCTCTCTGCAATCTCTGTTTACAAGAGATAAGATAAATTTTTGCATTATCAGGGCAAAACGAAAGCCTATCCCTTAGGAGGTGACACTAGGGATGTCTTTCCTGGTAAGGTTGCATTGTTTTCTTAATCTTTCTTACCTACCACTACAGAAAAATTCTTGCACCACTTAACAGGAGTATATGCTGATGAATGGGAGAATACCTTAAAATCCTTTACTAGTTCATCAAACCTAGCAGAATATAATGTTTCTAAATCATGGAAAATATCCTTAATGTGTCAGCTGTGCAGTGATGAGTGGGAAGTTTTTTTTCCTGTTTCCAGGAAAAATAGCCTGGAGGAAGAGATTTGACTGTCTTTGTCTTGCCACATGTTAAACATTACTGGCCAGAAAGTTTCCCAGTCCTTTCAAAAATCTGTTTATGGAAGCAAGCATAAGATAGGGCTGGAGCATTTCCCAGAATTGATTCCTGAATTGAATCTTCTCTTTGCCAGAACCTGATAAGCTGGGTTTTCTATGTTGTCAAGGAGGAGAGTAACATGTGACAATACTCTGAACCTGCTCTGTTCTCTGGAAAGCCAAAGGCAACGTTTTTTACTGTTTTCAGATGGAATAGTGGTAGGGTGTCAGAATCAAATTTTTGCTGTTGCTCAGCCCAATCCTAAATTAAAGGCCTTCTAATTATATAATTTTAAATCAAGATTATTTACTTATTAATCAGAAATATTCTATAGCAAAATTTTACTACAGTTGTCTGAGTTAGTACCACCAAGTTATACAATTCCATACACCTGCAGAAGTGTGTTCTTGCTGGAACAAAATACCCTGACTGATTCTAAGCACTTCCTGAAGGAAACTAAGCTGCCAGTGACAGATTTCTCCTTATTTAGCTGAATTTTTCATAATGAGACAATAAAGCAAAGAAGTGTTTGTGTAAGTATTTTTCACAGTTAATAGGTACAAATCTTCTTCCCATTCTCTTAATTTAGTATTGTGATTGATAATGAACAGGTGCATTTGTGTTTATAAAAGGACTCATTCTCTTCAGCATGTCTTTGATTTGTTGGAAGTTCAAACCTCATCAATGATTTTTGTCATTCAGCTGCTGTGGGAGAGATGACCTCCTTTGACCAATGCAGCTCAAGTGCAGCAAGAGTTCTGTGGATGTACCACCTCAGGGGCTCACTTCTTCCTCTGAGAAACTGCAGAATTCTGGTGGGAGGTTCCCACTTAGCTGATTAGGTGTCTTCAGGTGCTTGATGAGTACTGCATTAACACCAGGGTGCCATTAGATTTTTATGCGCTCTACAAGTCAAAAGGGCTCCAGGGAGCCATTAGTTTAAGAAGTGCTCTTGGATTTAGACAATAAACTTCACCTAAATCTTAAAAACCAATGTAGACAGTCTGAATACCATTCAGTGTTCCCAGTCCTCACTTGGATGCCAGAAAAATAAAAGCAGTACAATGGACAGGGATCCAGCTCCATCTCTTATCTGATCCTGTTGCCCATTGCCTAGGAACCAGTCTTACTGAAGTCTCACTCTAAAGCTGATGGTCTTGTTCTGGGCAAACTGAGGCTTTAAAAATCACAACAGGCAGCTGTGTTGGCTCCTTGAGGTGCACTGGGTGATTCAGGTCATCCTCTGCTGCTAAGCAGAGAACTTTGGTACTTCCTTGTTATCTTTTTCTATTTAAAGTAGGAGTAATTCAGGGTGGAAATGTATTTCCCCAGACTTTACACAGCAATACAGAGTAGCACTGTCCTCTAATGATGCACATCAATTATTGGCAGTGCTCTAGTAGAGATTAAGTAGGTACTTTCACAATTCCTTGCAAAAAGTAGCTAAAAATTTCAAATTTTGAGTTGCAAAACAAGAAACTGAACCTCATGTTACATAACTGTAAGAAAAATATAAATTGAGCCCATAACTTCAATGAATGTGACTTTAAGTGTCACAGGATCATTGAATAATTTAGGTGGGAAGGGAGCTCTGGACATCATATGATTTGACCTTCTACTCTGAACGAGTCCCTGAGGATCAGGTAGCTTTGTCAAATCCAGTCTTGTTTGTGTCCTAGTTACAGTGTTTCACCACCCTTGTGCTAAAAAAAAAATCATATATATAATTGGAGATTTTTGTGCTGCAACTTGTGTTCATTGCCTTTTTACATATCATTGTGCATCTCCTGGAAGAGTCTGTCCCCACCTTCTATTAGATAGCTGGAGATAGCTGTAAGAACAGAATTACTTCTGCTTGCTAAGTCAAAAAACATTGGACTTTTCTGCCCTCAAGGCATTTTTCCTTACAGCTTTAGTGATATTCAAAAGTATCTTTGAACAAAAGCTTTCTGCTTTCTGAGGAACCCTTTATTTCTGAAAAGAAATCCTATTTAAGGGAATGTCCTTGTACAAGGGGTTGACAGGCAATTCTGCTTATCGTCACCTGCTCTTCACTTCTCATCCACAAACTGAAGGTTGAGAACTGTAGTTGTCATTCTGAGCTCATGATGGGAGCAGGAACTTCCTTTACCACCCACACGTGAGAAGCACTGCTGAGCTGCCTGGGTAAAATCTTTGCCATGCTCCATGACTCTAAGAGGACAAACTCTAATTTACAGGATTTCATTTTAGAGAGAAGTGAAAACTTATGGCCTGCCCCTTTTAACCTCTCTCTTCTCTGGAACCTAAAGCAGGGCCACAAAAGTGATCAGAATGATGGAGCATCTCTTCTCCAAGGAAAGGCTGAGAGGTCTAAGATTGTTCAGCATGGAGAATAAGAAACTCTGAGAAGGACTTTTACCATCTAAAAAGAGCTTAAAAGAAACATGGGGATAGACTGTTTGGTAGGGCCTGTTGTACAGGGCATGGGGCAATGGTTTTAAACTAAAAGAGGGTAGATTCAGACTAGATATAAGAAAAATTGTTTATGATAAAAGTGGTGAGACCTTGCCACAAGTTCTTTAGCAAAGCTGTGGATGATCCATCCCTGGAAGCATCTAGGGCCTAGTTCCGTGGGGCTCTGAGCAACCTGGTCTCGTTGAAGATCTCTGCCCGTGGTAGGAGGACTGGAATAGATGGCCTTTATCCAAACCAAACTATTCAATGATTCTGTGATTCAACCACTCCCTTCCTCCCAGAGGGGCACTGAAAAATACACTGGGGAACAGGGATCTTGCTTGGCCCTTGTGCCTCTCTGGAGCTACTACTTGAGTGGGGTTGTCACCATATGTGCAAAGTCACCCAAGTGACCTCATTGGTCTTCAGCTGAGGAGCAGCACAGGTCAATTTGCACAGCATTAGTCTGCTTTGGAAACTTTTGTTCTTTCTGCTCCTGTGGAACAGCTTATCAGACCCTGAAAAGATGACTTAATTTGTATCACCAGACAAAGATATCAGAGTAAGAATACAAATATTTTTGTTTTAAATAGGGTCCAGTCTGGACTCCCCTCACTCTTTCTATGTATATTGCAAAGTATAAGCAATGATTTAGAAAAATGGCATATGGATTCTGAGCAGGTAAAATAAGTATTCAAGATATATCACCTTTATTTCTGAGCCATTTTAGTTATACTGGAATTAAATCAGGAATAATTCCATGTCAGCCCGGGAAATCAGAACTAGGTTAATGTGCTGCATGAGGCCAGCAGGTACAATCTTATTATTGTTCATGCCACCCCCAGAAACTCTCCTTTTTTCCACGTTGCTCACTAGGAAGCTTTTATTGTTAGAGTAAAAAGAGATTTCACTGCTTCTTACACATTCTTCATTCTTAGTCTTCATCTGAAGAAGTGTAGCAATAGTGCTTTACTTAGGTAGATCAGAAGAAGAGAAGAAAATGAACAGAAAGAGTCAGAGTTCAAGCAGGCTTTATCATTTCCCTAGTTTATCCTCCAGGAACAGAATTATTTTCTGATACATTTTCCACTACTTTATCTAATCCACTTTTTAAATAAATCAAGCAATTGATCTACAATACTATCCTGGAAATTGAATCAACTCAAAGAAACTCACTATACGACTGAAATATCCTCTTGTTGCTTCCCTGCTATTACCAATTTCCGTGCTTCACAGGAGTGCAGCAGCATAGGTTTAATCAGAGATAGACTGGTGGGAATTGCTTTGAGAGGAGCAGTGATGCCTTAAGTTTTAGCTTTTTGTATTTTTCAGATTCTGTGCTGTTTTAGTGTGTAGTTCTGGGCTTCATATTAAGTGTTGTAAGCTCTCTTCACAGAGTAGATAGACAAAACAATTCCTCTTCTAGCTTGGGACCAAGGACAACCAATATAAATTTTAGGCCCAAGAGTAAAAACAACGGTGAAGGAAAGAGAGAAAAATGGGGAGGATGGAACTTCATAACCTGAAGCTATAATTAGACAATTAACTTCAATGTGCTAATGGACCAAAACTTTTAAAAGTATGAGACCTCGTGACCGATTGTCCATCTTGTGACCATTGTGGATTTGACTTGGGTGTAGCCCTGGGGTCTTGCACTGCCCAACGTGTATCCCTTCAATAAATACCTGTTTTATTCCTTTTGCTCTCTCTAGCCTCTGTTCCAGGTCAGCCTTTCCAGGCATCAGCAGGTCCCCAAAAAATGCCTTTAGGAGTGACAAATGTTGAGGAGATAAGCATAGATGCAGGACTGAGGTTAATAAGTCAGTGTAATTTACCAGTTACTTGTGCCTGGGTGTGTTCCTTTGCCACAGCATTTGTACAAGGCACAGAGGCAGTGCTGCAACATGCGAAGAAAGCAGCGGTAATTCAGCCAGTTTTCATAAGCCTTTTCTCTCCCAGTGAGAGATAACGCCCCACAGGCAGTGCATTAACATTATCATTTCTGTAACAGTGGTGTCTCCTGGCCCCGGTAGAGATCACGACCGCATCTGCTTGGAGCTACGTAAACATGTGCTAAAGGTCTATCTCTGTTTCACAGCGTTTGTGCACTTATATAAGAAAACTAAAGAGATGAGGAAAGTTAATACTGCTGTCATCATTTTATAGGGAGGAGGTGGAGGAAATAAAGCACAGACAATGTTACCGTGCCCCAAAGCCCCCTAAAACTTCATCTTGGAAACAAAATACAACCAGACTGATGGCCACACATTGGTAGGTAGTGGCGAAGAGCAAGACCCAAGGGAAGATAAGCGAGTCAAGATTTGTTTAAGAAACAAAATCAGTGACAAATGTTACCGGAGTAAGAAAGGTTTTAGAAGTCAGTAAGCACAGTATGAAATTACAGAAATCACATTTTAAAACAAAAAATGTCACATTGCCTTACTTACAGAATTTTGAACCTTCACATGTGTAATATTTGAACCTTTTACATGTAATAAACTAGATGTTGAAATGAGAGGTACAAATATTGAAAGTATTTCTGCAAAGGATCAGTGTCTCTGGGATGTGCACCAGAATTACAGGTAGATAACCCAGCTTTACGCAGCCCCCCATTTCCTAGCTATAAGCCTTTGGTCATCTCATGGCTTGCCTTCTTCTAATGAGGTAGCAGTCAATTGAAATTACAGCACCTAGAAGCACTACAGCACATAGGAGGTCAATACTGGAAAATAGTTGCAACCTTCCTATCAGATACCTCTGGCAAGCATTGATTGCTACTGATTATATCCATGTACATGAGCAATAGTCCTGTAAAATTTACATCAGAACCTGAGAAAGCACAAAGGTTCTCAACAGTAATAACAGATCAGCAGTGAGGCTGTTACTGCTATCTCAGGATATTGTGGGTTATAGAAATCTTAACTCAGTCCTTCTCCCATGGTTGTAAATGGCTTCTGGGATAGCACAAGTGGAACCCGGCTATGACCGGGTAGCTCCTCTTTCTCCACTCACTTCAGTCTCTCCAGCGCTTTGAACAATGGAAAATAAATTGATTTCTCATGATGGGAAGATAGCTTTTTTTGGAGGGGGTCTGTCCCTCCTCCTTACCATTGCTTCCCTGTCCCATGTTCCATCATTCCAGTGCTGCAGCCCACAGCACACTGTGCTTACTGGGTATGCTTCTCCAGCATGTTTGTTTCCAAACCTGGATAAATGTGCAGCCTTATGGACGGTCTCCAACGTGCTGTGAGAACTGAGTGTGGAAAAGGCCTTGGCCACCAAGTCATGGACCCTCAAGGGCACTCTGGGAGGAGATGCTGGGAAGCTGCAGAAACCTCTGAATAGCTCACCCTGCTCACCAGCCAACAGGAACAACAATATCCATTGCTCTTCCAAGGCTGGAAGCCATTGCTCTTGCATACATAATGCACTCTTGCCTTCCCTTAATGCAATGCAGCAAATGAAAAAGAGCATGAGAGCTAAAGTGTACAATTGGCATGAGCACCCAACCAGTTGAGACATGAATCATCTGTCAGTCTGAAGGTGCATGGCTCTCATGAACTTTTCCAGAAAAATTTTAGCAAATAAAGAAAAAAGTCACAGCAGGGCAATATTACACCCTCCCGCATTTATTTTCTAATTTTCTCCTTTGTTTATTTTCCTTGGGGAAAAAAATATTTTTGAGAGAAAGCTGCAGGAAATTTCCAGCTGACTCAGCTCTTGAGAATTTCCCCCAAGGTCTCATTTGGTTTTGTTCTGCTCTGCATCC
This sequence comes from Bombycilla garrulus, assembly GCA_013400315.1. Lineage (NCBI taxonomy): Eukaryota > Metazoa > Chordata > Aves > Passeriformes > Bombycillidae > Bombycilla > Bombycilla garrulus. Next base: position 34,231 of record VXBU01016440.1, read on the forward strand.
CAAAGTATACAGAATGTCTATTTGCTCAGTGTCTATATCTCTGCAAGTTCATGGCTCACGTGAGTGTTAATATGTTTAATAATTCATCTTCAATTGCAATAACTATTTGACTGCTCAGGTCAGATTCTTACTTTCTAAAACCACTTCACACGTTTGCCAAGGTGACCCCTTCTACTCATACTGATCAGAAGAATTATCATTGGTTGAATTGGCTTGCATATATATGCTTTTGCTCATGTTTGTTATTTCAAGGACAGAATATTTCAAGGATAAAATTATCTTATTTTTTGGATGATGCTGAGATGAAAACAAAATTGTTACATCTGGTGAGAGTTAATTATATTTCAAATCTGTTGCAGTTAAGTTGGCTTGGCCAATAAATACTAAATAGAATGTGCTCAGTATTTGGAGACTGAGACTATTCCTTTGTGGAAGTTAGTTTTGTAAGTTAATGGCTCCATGGAAGGATAAAAAATAAGCTTTTGAGAGCCAGTTTTGAAACCCTCTGCTCTGTGCTGGATAAAAACCTGAATAGCACTGAAACCAAATGCAACTTAGTTTTGTATTCATTCAAGGATGCTGCACTTGGGCACGTGGTCTTGCACACAAGGCAAGGGAAGGTAAGAAATCACTGTCTGTCCTTACTCAGCATAATCTTACACAACTGTGAATTTGAAGCTCAGTCTCCCTTCTGAATGAGGCCTGAAATAATTTTGGATCTGTCTATATCGATATTAGTGGGGAAACCTGAGACATGGAAAGAAGTCAGGATGGAATCAAGACATTCTCAGTTTCAATTTATCATCTGCCTAAGGAGATTGAAATTTTAGGTCCTCTAAGCCTTCAGCAGCACAGGGAGGAGGCAGGCAGGTCAGGCCGAGGGCATTTTCAATAGCAAGAGAACACCTTGCTGGAAACAACATCAGTTCACTGATGTCCAGAGGCAAGAGACAAGAACTGGTTCCCAAAACACCCAAGAAGAGATAAATCACCCTCTGGGTGCCAGGTGAAACAAGTAAACAAAAGCAACAACCCGAGTGCTTCTGAATACAGGAAGCATTATGTTAATTAATTTTAAAATTAACTCTATAAACCTAAGAAATCATTGTTTCTGACCATACTGCTCAGCAGCAGATTAATAAAATCCTACCCTGACACATTCTTGGGCACAGTCATAGGTTAGGGTCACCGATACTGAATCTTTTCCACCCTCAGGCTGATTGTTAGTTTTGTGGTGAAGCAGTGATGACAGATAACTGCACAGCCAGGGCTGGGCAGTCCAGACCAGTGCTCACCTCCTACTTCACCTTAGATGCCTGTGTTGATTAAGTATTAAATGTGGTATGGTCACTGGATGGTCTGTCTGCAGATTATCCTAAAAAGGTTGATGACAAATTGCCTATGAATTTTCAATGGCCAGCACCTGTGTGAATTAAGAAATAGCAATTACAATGGCTGAGAAAATTTGTATGTGAATGCCTTTATGAAGATAATTCTGAAGCAGTGGTACTTATCAAGATCCATGAAGTGCTTCTGTAGTCCTGTTTGTTTTCCTAAGTGCCTGTGTTTTGCATTTTGAGTCATCCCTACCAAGGTGATACCTGATACATTTCCTGCAGGATACAATTACATCTTTGCCACAGAGATGGGTTGGAACAGTAGCTTGACTGCAAGGACAGCTCGTCCTTGGTATGCCAGAAGCTGTTGAGGTCACTGGGAAATGACGTTACTGAGCGTGGTCTTGGTCTTTTGAAATCACCCAGTAAGAGATACCCTGTTGCATGAAGAGCCCCACGGCTCCTAGAGAAACAAGTGACCAGGAATGTCTGTTGACTTGCATGAATATAAGGGTCTAAAGTTACAGGAGCACTTGTATCAGTGCAAAAGCTTCATGAAAATGCCTTTCAGAATCAGGCTATAGATGCATACTGTGACCCATTCTTTATTTCAAATATTTTTTCTCCCTAAGGAGATACTAGGTATTAGGTTTTTGAAGACTTTAAAAGCAGGCAGCTGTCTCGGGTTGAAGACAGGTATCTGCTGGGAAAGGCTGAACCCTCCCTCAGAAACACCCCCCTCTCCGAATTACTGAAATTAAGTGGCCTTCAGGCAAGATATGGGGAGGAATAACAGTCCTTTGCTAATGAGTATAACAAGATACAAATGAACAATAACTATGGTATTAACAACAACAACAACTACAAAGAAAAAGAAAAGAAAAGGTCAGGGACCCTCCCCCCCCACGGAAAAGCTGGCAAGAGGGATGGGGAAAGGCCTTGCTTCACGAACCCCGTAGGCAGTCTGTAGTTGTAGATGGCTCTGATGGGCCCCTCTGAGGAGAAGGGAAGAACTCTGAGATGGAACGCAGGAGTCCTGGTGCAGGGATGGATTAGATGGGTCACCGTTCTTCCAGCAGTCTCAGCAGGGCNCAGCCTTGGCAAGTATAATGTCATTCAATGAGATTTGTGAAGTTAGAAGGAATATTGAAATTTCTTGCAAAAACAGAAGTAAGTTTCTTTGTATCAACTGCATTATGATTGCTGTTGATTTACATAGGTATAATGTCTTTTCCTCATTCTGACTAGATGCTTCCTCTTCTCCCATAATCTTAAAAACTTGTAGATGGTGTAGTTTTCACTTCTCTCTTAAGTCTTGCGCAGGCAGGAAAACACAGACTGAACAGGCATGTCTAATCTTCTGAAGGAAATGGTGGGAAAAAATATTTATGAGAAGTTAGGTCAACTTCCTTTATCCTCAGACAGAAGGATGTCTTTTCTGGCCAAACTGCAAGACCAGGTACAGCAGATGGGACTCAATTCCCAACTCAGCCCCAAAGAGCATCTTTCATTAGTCATCTTTAGATGAACTGATTTTCCTGGAGTTCAAGAACAGATGGGCATCTACGGGTAGTTTTATAAGGCTTCCTACTTTTTGGAGCACAACTGCAGATTAAGTGCTTTTGGTGACATCCAAAGTTCTGGGCAGATATTTTGTTTCTGCAGAAAAATTGTTTGGAGTGTGAGTCAGGGTTGCAGGGAAGGAAATGAGCCATAAATGTTGGATGGTCAGATTAACTGGGGTATCTGAATTTAGAGATAGGTCTCCTTACCATTTGTAGTCATTTGAAGACCATATAAATCTACCTCAGCTTCTCATGGTGTGAACCATTCCAGAGAGTCCTTTCATGTAAAAAATGGCGCAAAATGACATTTTATAGGCGCAAAACACCATTTTCTAGGCACAAAATGTAGGGGCTGAGAGAGGCAACTGTTTAAGCTGGTACTGCTGCTGAAAGAAGGACAGTCCCAGGAGTTTGGTGATCTTCAGTGTTGGGCAGGTGTTTGGAGGAGACACAGATCACAGCTATTTTATAGGAATAACCTGTTTTGTTGTTAATAAAATCAAACTGTAATGAGCGATAGCAGATTGTTAATTCACCCCGTGTTCTCACCCATGTAGTTATTAGCCCCTCACTCATAGCTGAGTGGTTGCAGCAGTGTCTGGAAGTCTCCAGCCCAGCAGCAGATTCAGAACCATGGGGTCAAACTGGCTCATATGGCTGCCTGGCAGGTATCTGCAAAATCCCTCTGAGTATATTCTGGTTCATCAGGGCAGTGTGTATTTCTGCATACAGCAGCTGTCACACTCCTGGATAAAGTCTGAACCTCTCATTGCTGCCAGGGGTTCCAGCAGACTCCTGTTTGCTGAGTTTATTGATTCTTCTGGACTACACAGCACTGCCAGTGTATAGTGGAAATAAACCCCTGGAAGAGTTTCAGGCACTACCTTCTCAGTATGTACCTTCCCTCTCTTGTTTTCTGGTGACAGCATCCCCTGACCAGTGTTTCATGACTTTTATTAGGACTGGATGTTTTTAAGTGCAAGCAAAAGAGAAAGATTAATTGAATCACCTTGAATTGTCCAGCCAGGATCAGTTTATGAATGGCTGGAAGGGTCTTTTTCTTCTGCCCACTGAGTTTGCACATCACATATCAAACTGGAACATTTTGATTTTTTGAAGTTGTATTGCCTTTAAACTAATGAGTTATTTAGTTAGGAAAACCTCCCAGTTTCCTGAATTTCTAGCCTGCAACTAGAATTTCATCCATTTTTGGTCTTTTTGGTTCATTTCAGTTTCACTGGTGAACTTAAATGAACTTGAAATATGCCTGCAGCTCTGGCACTAATATGTCACCGATGGGGAGCAATAACTGACAAAAGACATAACCAGAATGCAGTCAGGACCATGTTTCCTCAGCTAAAAATATGATTGAAACTTTTTATTATCAGTTGAAAAATTCCACATCTTAAAAATGTGTGGTAGGTAAACAACAGTTTTTTGCTGCATTCCCAAGCTGAAAAAGCAGCTTGCCAGGCAATTTTTGGCAGAAAACTACAAATGCTTACTATTACACTTGCAAACCAAGTGAGAAACAGTAAAAGTGTACTGGTGTAAGTAAAACACATGCAGACTTAGCTTTACTTGATATCTGATGAAAAATGGCACCGATTTAAACACATATTTATTTTTATGATTTTTATGCCTGTCATCTTCAATTTCTTCTTTTTCAAAACATCTTGCTGACATTTTTTAGAGTTTTTTCAAGCTTCTGAAATCCCATCAGCATCTCTCACACTCTTATAGTCTACAGGGCTTGACTGAAAGTATCACTGTAATGTCTTTTGCATTCTTTAACCAGTTTTTATGTCTGGAAAATGATGAAGTCAAAATTTATAGTATTACCCCTTAATGACCTCAGATGAAAAATTTGAAATAAGATTTTTAGGGTGTCTTCACAATTATTTTTTCTTATTCATTATGACTGGAACAAAAGACTAAGGAAAAACCAGCCAAGAAAACATGTCTGGATTTGATGTGGGAAAGACAATTTGCTTGTGTTAGTGCTGTTATGGAAATGTGAACCATTTTGCAGTGTAGTCTTTAAGTTATAGTTTTTTTAAGTCAGAGAGGGGAAATCCCAAGGGTAATCTTTGCTGAGTAGGGAGAAACATCTCTCATTTGTAAGGACACTAAATTCAGAGGCAGTGATGGGTGAAGGGGTGTACACTGAGTTTCCTTCCCCAAGAAAAGGCATTTGTATTAAAGATTCTTGAGATGAGTTGTTGGACCAGAGCCCTTCACAGTGTCAGCATTGCTCTGTGGTGGCTACCTGGGTTTGTTCCATGGGACAGAGCAGGGATTGGGCCTGTGGTGCTTGCTTTGACCATGGACAAAAAATCCCCCTTGATTTAGCTATTTGTGATTAATGCTTAGTGCTAGTGGTCAATGTCAATGATTGAAGTGGTAGGGGTGAATATTTCAAATAAAGGTTGGCATCTATTACACAGCTCCTTTACCCATTGAGGAAGAAATTTTAGCTTTGGGCTGCATATGCAAATAGTGAATGTTAAATAGCGGGATTAGTAAGAGGCCAGAGGCTTAGCTGGGAAGAGGCAGAAACAAAACAATGAGATTTGACTGCTGTAAACAGATTCAAGTGGGTCAGACTGTAGTATCTGTAGCAAGATATTAGGCATACTGCCTGTTGAATTGGGCCTGTGGGAAGGTCTGTTTGATTCCTGAGCAGAAAAAAATGTGCAAATGAACTTTTGTGCTGTTTACTAGACAGCAGGACATTCAAGTATGGCGTCCTCTGGAGGTTTTGAAGGTTTTGATTGCTTTCACGGCATATTGTAGAGAAAGAGTGCAAGTCCTCTCAGCCCATCAAGCTTCTTGTTGCCTTTCTCTAGGAGCTATTCTTCAAACAGACCCATTTGTAGGCAGCTTCATTCTCTACTCCTATCCCTCATTCTTTTGACTGTGCTGGTTTCTAAAAAATTAACCTCCAGTCTTATTTTATAGATTTTAGTGTTTGTCTCCCCTTAATCTGACTGCTCCTTGCTTTCCCATAATTCATTCTGCATGTCTCACATGGGGCATCACTATGGATGGCTTGTTTCTATGAGTCCCTCTGTTTTATCAGCTTAACTCTGTTTTCCTGCAACTTCCTGAAACATATCCAAACATTTTTATCTGAACTGTCTTCATTTCTAGTTCTGCAGGATTTATTGTTTTCTGCTATAGATATAGATTCTTTGATAATATGCAATTAGTAGAAAAAACCTTCAGTAGGTGTTTGATTTCAGGGTGCTTGGTATTTCTCAGATGTACTTCATTCCAGCTCACTTGTATAATAAACATTATACAATTGTAGTGGTCAAAGTCTGTAGCCCCTGCTGTATAACACATTTTTCATTTATCTCCTGTCACTGTTGGATGGGAATCGATCCATTTAAGTGCATGATATGGTCTCTTACTAATGGTTCACAAATCTCTCTCTGTCAAGTGAGTGCCAATATCATATAATAAAATTCATCTCCACTGTGGAAGTCTCTCAGGGGTCTGAGAAAAACTAATCACACTGTCTGGAACAAACTTTTTTTCTCTTCAGACACTGGTTTATGTCAGAGTATCTTAGCTGGACCAAAAGACAGATATTTTTAAAGCTGTTTTTATATTAAAAAAAGTACCCACCAGCTAGAATAGATTAGCTGTGGTCTGTCAGTCTGAAATGATCTGTTCTGAGTCCTGAATGTCAAAATACATGATATTTTTGAACTGACATTTTGGGGGCATTATTTCTTTATGGAAAGTTCAAGTACATTCAACTATCCATCTCATTTTGGCATGCAGCCAAGCCCATGAAATTTCAAACCGAGCAGAAAACTTTTATTCTTCTTGTTGTTATTGTTGCTGTTATTGTCATCCTCCTCCTATTTAATTCTGTCTGTGTAATTTAGTTCTTAAACATGTCCCAGGACCAGCAGTGTCAGTAGTCTGTAAATACACAATTCTGTAAGTTATGGAAAAAGTGTGGATTTAGGATAAGTCTCATTGAAGCCTTGATGTTGTTGTCAAGTCAGCTTTTCATAGCTCTACCAACCCTTTGACTTTTTGTTCTGCTTTTCCCCTTCTGCTCTCATCCTGACTGGTCAGGACAACTTTAATGCAGCACGACCCACTGCGCCACTGTAACTGTAAAGCTGTGGAAACAGCATGAAGTGCTGCCAAGGAGTTCATGCTGGTGAAGAAGGGAGGTCTCTTGACAGAGTTAGAGTAGATGTGCTTAGCACACCAAATGCTGGCCTGACTGTAATTTAATGTGTTGGTGTAGTGCCTGTAAAGCTTTACTCACATGTAATGGAGGCTGAATTGTTTTTAAAGAACTTTCAGCCTTCCAGCTCAAGAATGCCAGGATAGGCCAAAATTAGGCAAGATGTGTTGGCTCTTTTTCTCTGTTTTTTTCCTCCAGTTTCCGTAAGATTGTCCGGTGTTTGGATATATAACATATAAGGGACTTGACGCTGTGCAGCTATTCATTATCATCTTTCCTTCCTGGTGACAAATGGTGCCATCACCATGGTCAGGTTACTGCCTTTCCAACCATCAAACCAGCACCACCATGTTCATCACTAAATCGTGTCCCTGAATACCACATCTACTCCTTTTCCTTAATACTTCCAGGGATGATGATTCTACCCCATCCTGTGGGCTGTTCCAATGCATGATGACCCTTGCAATGAAGACATTTTTCTTAATATCTAATCTAATTTAATCCTCCCCTGGTGCAACTTGAAGCCATTTCCTGTTGTCCTGTTACTTGCCCCCAACTTCACTAAAATCTCTGGATATCATCATGGACTGTTGGCTTCAAAATCCCCTTCCTCTCTCTTTGTGCATGGCCCTTCCTCTGCCACCTGCTTCTACAGATTCTCTTCTTACATGTTTTCTACCCCTCCTCAAAATAAGGTATTTCTTATGGCCTTTGCAGTTAAACATCACTCTTTCATCTTTCTTTTTTTCTGTTCCCTGCCTGGACCACTTGCACCATTGACTAAAAAATAGCAGTAAAGGTGCTGTAGTTTAAATCATTTCTTGCCTACATGGTCTTGCACAGTAGAGATTGTGCAGATAGTGTGTTAGTGAGAGGTGGCATTATTACTTCCCTGCCCTGTGGGCACACATCATAGGAGAATTCCCTAGTCATATAACAAATAGGTAGAAAGTTTCAATGATGGCCAGTATAAATTTTTGTCTATTTTTCTATGGAAAAATTGTGAAGACTTAGCTCTAGCTGCTCTAGAGAGAATTAATTCCTAAGAACCTGTATCTCCAGCACTTCAATGACATTACTCCAGCCAAGGTGTCAAATCCTCCATGAAATGAAGTGTGTATATGTTCCCCTTTCCACCCTAAAGCTCTCCAGCAAGGCTGGGCAATTCAGGGAGACTCTAGCTTCATCTCCCTGAGTCTCAAGGCAGCTATATAGAAAATCCACTGTATGCATTCCTTGCTCTAGGCCAGACTGTGATGGGTGCATACTGACCAAGTACCTCTGTGAGGGACCTTGAAGGGCTGCCCTGTAAAAGCTTAACATCTTAAGTGATATCATCAAAGCCCCAGTATTGCAGAGTTTCTGGGCTCTGCACAGGGATTGGAAGGTGGGAATGCAGTGCTTGCATTCCAGAGAGAGACATAACAGCGCTGCTGCCTCAGTGCTTGCTGCTGATGCTGAGGCACTCAGACTGCTCAGGTCAGTGATTTGTGTCCCTGGATGCTCTGTCTGAGCCTGCCTGTGTCTGTGTGTGTGGGGAAGAACAAGTCTGCAGCTACTCAGCGGAGTCTGTGGAGCTGGCTTAAGATGATGGGTTGGGACACGTGTGTGGAGGGGCCCTTCAGAATGCATTTGTGGGCAGTGAGATGATGCCTTTGCTGTGTGGGTCTCTCTCAGGCACTCACTGTTCTGTGGTGCCTCAATTCTTGCTTAAATGAAGGTAATTGCTCTATTTGTGGCATAAATTTATGGCCACTGGGGATTTGTCTCCATGAGCAAAGGCTCAATTAACAACTGGCTTCCTCTACAGGACTGTGAATTACTGCTTTCCTGGTCCCTAGTGTTTTACTCCAGGTTCTTTAATGCATCGAAATTGGTGTTTGCCCTGTGTAACTTTATGCTCAGAGACTTATTAGCCTTCATCTGTAACTCTTCTGGTTAATGGAGTGAAGCAGGCACTAAAAAACCTTCCCACTCCCACACCTCTTCATTAGCTCTGTCTCGGGCACATGGCCTCACTTACATACTTGCTATAGCTGTCAAAATGACCACTCCTTTTCCACCCAAAATCCAGCCAGCTGAGTAAGGCATGATCCATTTGCCTCACATCCACAGACTGTACCTGTTGCCCAAATCCAGTTACCCCACAGACTATGCTCAGGCAAACATCTAAGCTCATTTAATTGGAAATGAGACTTCTGCCAATCCCCTTTGGAGTTGGTGATCAGCAGGGCTTTTCTCTGTTTAGCAGACACAGTCTCAGAATAGTGTTTTCCTTCTCATTTGGTATCTCTAAAATAGGATGATGTGGTGTCCTTTGAGAAAAGAGGCTCTGGATATGCTCCCTGTGAGATTTCATTGTAAGCTGATGAGCATACTTACCTACAGCAAATGCCAGTGCTGTTAAAGAAGGATTATATACAGATGAGGACTTCATAGCTTAGAAAATATTTGCCTACTATTTTACTGGAGATGTATTGCCACTAATGAGCAACTGACTCCCAGCAAATCACATCCAGGCAAGCAGAGTACAGCCAATAAATACAACAACAGGGGAGGAAAAGTGGTACTTTGGTGACTCCTGCATCCTACAATTCCTGTCCAAAACCTCTATTTCAGATGACAGAAGTGTAAGACAAGCATTTGCCCTCAGACCCTTCAGATTTGTTCTGTCATCAGGCTGACAGGGTTTAAAACTGCTAAAAATAGGGAAAGAAATGGGTGTTTGACATAGGTTTGACCCTTGCAGTACTTAAACATGGCGATGACTGGTACAAATTTGTCCCGTGCTTTGATTTGAAGGTAATGAACAGCCCCCAATTAAGTTTTAACTGCAGATGGCACAGTGGCAACATCCTTTCTTGGGAAAAAAAAAAGAAGCAAGGAGACCTTAAAGAAAGCTTTTCCTTGGAGTCCAGCATGATTTTTGCTCAGAACAGTCTTCTGGAGCAGTTAAGTCAGGCAAAGGTTGTAGACATTCTCTTAATCCCAAGGACTAATCCAGCAAGCCTTCGGCTTGGGAGAATCGCTACAAGGACGAGTAAAAAGGACGCTCAAATCTTTCTGCAGCGTTCTGGTTTAATTCAAAACTTCATCCCTAGGCAGAGCATGGGGGAGGGGAGGCAGCAGTTTGCCCCCCCGGAAGCAGAAAGAAGAGAGAGCGAGTCACGGTCCCGGGAGGTTTCATCCTCCCAGGGGACCCTGGGAAGAGACCACTGGCCAATGGGACAGAGGGGAGAGGCTGCATCCCAGGGGGAGGGGGAAGGGACCCACCACCATAGGTAGTGTGGGGAGACAGTACAGCTACTTAGTGCAAACATCATGTGAATTCAGTGCAACCAAAGAACCCAGTGTAAACATCAAGTGTAGTTCACCACAACAAAAGGTCAAACAGGGTTTGGTGGTGCCACTGATGAGTTTCTTCTTCAGACTGGGACTTCCTAGGAGCTGTTAGGGATGGATTTTACGCCAGATTCCCAGCATTTTATACTTCTACATATTTAAAGCCCATCCCAGAGTTTTGCATCTTAAAGGTATTTTGGAATTGCCATTTATAGCTGATGCCCTATTGCATTCCTTTATTTACTGCAAGGCAAAGTCTTTGGCAGTGTCAGTGAATCCCTGTTGGGAGGGAAGCCAGAAGAGGCTGCAGTGAAAGCTTTGTCCATACATTCCAGAGCAAGCCTTCAGGCTGGTTGCTTGCCCTGAGACATTAGTTAATCAGTTGGTTTGGTGTAGGGGCCAGCTGTGTATTGGCCTTCTACTGATGCTGTAATAACCCTATCACTGTTATAATATGTTAGACCTAATTAATTTTCCCTGGTTGCCACCACCTGGTTCTGCTTAGATCAAGCACTAATGAGTAGTTGACAGTTGTTAATGAGCTTCTGCAGCAAGCAATTCAATTTTTTCACTGACTAAAATTACTTATTTCTTCTGGACACCATACTCCCTCTCTCTGGGATATTTGGCACCATCAGCTCTCCATTGGGTCAGGCAGGAGTCATCTCCATCAGTAAGAGACTGCAGCAGTGGTACTGTTCAGAACTGCCCTCCTCTACTGAGCAGGGGAGCTGTGGTTTTGTCCACAGCTTTCCACACTGGTCTCCAGACCAGTTCAACTCTTTTGCTGGTGACATGCCCAGTCAGCCAACCCAAGCAGTCCATGCTCTGCAGCTGTGGTGTCACCTTCTTTGCAGTGACGGGCTTTGTAATGTTGCTTCTGGTGAGTCCTGCTCTGGTAGGGCTACTATGGTAGGTCTTCCTCAGTTGTCTAAGATTATAGAATCATGGAATGGTTTGTAATGGAAGGGACTTTAAGATCATTTAGCTCCAGTGCTGCTGCCATAGGCAGGGACACTTTACACTAGACCTGGCTGTTTAGAGCCTCATCCAACCTGGCCTTGAATACTTCCAGGGATGGAATTTTTGATAATAAAAATTTCAGTATGGATTGCTCATGGGAAAGAGGATCTGCTCTGTGCCCAGATTTTTAGGAAATGTATCACCATTTTCCTGCTTTCCCACAGGTGCTTTAGGTGTCATTGCCTTGCTCTGTGCCAGCTATGAAGTGCTCTGATTATGGTTAAATTAACAACTTGTTTATGCAAGATAGACACCTAAATTCTTCTGAAAATCATGGTGAAATGACCTTCTTAAGATGGATTTGGCACTTGGAGGTATTTGTACAGCTGAAGTACTGCTCACCTCCCTTGTAGCTTTGGTCCCAAATAGTTTTCCAAACGGGAGATAGTGTCTTTCAAACCTCAGGTTTTGAATGGAGAACTGAGTCCAGATACTTGGCTTTCTGTGTGAAGGACCCATTAAAAGGCAGTAGGACAAATGAGAAAATGTGACCATTAGGGACATAATCTATGCCTGGCCAAGGCAAAAGGCTGGGAAAGTTTGCCACCACTGCCTGAATTGATCATCAGCATGTGATCAGCTTCCTAAAATTTTAAGTACTTTCTGTCTCCAATCCATTTTATAAAGACTGTTTTCTAAGTTTCTCTTGCTTCTGCAGAATACAGTCCAGGAAATTGGCTCAGGTTGACCTGGACAGAGGATGAAGAAGAAAGTACTTTAATAAGAGACCCTGCTCAATGTCAATTGTTTGGATTCTCTTCCACTTCTGAATCTATTGGAGAAATCTAAAGCATCACAATGAATGTTGAGATGATTAACCATCCTTGTGATCATGCATGTAAAACCCTACGTACAGAGTTTTTCCCCTGTAGTCTCAGTTGCGGCTCCCAGAGCCATATGGAGACTCTGTGGTCCTCTGCAGACTGCAGATAGTACTGTCTGTGTCAAAGGCAGTGTTCCCATCATGTTACTGCCTCTGTTGGGGACTGACAATGTTCACATGGCCTCCCTGGAGCCCATAACCATCTGCAAAGATATTCCTGGAATGGCCAAACCCCAAGGTTCTTGAGCTGTTGGTATCCCATGGCACAAGTGAGTTCATGCTCCACTAAGCTGCTCACAAGCAGCTAAAACATAATTATTACAGTCCTTTTCCCCATGGCTGTGCAGTGATGTCATAAACATGGAATGATTATTTAATTATAAAAAATATTCTGGTAATTATTCACCAAGATGCTGATGATACCCAATTCACAGCAGAACTGTGGTAAGCAGAAAGTGTCTGTACTTTACCGGAATGAATCTTCTTGGTGGCAGCTTCCATATCAATGTGAAGTCAAAAAGAAATAAAAAAGGGTAAGAAGGAAAAAAGGTGTCTTAATCTTAGTAATTTTTGAAACCATCATCCTAATTACAGACTTGTGCCTGTCTTGTGTGATAGATGTGATAATGTCTCAAGACAAAATAAAAGCATAATATTTCTCTTTTACTATTCTACTCCAAGGAAAAAAGACAAATTATGCCTTGTGAAGAGGCCATTTGCTATAAAGTGTAAAAATGCTTTAATATTAATATTTTATAATAAAATTCATAACATATTTATAAACACTCTATCAAGCATTTACAACTGAACCACAGCTGAGAGCTCGGACTGGAATAAATAAGCAAGGACACAGCTAGTATGAAATATACAGCTTAATTTTTATAATTGTGTGTGCTTTATTCTTTACACAAATGGAATGGATGCGCAGAGTATTTACACATAACAGGAGTGTAAGCTGGACAGGGTGTTTTGTAAACTCCAGTTCAGATTCTGAGTACCCCACACTACAGCTGGACTGAGAAACATCCTGCTAAAGACGCGCGCCAGACATTGTGCTGGAGGGAGCAGCTTGGTGCACACGGCTGCTGCACTCAGAAATTCAAACTGGCCAATTCAAATTTAGGAGCACAAAACCAGAAATTAAAAGGCTGCTATCATCCCACTATGAGCCAACAGTGTTGCCGTTTTTTTCTCTTTTTTAAATGCTTTTTTCCCCCCCACCAAAGATCTTGCCTAGGATGCTGGCTCCTGTCCCCAGAGATGCTGTTTTACATCAGGGCAAGTTGTCTGTTCTGTAGAGCCAGAAGGTGTAAACTGCTAATGTGGTGTGAGAGATGACAGATTGCCTCTCCGGCTTTTCACCTTAAAGACAGCATCTCAAAAAGGGCCAATAAAATGGTAGTTCCTATGGCTCTTGGTGAGATTGCAATGCAGATGAAAGCCTTCTGCAAATCCATTTGGCCCTTGGGGTGTCTTTTTGCTAGAAATTTCACAGCACTGGCCTCAAAAGGATCTTGGTCCATGACTTGGCCCTCTGGGTGTTACAGTAAAATAAGCAGTAAATAATGATGGAAAGTGCTGAGCCCCTGTTTAATCAGGTGTCCTCAGTGTTTTACAGAGATGCAAAAAAATCAGTGTGATGAGGAGGATGGATGTTTAATTTCAGGTGGTATAAATGGGATGGACTCCACTGAAATCAGAAGAGCGACTGTGATTTCCACCGGCTGAGGATCTGGGCTAGCTATAGGCTGGATAGATTCTAGATGTTATCTGTTGTTGGCTGATTTGTGTCCTAGAATGGAAAATTTCTTTTTTTTTACCATAATGCCCTCATTCTTATTTTTGAACCAATTGACAAAATGTCTGATTTTTAATGGGAAAGAAATAAGTTTATTCCACCAAGGAATGGGCTTGCGCACTTGAATGCAGTTGCACAGTGAACCACATGCATAACATAACAGGCAAAATGTTCAAGAGGGAAAATATTGAGATTAAAAGCTGTGAAGGATAAGGGACCACTTTCTGTGAACACAGCAGATATTATGGCTTTAACTCTGCATCTGAAAAAGGAGGTTGGTATTTTTTCCTCAACATGGTTTTTACCCACAAATATCCTTATGTGTTTTCACTCACTGAAACCTCTGGTCAGGGATATAATTTGAAAAACAAAAATTAAAATATAATAAAACCAAACCAAAATACAATTTGACTGGGTGCTGATGAGCAAGTAACAGTGAAGGTGTAAAGCTAACAATTTCTCCATAGAAAACTAATGTAAGTAGGAAGGTGGATGTTGTATACCCTAGGACACTGTTGCTGGCTCGTAGTGGTTATTAGCTCAGGTACCACACTGCTCTCCAGGATGAGGATTTGTAATTTCAGTGCAATGGAGAGATTTCTTATCCTTGACTTTCACTGAGTGGTTCCTAGGACCCTATCCACACCGGAGCATCAAACCATGCTAGCTACAAACACAGTTACATCACAGAATATTGATCTAGAAACAGCCTTTACTACCAAAGAAATTACAAAGTGCTAGCATGGACAGGGTACCTCTGTAGGAAGGGGGATTAAGCAAGAAAGGCTCTTTCACTGGTTGACGGTCAGACTGTAAGACCAGAGAAGTGCCATTCCACTGAGCCCTGTTAGCAAGCTCTCAATGAGTCAGTGCATGGAAGATTTTTATTTTTTTTTTTGTGGCAAGGAAAAATAATTAAGTTGTAATATTGCACATCTGCACAAAGCTAGCAAGATGTCATTGTGATCATTCATGGGTGGACAAAAAGCTGCGATAATTTTGATTCCGCTTAGACCCTACGGTGCTACACACTGTGCCAGAACATGAGATATAGCACCAGGGGTGTGATCTGGCACTTTTCCTAAAGGGTCCAGCATTTGCATTGGTCTCATGGGTTAGATGCTCCCAAGTCTTTTACATGGACAGAAAAGGAATCTGATTGTGCTAAACTGTGTCAGCACCAATACGGGATCAGGTGCCAATTGCTGTGGGTTGTGAATTTGGACATTTTCTTTTTCACCAGATGTAATTTTGCATGAGTCTTATGCTTTTCTTCCTCCTCCCACTACCACCCAGTATGATCTGAACAGCTGCAATGCAAAAATGGACTGTAACTCTGAGGATGCCTCAACATGGAACGCAAAACATCAACACATAAAACAAATGGGATTACAGGTCCTAAGGGAAATAAGACCTCTCACTGATTCTCTTGATGATTTGTTTTTAAACATATGTTTTATTTAAAAAAAAAAAAAAAAGAAAAAAAAAGTGCAATGTCAATTCTAAAATGGAAGCACAAACAACAGACAGGGAAAAATAAATAATGTTACTACAGTAACCAAGGACTGATGGAAAAATTGATTGTACTCAGTCGTAATGTTACTGTTCACCGTAAAGCACAGCACATGACAAAGCAAAACAGTTACTAGTAGGATAGTACCATAAAAGGCTGCATGCTGAACTAAGAAACAAAGAAGCAGATGTGATTGATTGCTTAAAAACAGAGCTGAAAATTAGAATGAAGTTCCTGCTTTAGGATACTTGGTTTTTCAGGTCTGGTGGGCTATTTCCCAACCTGAGGCAATAGTATTTTGCTAGCATGGAAAAATCCATGGCTTCCAAAGATCTGGGGTCACTCTGTGGACTTCTGCAGAATTATCCAAAATCAAAGCATTCATTAATTAATATTTAAAAAAAAAAGTTTATAGCCCTTCTGGTTACAAAGCTCTTCTGGAGACATTACTGAAATCCTTGTTTATAAATCTGCGCTGACCAGGCAGGAAAAATAATTAAAGAAGTGTGAACTTCTCAGAGTTACAGTGGTTGGGCAGCAAGCCTGAGAGGCCTGCTCAGAGCCAGTAAAATGCCCGTATTTTTAACCCTGTCACTGCTGGTGGCTTTTGCAAATATCCAGCTCGTCGCGCTGTCCGCGGAAGGTGGCTGGGTAGACCTGTCATGTCAGCTGGACAGGGTGTAGAAGTGTAAGCTTCAAACAGACAAGTGCCAGAGGAGTCTGTTCAGCATTTGCCACCAGCTGTAAGCATGGCACTCCTGCAGTGCAGCAGAGGCAGGAGTGTGGGTTTTATAGAGAACATGGTCCAGCAGCAGCAAAGGCAATTCAGTTTTACTATTGTAGCATCTGTTGCAGTTGTCCCCTTGTAAGTCAGTGAGGAATGGCATCACTATACAGAAGAAGGGCAATGTGAAATGAGAAAAAAATACCTCCTTCTCCCTTTCCATACACCCCAAACTGCAATTCCACAGACTTTCCCCAAATCCCTCACGAATGTCTATTGCCTCAGTTTTTGCTTTTAAGACCCTTGTTGACTGTGAAATGAATGAAGATACAAGTTAGCTGGTGACCTGCCTGAAAAGAGAGGAAAGATCAAATGTTTTTATTTTTTATTTCCCTGAGGGAAAAAGGAAGAATCATGAAACATTTAGGGATTAAGGGTGCCTCCTTCCTAAGAGAGAAATTATTAACTGCATTTAAGCACTGACATTTTGCTTCTGAATAATTGTCCCTCTCAAAGCTGCATTATCATTTTGTGTTCAGAAAATTCCTACAGGGCAGTGAGTTCAAGAGATCTTTCCACAGGAGTTCATCATGATTAAACAGAGGCAAGGGAGAGGATTAAATTGAAAGAAAAAAAAGATGAAAACTACTGTTTAAGGAATTATCTTGCTTGTCATTAATAATAGAGAATCTGTTATGGAAGAGATATAATGCAACTTGATGGTCCTCTTTACATTTGACAGTCAGACAAGGGTGTAAATATTTAATCTTTCAATTAATTAATCTTTACAAAATATCTTCACAAAAACATTTTACCTATAGAAATTAGTTTCTATACATCAATATATTTTTATTTTTATAAATTATTCCATCTTTAAGTGCCTTCTATCAATATAAATGATAAAATAGACAATCAAAAATTTTAAAGCTTTTCCCAGTTGTATCCCTCCTTGTTAACATAGGTGCTGTGAATCCTCATACATGTGTGTGTCCACATGGGAATGTGTTTGTGTGCACGTGTGTGTGATGAGAAATGCTTCCATCCTCTCCCACCCCTAAATACCACCAAAATAAGCCATATTGTTGGTAGTTCCTGATGCAATAATGCTTGTAAAGGGGAAAAAAGAAATGCTTGACTTGGTTTCAGAAATCAAAAGATGTGCATAGTTACCAAAGTCGAGGTGTACCAACTACAAATGTGCAATGACAAGCTTGGAGCAGGATCCACCTCCAAGTCAGGTCACAGAGTGTCCTAACAGTGACCTCAGTAGGAAGTGGACCAAACACTCTGAGCTTGATTTTGCAAGGTGCGTGTGGCCCTGATCTAGCAAAAATGCTTAAGCCTGTGCTTAGCTTTGAGCACGTGAATAGTCCTACTGGAACTGGTGGGACTGAACAGCATAGGGAAGGGTCACAAGTGACTCCAGGCCAACAGGCTACTCATTTGTAGGAACTGGGGTCAAGTGCTGAGCGCCTTGCAGGATCAAGCCCTCTATTGAGGTTCAAGAGCTGGGAACTTCTCTAAAGCAATCAACACACTGAGCTCAGCCATTGAAATTGATCAAAATGTCCGCGTGGGCACAGGAGGTGGCTCAGCTCCCCTTGACAGAAGGTCTCCATGTCAAAAGTTTATACCTACAACTCGAGCTCTGAGCACACAACAGATTTTCTTTATATGGTAGAAGTCTTTTTGTTCCTACCCTTTGACCCATCAGTGTCCTTCATGGCTTCAAACACTTTGTGTTGTACATTCATCAAAATTCACATTGACTGCAAAGAACATAAATGCAACAAAAACAGGAAAGCCTCCAAATAGTATATTATAGTTTTCTTCTAAATATTCTCCCGTCGTAATCAGAGGTGCAGTGGCTAATTTATAATTTTTCCTTTGAAGGAATCCAGATGAAAGGCCCAGATTGTTCTTCAATTACAAGTTTGCATTGATTATATATATCTTCTAAGCTATCTCCTTGGACAATAGCTGCAGTAGAGAAAACATATCAATATTCTTTTAATTGACAGATACAGCATCCAGTGTCAGCAGATCTTCAGCATACTCATAGATAT
Source organism: Bombycilla garrulus (assembly GCA_013400315.1). Classification (NCBI taxonomy): domain Eukaryota; kingdom Metazoa; phylum Chordata; class Aves; order Passeriformes; family Bombycillidae; genus Bombycilla; species Bombycilla garrulus. The sequence goes on from VXBU01016440.1 coordinate 52,635, forward strand.
TCATTGAATGAGAAGGAATACTGGCATACTGAGATGTTGATTATGGAAAAGTCGTACCCCTGCAGATGACAACTAAGTTCAAATCAATGGCACCTGCTTATGACAGAGACCCAGCCCACTGCTCGTACTGAGAAGACTGAGCCAGGTTAGTTCAGAGAACTAGCAGTTCTGCCCTGGGCAGGGCAGCACAAGAGATTCCCACTGTTGGAGGTCAAGCTTTACACTTCATTCAGTTTAGAACCTGCTTCAGCAGTGGGCAGCAGCTGATTTACAGCCTTTCTGATCTGGTTATAATGAATTCACTCTTGGCTGCTGAGGTTAATAGGATCAGGCCCAAGCTGATAGAAGGTAAAGCAACTGTAACACAAAGCACAGTGATTTATCCCTTAATTTCCCTCAGAATAGATACTCCGTCAGGTCATCAAACTTTTGAGCAGTCAAGTGCCTCAACTGTTCTTGAATTTCAAGGAAACAATACTCTCAAGCCAGGTGTCCTTGGCTATACTGATAGGTACTCTAGGTCAAAGACAGAATTGATGCAGTAGTTTTGCAATAAAAGACTACACCTTGGGGAAAAAAAGATGGTATTAATAAAAACATACCTGTGAAATATTCTCCAAATTCTTGTTCTAATTTAATTGCTCGATCATAGGTTTTCTTTGCTTGCTCCTCTGTAAGACGTTTATTCATTTCCCTAGAAACATGGAGGAAGTAATCAAGAAGTTTAGATTCTTGCTAGAATGGCTTTCAAAAGGCATGCTCAACTGAATCACAAATGGATTGAGATTGGTAAAAGAATGAAATGGTAAAATTCTTCCAATAGTTCATGGACAGCTTCAATATTTTAAATTTAATTTCATTCTAATGTAGTACAAAACTACTTCCTCAGATTATTTCCCATTTCACTTTTCTCCATCAAATTTTTATCTTGGGTTCATTTCTGTATATTTTTAAACAAGTCTGGTAGCTGATAATTGAGATAGACTTGGGACATCAGGAACCCATAGACAGGTCTGGAATCCAGGATGTCCCATAGTCTGAGCACTCAGCACTCCTGCCTGAAGTTCCGTCAGAACCTCTGTATCTCCCAGACTCAGGTGGTGGTCTCAGAAGGATAAAGTTGTACTGACTGCTTATTGGGTGCCAATAAATATAAAAAGAAAAACAGACAGTTCTGATTTTTTCAGTGTTTTATTATTTGATGAAGCATTTCTGTTTCAACAGAAGCATTATTTAATAACTTTAAGAAATGAGTTGTCTTGCCTATGCAGGCTCAGGTAATAATATCACTGTATATTTGCAATCAATCAAGCTCATGCTCATTCACTGCCTTATACTCAAATGCCTGTAGATGAACAAATTATCAATAATAAATAGAGTTTGCTTGTTCTAGCATTTTTCCCAGTGTAGATTAATTTTTCTTAAAACAGGACAGAAATTTTCTAAGGCAACTCGGAAAGCATAAATCTGATTTTATGCCTTGCACTGAATCATATGATTATGTGGTAATGGACTGTATACAGTATGCAATGGGTGATGCATGTAGGAAATTATGGACATGATGGTGCAAAAATAAAAAATTGCTCTATGAAGTGCACAACAGTATGAACTTGCTACAACTAACTCCTACTTGGCTTCTGAAAAACATTCTGGAAGATGTCCAGGATGCAAAAAGATGTATCCAGAAATGGCTTAAAGCTGCCTACCTACATAAGTAACCATAAATCTGGGAACACTGCTTAGAAAAATCTCTTTGGAAGTATACTAATGCCATGGAGAAAGCAGGTTTATAAAATGGAGGCTAAGAAAGATTTCTTTTAAAATTTATGTCAGTTATTTGTAGATTATATTAAAAAAAGGTTTAATATAATCCATGTGTTGTTCTGCTAAATTTGTAATAATACTAATTCTATTTATTGGAGAGATTGCTATCTAATCAAGACATCAGCTACACCTACTTTAGGTGACTGAAGTAAAACTCTGTCTTGAAGTGGGACATATCACTGCAAATTCTTAGGCAAACTTAACATTTTCATCTTACAGGCATTTAACCAATATTGTAATGCTAATAACCTCCTCTTCGTTTCAGATATGTTTCTGGTAAATTTTTGAGAAGGCTTCCTTAAGATCTTTGAATGCCGAAAAGATAATGCAACTAAAAATATAAACAAATGTTTAAAATATGAAGTACTTTGAATCAGATAGAAATTTGCATTACACTTTGAGGTAGTACATTTGCCTGGGGTATAAAACCGTGCTAGTTGTATTCCTGACTCTGCCCATTTTGTGCTCACAGAAGAGAGGATGGAGAAGGGGGAGGACCATGATGTCCATTTTTCATGATGAAATTAAAATGCTGTTGTACTGCAGTGCCTTCTATTTCTTATTTCTTAGCTGGGGACCTGCACAGCTGGTGAATTCAAAATAAAGTGCGTATTTTCCAGGGTTTTCCTCCTCTCCCAGTGGGGAGCTCACCCAGGCTAGTGCTTTCTTACTTCACTTTCTCATCCTCATGATCTCCCCATTGTCCTCATTCCTCTAGAGAGAGAGGCTGATTGAAGGGTATGAACAAACATGCCCCTGGGAATAAACCATGTGGAGTCATGTAGGAATGGAAAGAGAGGGAGGGCGGGAAGGAAGGAAGGAAGGAAGGA